>CM068303.1:10794838-11134649 GCA_034768395.1 Linum lewisii
ACTAGCTAGATAGAACGGATAAGGTAAGTCATTCACCATACACCACTGTCTGCTGTTTGTAAACCATTTAACAGTCCAACACTCTTCCTCCACAACGATAACATAGACTTTACCAATCCGACCAGTCTTTATAACTTTTAGATACCCTCAAAAGAAAACAAGAGGTTTTAATCACTTCTGTGAAATTGAATACAAAAATGCAATGGGCAAAGATTATAGGTGGCTCGCAGTTCATTGGCAGCATTATTAAAAAACTTATGACCTTGCCAATAATTGGTCAAAAGGAAGTATAGCATAGACTTCAACATGCAAATTTGTTTAAAACTTGGAAGAGTTGAACCAAAACAACCTGCAACAGACTATACAGTGTTCCATTAACTACGCGTACTAACAAATTATTAAATTATAGGGGTAGACAACGGTATGACACAGAAAAGGACAAGTGCTTGTTTCATATGATGCCCGAGTTTGACTCTATCGGCTTTTGTTTGGATAGATTCTAATGGCCTAGTGGACATACACAAGTTCAATGTTTCTGACTTTATGTCACAATTAAGTTTATATGCCAACTGGCACACCACACTAAACTATTGGCATTTCCCTATAAACTAATGATAGGTTCTAATGACACAGCTTTGCACCCATTAACAAACTTCGTAATTGAAACCAGGGATGGAGAAATCGATCATAACGATTTCCAGAACTACATACCTGCTTTAACCTTTCCTTTGCACTTTCTTCCTGCATCGCAAATATCATTAGCCCGGATCAGAAAATGCATCCACAAATGGAGATAAATCGCATTAGTTAGAATTAACAGGTTGAATACTAAATTTCTGGTACAAACACAAGAGATGCTATGAGGCTCCAACTAACAGGATATGCAGAGACTACCAATGCAGTTACCTATCCAAAGTCCCAAACACAAAGACACAATTGCTTTTACCATTGACCCAGCTGTTTTACAAACGACAAAAGTACAAGAACACATCGGAATTAAACTGATGAAAAAACTGGCATTCTGCGACATAGGAATCAAGCAAATGTTCAAGTCAGGACGATGCAACTCAAAAGACAGTGGATTTTCTGGAGCTAGCCTGAATGATTTCCCACGATTCAGTCCAGATTCGCACAAAGTGTTCATGTTGCTATATATTTGCTCGATCCAAGGTGAGGAAACTGGACGAGTACTGCTATAAATCTATGCTGCGGACAACTCTATAATGAAAACAGAATCCAGAGAAGCATATAAAGATGGAATTAAATCAGGTACCTTCTCTTTCAGTAGCTGCTCATGCTCCTCCTCTAGCTTCACTGCCAAGGACTCCAATTCCACCTGATAAGCCTGAAGACCACATGAATGGAATCCCCAAAATTTGAGTTAATTACAAAGATCAAACAGAAATAATCAAGGCAATAACTTGAATACACCATCTTTGCATCAAGAGGAAAAACATCAGTCACCTGCTTCCTCTCCCTGGACCTGGCAGCTGACTCCCGATTCTTGATCATCCTCTTCTGTCTCTGCTGCGCAGCTTTATCCATCTGCTCCAACACCGGCGCTCTACCTCTCTTCCCTCTCCCAACACGTAATTCTCCGCTTCCATGACCCACCTCCACACCATTTCCGAACCCAATGATCGAACCTTCTACATTATCCAGCATACTGATAGCATTTGTCGGCATTGGCACAGGATCAAACCCGAAAATTCCCCCACTCAACCTCTCGGGATGGAGCTGCGGCATTTTCACCTCATCCTCATCATCCACCGCTCCAGCTTTGGCCAGAAAATCCTCGAGTGTCATCATCTCGTCAGGCTCCTCCTTCAATTCCTTCCTCCCGGACACAATCTCCCTCCACATTTCGTCAACCGTCTTGCTCCCCTGCGCAGGGACAACATCAGTCGCCATTTCCTGATCATTGGTAACACCGGCGCCGTTGGAATCCATAGCGGCGGCGAGAGAAGGAGGAGGGGTCGGGGTGTCCATTAGGGTTAACGGGGCGTCGAGGAGCGCTGAGTCCGACGACGGAGCGGAGTAAACGTTTCGCAAGATTCCGTCTACAGTCATGTTGGAAGACGATGAGTTGCCGATATAAGTGTGATGAGGGGAGCGATGGTGTATAGTAGTTGCAGTGGCGGAAGATGTCGACGAGGAGGAAGAAAAGCGACGCGATTGCGAAGCAGAAGAAGACGAAGAGGTAGAAGCCAGATCCGAATTCTTCGGTTTAGAAAACGCCATCACCTTCGACGACGCCATTTCCGGCAACCTTCCCTCTCACTCTCTCTCTCTCTCTCACTATTCTTACTTTCCGATAAACTCTCTGGAAATTTAATCTGACAGTTTTCCCCCCAACAATAGCAATAGGTCCTTTATTCCTTTCTCCGGAGAGAAAACAGAATTCCGACACCGGGAACTTGGGAATTGCAGGCTTTAGGAAGGCTGACTTTTGGTGAAGCTTTTGACCTTGTTTAGGGTTTGGGGATTGGGAACTTTGGTGATGAAGTGCGAACAGTTTGGGGGGTGAGTTTTGAGGAGTTGGGTTGGTTTGCGGCGACTTGATTATTCTGTTGGTTGGGATTAGGGAGACGAGAGGCGCGTGTTTTACTTAAAGGCGTTTAGCGCGTGAATTTGAGAGTATCACTTCTAACACTTGCTGGAAGTTAACAGAACACTCTACTCTGTTACCAAACCTTTGGATTTATCCTTCCTGCTATAATCAACCTAATAATTAAGGGGTTGTTTGTATTAGAGATTTGGGGTGGGGATTTTGGGTGATTTGTGGTAAAAATCATTCCCTAGAGATTTCAATAAAATTACTTGTTTGGGCTACAAAATTGTAGGGAGATTGGAGAGATTTTAAATCTCTTTGGTAGGCCCATAGAGATTTGATAGTGATTTTAAAATCACCACACAAAAGTAGAGATTTGGGGAGTTTGAAAGAGATTTGAGGCAAATTTACTAGTTGCCCTCAACTAATTCCCCTACTCACAATTTTAATGAAGGATATTTTTGTCATTTGTAATGTGAATTTAATTTTCTGAATTTCTTCCCTCAATAATCTCTCAAATCACTTAACCAAACAATCTATTTTTCAAATAGCAAGGAGACCTCAATTCTCATGCTATTTCAAGTCTCTAGACATTTGAAATCTCCTCCTTCCAAATCACCCATCCAAACGACCCGGTAGATTTGACTGAAATTACTTGTTTACTTTGCAGTTGTAGTTAGAGATTTGAGATTAATCTCTCATAATACTAGAGATTTGTTTACTTTGCAGGTGAGTCCTCTGTTTCTGAATGTTTGTATTTAGTGTCTCTGGGTTCGAAGGATGTAATCCTCAATCAACCACTTCATCTTGCAAACCGCCTTGCTAAGTTGTGATGAGCCGATTGTGAAGCTCACAAAAGAAGGAGATAAGTCGGTGAGGATGGCACATAAATCGTTGGTCAGAAGGTCCGTAGGAGATCGGGAGTGTATTGTCACCACGATCAAGAATAATGCTCAGCGGGTGTGGAAGCTCAAACGTGATTAAAGGTTTGGAATATTCAACAAAAGAATGTGTTTGTCTTCACTTTCTTTGAACACGAAGATAAGAAGAGAATCAAGGAGGGTAGCCCATGGATGATTCTACAGTCACATCTAATCGTGAGGAGTTGGGAGGGATACCGAAACCCGGAGACGTCCAAATAAACTCGAAAGGACGCTTGGGTTTGGATGTGGGGTTTGACACTAGATCTCACTACAAAAAAAAAGTGGTTTAGCGTCGGTCAGACGCGCGTTATGGCGTCGGTCATCGACCGACGCTAATTTGAATAACGTCGGCCGACCAAACTGACGCCAGATGTGGTGACATTAAACTTTAGCGTCGGTTTTCGATCGACCGACGCTAAGGCACTGACCGACCGACGCTAAATACGCATTTACATCACAAAAAAAAAATAGCTGCAGATGCAGCTGCTTCTTCTTCTTCCCTCCGTCTTCTTCAGATGCAGCTGCTTCTTCTTCTTCTCTGCAGATACAGCTGCTTCTTCTTCTTCCCTCCTTCTTCTTCTTCTGCAGACACAACTACTTCTTCTTCTTCCCTCTTCTTCTTCTTCTTCTTCTTCTTCTTCTGCAGATACAGCAAAAACCCAGTGAGGAGGAAAGCAAAAACCCTAAATCCATAAATCGAAGTCTAGATCTGAGAAGACGAAGTACCTTAGGTTTAGGAAGAGATGACGGCGGCTGACCAGATTTGAGCGAGATGAGGGCGAATCGAAGATGAACGACGGCGAAGGGGCTGGGATCGGTGGAAGAGATGGAGCGGCAGCGGCTTTGGAAGAGATGGAGCGGCGGCGGTCCGACGTTTAGGGTTCAAAGAAAAAGATAGGGGAAGTGAGAGAGAAGAATGAGTGGGAGATCTGACGTTTAGGGTTCATAACTACCCAATTTAGCGTCGGTCGACGTTTTAACCGGCGCTAAAACGCGTTTTTTTTGCGTCGGTCGTTAGATCGACCGACGCTAAGTTCCTACGTTTTAACCGACGCTAAAGAACGTTTTTTTTGTAGTGTCTCAGAGGAATAACAAATATCAAGAAAATCTTGCACATGTTCAAAGGGCTGGTGGAATATGGGGAGACCGAAGAAGATATGTATGAATGGAAAAGCTTCGTTAGAGTCCGAATGGAGCTATATCTGGAAAAGCCTCTTCCAACATGATTCCAGAGTCCAAACGAGAGTGAGGGAGTGGATAAGGTGGAATTCGTTTATGAAGATGTCCCGGACTTTTGCAATTGTTGTGAAATCATGGGTCATATGATGACGCTAGATTTACCACGTTCATCTCTCCATTCCTAAACGATATTTCATCCATTTTACACACTTTTATGCATAATTTGAGGTAGATTCTCATTTTTGTGTCAAACACTGTGTTTTAGTGCCCTTGACCCGTTTCGGGTCTATTTGATGTCGTTTTGTAGTTCTTTCATGAGAGTTACAGGGTACAGATGTCAAAGGAGAGTCAAAGACGAGTCGCACGAGGTTTGGATCGCTTTGGGGGCACTTCGGATCGCATCGGAGCACTTTGGGACGAGTTTGAAGGAAGAAATTCAAAGCTGAAAATCATGTATAAAAGTGCGGTTCAAAAGTGCGGCCAAAGTGCATTTTTTGGGCGCACTTTTAAACACCTGCGGATTTTGGTCTATTTTGAGAGGAGAGACAGATGAGGATTATTGAGACTTCACTTTCAGACTTCATTCTGATTTCGACGAACCAGACACTCTCGGAGGAGGATTTTGAAGCTTTGAAGTGACGATTAAGCGAGGAGAAGCGAGGATTAACTCAGAAGTTTCTAGGATTCATCAGGATTAGGTTTTCTCGGAGTAAGATGTCTTCTTCTCCGGTTTTCTTCTCCATTGTTTCTGTGATTGCTTCTGTGATGATGTCGAGCTAAACTCTTCTAGTTTGTTCAGATTAGATGAAACTCTAGTGAGATTTTGTATGGATGATGTCGGGTTTCTAACCCGTAAATGTTAATTGCGGTTTATTCAGGCATGTGATGAGTTTTCTCTTAAACCCTAATTTGAAGCTCTAAGAATCCGTTGATTGACCATATCGTAGGGTTTTGCTTCATCTTTGATTTGCGGTTCTGACTATGGACGTAGATCATTCTAGAGTTTAGGAGGTCGTTAGGATTGCCGGTGTCTTGACCATAGGGCCGGTGAAACTAATCTCTTTGCATATCTTTGTGGCATTTCACTGTTTTTCGTGCATTCTTGACGATTTGCGAGTTATCTTGACCATAGGAACTTGTAGGTTTGATAGGATAGTTTCTCTGCGTCCTGACCATGGAGTAGAGATTACCCAAGGAAGTGTCGAGTCATCAAGTCTGATAAACTGAAATTGCATTGCATCATCCGTCTTAATCGAGCTAGAGCGGATTCGAGTCTGGACAAACGCCTTAGTCTATATTCAAATCTCCAATCTGCTTCACTTGTTTGCTTGTTCAATTTGCATTCTTAGTTTACTTAGTTCATTCTTAAACCAATTTATACCCAAAACGAAACCTCGATTAGCTTTAATTCACATTTCTGAGTAATAGAGAAAGGAAGACCCTAGGGAAAAAACGATCTCTTTGGAGAAATCCATTGAGTAAAACTAGTGTGCATTAATTTGCGCACCACATACCATATCTTTTTATGAGCTGAGAATGCAAAACGTCAAATTTTTTGACAAAAATACCAAGAAATACGGTAATCACATGAAGGTGGAAGGATCAAAGGAGTGGAAGGGGAGAGAGCAATCCCATAATAGCATGGGAAAAATCACTTTGGGGAGAACGTTGGGGAATCAACCACCTACCGGTGACAAAAATTTAGAAGCAAAAGCAGTTTGGGGGTGGGGGAGACAGATCCACTTTCCTGCTCAACTTGATGACAACGCGGATAGGGTTTACGGAAAGGGCTAACGAGAGGAGGGGGTATCATAGGTACGAAAATCAATTGGGTCAGCCCACATACTTTCAAGTATAAGGGCCACCCACCCACGTCAAACTGACCAGGTAAACCCATGGTTGAACCGGTGTGAGCATCACTCAAAAAAGAACATAAATGGAATAGGCGAAAAAATATAGAAGGGAAAATGAATCAACTTTTATTAAACGATCAAAACTGAAGGAGGCCTCCAATGATAAAATCCGATAAAACTGATAAACAACAATCCAATATCAAAATCCCAAAAGTGGGTACGAAATCCCCCAAAATACAATAGTCAACTGAAACTCAAAACAAAGAAAATGTCAACTCTGAATGGTCTGTCAATCTTCACCTCATAGCTACGCTTGACGGACTTCTCGAACTTGACGGAAGCACCTCACCTACTAGCCATGAGAACCTGAAAGGGGGAAGAGGGGGGACCAGTTTCCTAATGAAACTGAGTGAACCCACTGGGCTTAACTATGCTCTGTCCTAACCAAGAGGAGCGGTTCCATACTCCACACAATACATCGACAGTGGAACCCAAACTCAGCCTTATCCAATTTTAGTATCCTAAGCAGTCTAGGTGATCACATAAGTTCAGTTCACAGTTCACAATCCACAACTACAATACTATCATAATCAAACACATGATTCATACAATCTTGCACATGTCACATCATAGCTTACAATCAAGATCAACACATTCATGCATGCGGTCATTTCACGAATCATTACTAGGTGACTTATTAAGGCACCAAGGAATTCTCCTACACCACCACCCAGCCGGCTATCGACCCAGCGTAACCATACTGGATCCTTCCCCGAAGGGGTATACCATCAGACACATCCATATAGGATACTTCCACGAAGGAGTAGACCATCAGACGCATCCACACGGGATCCTTCCACAAAGGAGTATACCATACAACACAACTAACCATGAATCCCTTCCATCGTGAACCACCCCGGTGGTTCGGAGTTAAATACTTCACAATTCACAGGTGGGAGTAGTGTAGGTTCCTTCAGGTTCTAAGGTATTCCACTTAACATCACATGGTACTCTAGCACGAACATCACATCTCAATTCACAACACACATTCATATCTTTCAACATCACTCACAACATCAGCTCATTCATAATATCACCATCCTGCACCATCATTCACAAGTTCACAGTTCATCATGGGGTAAATGGCTAGCTTGCCGGCCACCCCACATGCATGCAAGATACAGAGGTAGCCATGTCATAAGTCTAGGATTACCCTCCTGTTCGTCTTTCATAGGATGACCCCATATTGGCAGGGCCATCCTCCTGCAACCATAACTAACAACAATATAGTATCATGGGTTGGTTACTTAAATGATCACTAAACTTTGACCAAATAACCCGGTGATCACTGTTCTTTAAAAAATTTCCTAGCACTCACACAACTTTGGCCGATTATCCTAGCAGTCACTATCGTCTACGGACATCCAATTTTCCATCCATCTGCATACATGGCGATGCCATCAAGGCAATCACATCATCTAAATTGCCACATCATCTAAACCAAACCCCAAACCCAAACCTAAACACCCACTCTAATTACCAAACCAAACCATCTAAACCAAATCAAACCCCTCCTTCTCGTTCCTCTCCTTCCTCTCCTCTTCCTCTTACTCTTCCTCTCCCCCTTCCTCTTCTCCACCCTCACTCTTTACGATGCCGCCGCCGCCCTGCCGCCTCACACGCCGCCTCGCGCCTCATCGCTTCTTCCTCTGTACTTCCTCACCACTAACACTTTTTAAAAAACAGGGCCAGTCCCCAATGGTGATTTCGAGCAACCCCCGCAGAAATCCAACCTCAACAAAACCGCCATCGTCGAAAAACACTCCCTCCCCAGCTGGGAAATCACCAACCTCGTCGAGTACGTCTCCGCGGCCCTCAGCCCGGCAGGTTCTACTTCGCCGTCCCTAGATCCTCTTCTTTCAATCCTCTTTCAGATCCCTCCTCGAGCGTATCCCTCCTCTTTCAGATCCTCTTCTTCTCTCTCCTCTCGTTAATCTAATCTCCAGATCTGATTAACCGCGGGGCGGCGGCGGCATTCCGACGGTGGTAGGGAGTGAGGGTGGAGAAGAGGAAGAGGAAGAGGAAGGAGGAGGAAAGAGAATGAGGGGTTTGATTTGGTTTTAGATGGTTTGGTTTGGTAATTAGGGTGGGTGTTTAGGTTTGGGTTTGAGGTTTGTTTTAGATGATGTGGTTGCCTTAATGGCATCGCCACGTATGCAGATGGATGGAAAATTGGATGCCCATAGACGGTAGTGACTGCTAGGATAATTAGCCAAAGTTGTGTGAGTGCTAGGAAATTTTTTAAAGAACAGTGACCACTAGGTTATTTGGTCAAAGTTTAGTGATCATTTAGGTAACCAACCCATAGTATCATACAATTCACCATGGAACCCCCAATCAACCTATTTCTCATTTCTAATCCGATTCAGTAATTAGTTCATTTCATCAAAAACTCCTCAACACAACATCAAGCATCAAACACAGCACAATCAACCAACTGACAGTCACACAATCATTAACTCCTTTTACTCTCTTCCATTTTAATGCATAGCCCTAAGTTCGTATAGGTCGGATTATAAATCCTCACATGACTCAACACTATCTAACAACGCTAAGTCCTCACCTGGAATAGAAGACGAGGCTCTAAACGTCTTCTAGATTCCCGGAATAATGAAATCCCCTTCTCCAATTTTGTAGCTTTCCCCTTCCTTACTGATAGCACCTCACTCCGAAATACGAGAAATCGAGATATGCGATCTCTTGCTCTTGTCACCAGGAATGAACAAGAGAAAACAGATCTTTGATCGGACTCTCGAAGCTCCCAGAATCAACCTTCGAAGTTGGGCAAAGTTTGGTTTGTCAAGGGATTTTTCGTGAAAAGAGAATAGAGTAAAGTTGCTAAAACCCATCAAATTTCGTCCTTTTATATGCAGGTCACAACACACGGCTTGTTTCATAACACACGATGTGTTTCATGAAGAAACACAACATGTTTTACAGACACACGGCCATGTGGTTCCTACTGCCAAATTCGACGAGCCTTTCCGGATAATAGAGCACGACCGTGTATCTCAGATACATGACGCGTACCTTGAAGACACAAGGGTGTTTCACAACACACGGCGTGTGTTCACTGTACATCATGCTCACTTGCAACCTCAATCCGATTAAGCACGAACGTTCCGAACCTCGATGGGACCTCCGAGACACCAATTCTAGTGTCTTGGTCACCCGAACTCAAGCTCTAAACCATCCGGTTGGACGGGGATGTTACAAGTCTCCACAACTTCAAAGATTTAATCCCCGAAATCACCACATATCTCATCCAAGCAATGCAATACCGTAATTACAGCAAAACGCAGTAGTTTAAGCACCACATCACTACCTGAAATTCTCATTAACGGCCCTAGCAACTTCTGCCTTCTAAGGTCGCCAACTAATCACACCCCAAACTCTTAACAACACACAACACAACCACGAACACACCCAAAGACAAAACTAGAACACAACTAGAACGAAGCACGAATTGAGAAAAACATATAAGAAGAACACTAAAGAGAGTAAGTACCTGAAACATAAGCTTCCACCAATTCTGGGTACCGTCTCCTCATGCTCTCCTCGGTCTCCCAAGTTGCTGACTCGCTCTCATGGTTCCTCCATACCACCTTGAGCTGTGGAATTTGCTTGTTCCTCAGAACACGAACTTGCCTATGCACGATTGCCACCAGCTTCTCCTCATAGGTCATATCTTGTTCGATCTACATTTCTTCTGGCTGTATCACATGAGAGGGACACATGATACCGCTTAAGCATGCTAACATGGAATACATTGTGTATTCTCTCTAGCTCGCTTGGCAATGCCAAAACATAGGCAATCAGACCAGATTGAGCAAACCTTGTAAGGATCGATGTAACGTAGCGCATCAGCCCCTTCCAAGGTGACACCTTCAGGAAAACCTTCTCCCCAACTTCAAAACTCAGCTCCATAGCACGACCGTCAACATAAAACTTCTACCTGTCTTTAGCTGCTCTCAGCTTATCCTTGATCACCTTCACACGGTCAGCCGTCTCTTGAACAATCTGAGGACCTAACAACACTCTAGCACCTTCCTCATCCTAGCACAACGACGTCCTACACCTCCTCCCATACAGAGCTTCAAATGGTGTAGACTTCAAGCCGCTATGGTATGAGTTGTTGTATGCAAACTCGACAAATGAAAACAATTGAGTCCAAGGAGTCTGAAACTCCATAGCACAACTCCTCAACAATTCCTCCAAGGTAAGAATCGTCCTCTCCGATTGACCATCCGTTTGAGGATGATAAGCCGTTAAGAAATTCAACTTTGTCCCCAATGTGTATGCAATCCTTCCCAGAAATGAGATGTGAAACTCGGATCCCGATCGACACAATGGATTGAGGAACTCCATGCAACCACACCACATCCTGATATAAAGCTTAGCCAATCCCAAACCTTTCCTGGGTATAAAGTGAGCGACTTTCATCAAGGATCCACAATTACCCAAACTGCGTCCTTCCCTTCCTTGGTTGGCGGAAAACCGATACAAAGTCAATTGTGATATCAGCAAACTTCCACTCCTGAATGGGTAGAGATTACAACAATCCCCCTGGAGCTTTGTGTTTGGCCTTTGTCTTCTGACACACCAAGCAAACCGACACAAACCGAGCTACATCCTTCTTATACCCGACCACCAGAAACTCACCTTCAAGTCGTTGTACATCTTTGTCATTCTCGGGTGCATAGCATACATCGAAGAATGTGCTTACTCAAGAATCTCCTTCCTTAACTCTTCCACCTTTGACACACACGCACGACCTCCACACCTCAACAAGCTGTCAACTACCTCGAATCCGTTGTCCAAACCCTTCTCGACTTCATCTTTAATAGCTATCAGCTTAGCATCCTGAAGCTGCTCCTCCCCAATTCTGTCATTCATCATAGGGCGAATGCTGAGCTTGGCAAGCAAACTTCCAACTTCTCCGAGCTGCAACTCCACTCTCAAAGCTCTAAGATCCACCAAATCCTTCCAACTTAGAGCACCACAACAACGTTGGCCTTACCACGATGGTAGTCAATGGTGCAGTCGTAGTCTTTCAAAAGCTCCACTCAACTTCTCTGTCTGCTGTTCAACTCCTTCTGTTCCATGAGATATTTAAGGATTTTGTGATCCGTCATGATCTTGAATGTCTCGTCGTACAAGTAGTGTCTCCACAACTTCAAGGCGAACACCACATCAACTAATACCATATCATGAGTCGGGTAATTCACCTCATCCACTCTTAACTGGCGAGAAGCATAGGCGACTACCTTCCCATTCTGCATAAGCACACATCCCAAACCCTGCAACGAAGCGTCGTTGAACACCACCTACTCTCCTCCTTCAACTGGCAAAGTCAACACTAGAGCTGAAGTCAACATCTTATTTAGCTCTTCAAATCCCTTCTGACAGCCTCCGTCCACTCATACTTCGACTCCTTCCTCAACAATTTGTGAAGGGGAGACGCTATGGTAGAGAATCCCTCAACAAATCTTCGGTATTAACCAGCTAACCCAATGAAGCTTCTCAACTGTGACACATCCTTAGGTGGAGACCAGTTAACCACCACTTAAACCTTCTTCGGATCCACCTCCACTCCTCTATTAGAAACCACCTGACCCAAGAACAACACTTCCTCCAACCAGAAGGCACACTTTGAGAACTTTGCAAAAAGCTGCTGCTCCCTCAGCTTCTAAAAAACGATTCTCAAGTGCTCCTCGTGCTCATTCTTGGAATAAATGAGGATGTCATCAATGAATACTATTACAAACTTGTCCAAGTACTCATGGAAGACTTTGTTCATGAGAGCCATGAACGCAGCAGGAGCATTGGTAAGACCGAAAGGCATCACAAGGAACTCATAATGCCCATATCTAGTTGATAGCTATAAAAATAGAGGTCAAATAACTAACTTACAAAAGTATGATAGTTCGTATTCCTCAGGTTTCTTCTCTATGTTTACTCAAAGAAAATTAGCAATTATTCCGGTTTTAAACATGTTGTTGTGGTGTGAGTTCCTCGAGTTTCTACTACTAGCATGCAATGAAAAATAAATAAATAAGGCTAACAGATTGATTGATGTGGTTTGGTTCAATTAACGAGACAATAGCTTAGACTTCGAATCCTCCTAAGATCACAAAGGCATTGGCAATCACAAGATCGGCAGATATCATACTCAATTCAAATAATTCTTAATCACTGCATAGCTCCTTACCCTTAGATCTATGTTCACGAACATTCGCTACTATTGAACTAGCTACCAAGATATTAACCGTCTGTGCGTTCACTTCTGCAACGGATAACTAATTGGTGCAACTAAATTTATTAATGAGCTATTCTTAAACGGATTAACCCATAAACGGCTCCTACGAGAGGAGTGAGTCCATTGAATAGGTTAACTGTTTAATTCGATGTTCTAGAACAAGGCGGACGTTTGCCAACTATCCTTTAGATCAATATTGCAATCTTATGCTTCATATCAATTAGTATGAACGACTACAAAAATCTGTAGTCACCCTATGAAAAACCGGTTATACGATATGTGCATATACCACCTTTTGTACACTCTCCATGTACACGAGTGCATTAATACAAAGAATACATACATTATCGGGAATTGGAATTTTGTAGCACAATTTAAAAAAATATGTACCGTCAGTAGCCAAATGCGTAAAAATGTCAGAAATAGCACAATCTGATGAGCATGGCAGCCAGATAGCTGCCCAGCCAGCATGGCTGCCAAGTCAAATTTGTGCCGTTGCAGCGCTGCGCCATGTGGCACACTAGCGTTACAATGTAGCCGTTAAGTAACGGTAGTATTGATCCCAGGCAGCGCTGCGCTGGCTGGGTGGCGCAGCGCTACCTGGGATCAATACTACCATTTTTTTTTGGTATAAATACCCCCTACCCCCCATACTTTCTGAAACTCAATTCTCTCTAAGGTATTTTTGATAGTTTGTTTGTGTTTGTCATAATTTTTTGTTATTATTATTGTACGCTAAGACGTATTTTATTTGTAGGTTCGTAGCAATTGTCCGGCGAGAAAATTTCGTTTGAAGAAAGCCTGAACCCTCCCTCAAAAGGTATCATGCTATAAATTATATGGTAATTAAATTGTGTTTTACGATTTTATATGTATTTAACATTGCTTGTGGATATTAAATTGTAGATGGATTACATGTTTGGAGAGGTGCCGGTTGGGTACGAAGTGGTAGTCCCGAGGACCCTTCCATTTTATGGGTGATGCTGACCGACATCGAGCGTTGGGAATTTTCGAAGCTCAGGTTGGTACATTTGAAATGTTATTTAGTTTTACAAGGTATTTATGTTTGAATGTTGCATTTATTTTAATAATATTCATAATTTAATTACTTATATTACAATATTATGATCAAATTTGAATATTAATAGTAGTACCTAATATTAATAGATTTTAAACTTAGATTTAAATCACTAAAACTAATTGACTACTAATGGGGATTAAAAGTAGTAAATATTAGTAACCTAAAAGATAACATATTGACTACTAATAGTGATTACTAATTATTTTTAAATGTTACTTATATTATAATACTAATTGATATAATTACAAATAATGTAAGTCCTAATTCATATTAGTATATAGTAAATATTGAAATGTTACTTCAATTTGAAATGTTAGTTATATATAAATGTTTGTTATACGTAAATGTTAGTTATATTTGAATGTTAATTATATTTGAATGTATAATTACATTTAAATTAATGTTAGGGTGCACTCAGAAATTGAGTACTAGTTATTAATTTTGTTACATCTTCTTTTCCCAACTATTAGGACCCACATATGACGCTTAATTGTCGCTTCTCTAAGAAGATCGTGAAGTACGATCCTAGGTTCGAGGCATACCTTGCCCCCATAGGTCTAGATAAGTTGCGTGACTTCCTGGATTTTACCCCTGATTCTGAGCTGATCACCGCATTGGTCGAGAGATGGCGTCCCGAGACGGGCACTTTTCACTTGTACCACGGTGAGGCAACCATAACACTCGAGGACATGCACTTTCTCATTGGTCTGACATCGATGGTGTGCTTGTGGAGTCGCAGAGGCGCATTCCGACTGTGGATTCTGATCTGCAGATTTACGTTGAGCAGCTACTTGGGAAGAAACCATCTACCGCTGACCTGTCTGCTGGCAGAGTGAAGATGACGTGGTTGCGTAACCACTTTGGCACCATCAGGGATGACGCCGATCAGGAGACTATCGAGCAGCACTGTCGCGCATACATTCTGGACTTCTTCGGCAGCTGCATCTTTGCTGATCGGTCAGGATCACATGCCTCACTCTTCTTCCTTCCACTGCTCGAGGACATGAGCCAGATAGGCGAGTACGCTTGGGGGGCTGCCGCACTTTCATGGCTATATAGGGAGCTTGGCCGGTGTGCTTTCCGCATAGAGAGCAACCCGTCCCGCGACCACGTAGGTGACATTGGAGGTTGGATGGCACTGGTTCAGGCGTGGGCCCTGGAGAGATTTACGTCCATTGCGCGTCGAGTCCACAAGAGTCGACAGATTGCACCGACGCACTCCCCCATTCCACGTATGACTAGGTTCGGGCTACGACTTCTTCTTCCATTTTCATAGTTTATTCCATCTGATCAAGTTGTATGAATGACGTGGTTCATTCCGCAATTTTGTAGCTGGAAAGAATGGTATCACGCGAAGACCAGATACATACTTGTTGGGGGTACCGCCAGCTGTTTGACGATGAGACTCCATTCGTGGTATTGTATTCTAACAAAGTAAATGTTATTTTCCCTTACAGTTTAGGTTTCGTAGTTGTCTAACTTTCCAATTTGTTTCATATAGTGGTGTCCCTACTCGGCGGACCGTGAGCATTACAGTCCAGGGACTTTCCCCATCCATCGCGTCGTCGCACCTCTCATCTGCTTCTTCAGCGCTATGTGGCATAGGCCTGATAGAGTGCTGCGTCAGTTTGGGATGGACCAGCCTGTCCCTACGTACGATCAGCCAGTAGGTGAGGTCATCAGTAACCTGGAGCTGACACAGCGTGGATGGCATCGTACTGATGTGGTAGCTAGATTTGCTGGATATCGGGACCTGTGGTCCACTCGTCTTGACCACATCACCTCAGGCCCGTGCCTGCGGAGCGAGGAGAGGGAGTCCTATCACTTCCACGACGAGATCAACCAGTGGTATCATGGCATCACTAGACGTACAGTTTCTCGCCGAGGAGCCGTGGACCAGTCTTTGGTACGTAGGTTCCGTCATAATTATTACAACTACATTCTAGTTACATGTTTAACAATTCTAATTATGTGTTGTAGCTTGATGGCATGGAGAGCTATACGTGACTACTGGCCAGTCACATATCACGCCTCAGGAGCAGCAGGAGATGCATGCTACATTGAGGTCAATGATGCATGCTTCAGGCGGGATCCATAGGACGTCTGAGTCTAGAGGGCACCCCGGCAGGCCACCCATCCACGACATGCTGACTACCCAGTGCCTGACCCGCCAGCTTCCAGGATTCCTTCTACACGTAGAGTCCGACAGCATGTAGATGTCCCCCTGTCCAGCGATTGTGGGAGCCGGCATTACCTCAGTGGGATCCACATCACCAGCAGACCCGATACTCTGAGCACTATCCATTCGACACTACAGGAGACGCGACTTTCGATTATATGGGGAGTCAGGACTACACCCAGCCGGAGGACTACACACAGCATCAGGATTACACACAACATCCGGACCCGACCCAGCCATACACCACTTCTACAGTCCTCACTGGAGGCTATACATCTTACGCCCCTCCATCCGGGTCTCAGTGGGGTCCTTCCACATCGTACGCAGGTCCGTCTGGGTCTCAGTATGTCACACCACCCGTAGTGACATATGAGGCATCGTTCGATGATGATGATACTCCACCCGCCGACGGGCAGCATCGATATGGACTGAGGCGAGAGCCTACGCAGAGGATGTGCGCTACTGGAGGCCATGAGCTGGGGGCACATTGGAGGGGACAAGGTCGGCGTAGGGGTCGGGAGGGTAGGGGTCGAGAGGGTGGGGGTCGGGAGGGGAGGGGTCGTGATGGGAGGGTCGTGAGTAGTTGTGGTAGTGCTTGTTTATTTCATTGTGGTATTCGACTTTATATTTTGTGTATCTTATGAGTTCACAACACCCTAGAAATGCAACATATAATTGATCACACATTTCATCTTATGAGTTCACAACACCCTAAAAAAGCTTCATCTGTTCACATAGATAGGTATAATTTTTGCAAGAAATAATTGCCAACCCACGTGAAAAAAGCTTCAGCTCCTCATTAAGTCAACCAATTATGGACCACACAATAATTTGTAGTTGGAGTTGTTCTGCAATTCTGGCATCCACTAACTGACACACATCCAATAATAGTTGGAGTCTTCCTTACATTATATAGAGGCGTGAGTCCACAACCACCATACTAACTCTTCCAAACTACTCGAAACCTACTACAAGTCTCAATATCTTCTAACCATAGAAAATGAATTTCGCGTTTTGGCTCCGATGGGATGGCGAAATAGTACACGGACAACACGGTGGGGTGTGCTACAGCGGGGGGAAATTATGTCGCCTCAAAATGACGAGGCAACCTTCACTACAACAGCATGTCCAGTTTTCTTGCGAAAGGTGGGGGTAGGATCTTCGGCGGTTTTGCGAACTGTCATGTATCGATGTCCAGTCTTTGCGAATGACCAAATTGTGGCACACTACCCACTCATTCTTGATGACGTTACTAGGTTAGAGGTTATCTACAACATCATGGCAACCCAATCGGACTACCGAGTGGCAGAGCTATACTTTGAGTTCGACCACCGTGGGACGCCGATCCAGGGAGAATCTATATTCATGGGCGATGGAGCGAGTGCCTGTTATAGTGGTCAGAGCAGTCAGAGCAATCAAACACATCCGGGACAATTGCGTGGCGATAGCATGCAAGAAAGTACGGTAGCGCACTTGGGAAATGAGATAGAAGGAGACTCATCAGAAAGCGACGTCAACTCGGAGCAAGTACTTAACAATTTCAGCGTATAGCATTGTAATCCATTCTTTTTTACCTGCAGCTAAACGCCGGTCCTTGAGAAAGTTCACAAAGGGGGCAACAAGATTCGCAAGGGACGACCCCGTAAATAAAAAATGGGCGCTTGAAGATCAATTATATTGGTCAAGAGCCGTAGACGCTCAACACGACGGGGCACGATGGAACCAATTGACATCAAACATGGCGGAGAGCGTGAATGGGGCATTCAAGTCAATTTGGGCTCTCCCTGTTGCAGCTTTGGTGGAATCCACTTTCTACAGGCTGCAAACGTATTTCGAAGATCGACGAAAGAGGGTTCGAGAAGAACAGGTGGCCGGTGAAATCTGGACGAAGAAGTGTCTTAAGCGCCTGCAGAAAAGAGTGAATAAGGCCACTTCCCACACAGTGAGGCAATTCGATTACGATGCTGGGATATTCGAAATACAGACGGTGATAAATCGCAGCAACGGAAGGGAAACAATAGGCAAGAAGTTCGCTTGGACTACGAGGAGGGGGACGGTCATTGCTCCTGCGGCAAGTTCCAACAGTGGAAGATGCCTTGTTCACATGCCGTGGCCGCATGTAACGCCGCCAATCAAGATCCCTTATACTACGCCAACGACCATTACAGGCTGGAAACAGTAAGACAAATATACGGACGGAGTTTCCTCCCTATCGGCTCGAAAGACGACTGGGTGCCTCATGGAGGGCCTAAGTTGATGCCTGACCCAGGAAGGGTCAGGGAGATGGGGCGACCACGACATTCTCGCATACGCAACGAGATGGATTGGGTTGAAGATATTGAGCCTCACTGCAGTTACTGCCAGCAAGAAGGGCACAATAGGAGGACGTGCCGACGTGCGAGGCGAAGCAGCAGAAATCCAAACCCTACAAGGAACGGTTAATTGCACTATGAAATGTTTTAGTATTATGGGTTCGGTAGTTTGTGTTGTAATTGTATTTCAAATGGTGTTCAATTTCATGTTTCAGTTTCAAGTAATTTTTGTTTGTAGTTGTACTATGAAGTTACTTTATAGTCAATCCTTCACTGAAAATCTGAATAGTCTGTAAACAATGAAATTTGATAACACACATGAAGAAAGGCTGCAATCAACTAGTCATTATTAAATTGATTATGACCGAACAAGATAACAACACAGACAGCAAAACGAACAACCAACAACAAACAACAACAACACACAACAACAACACAACAACAACAACAACAACAACAACAACAAAATAACAAACACACTAGGCCCAACATGGATGTCAATTGTAAGGACAAGGTCCGGGTGGTGGTGGGGGAGGCCCTTCCCTGAGCAACCTATTGATTGAAACGTGCAACCATGAAATTTCTTCCCTCAGTTCTCGAATAATGTTGTCCTTCTCCTCAACGATGTCATCCTTCTCCCTATTCGCTCGAACAAGTAGTTCGTCCTTCGCCCGAATGATTTGGTCCTTCTCCTTAATAGCAGCATCCACGGCCTCCCGCACCTCCAGTTTTTCATAATAACCACACCCCTTCTCCTACAGATCAGAAAACAAACGTAGAGGGTTTTGATAACTAGGAAAATGAATAAAATTAAATTTGAACCCTTTTTTTTTACCTCTCTCTCACGAGGGCAGCCAAAATAGCGTTCCAGATCACTCGGTCGAACGGATCTAGTCGCCCTTAAGTCACACCAGCAGTTAACCACACTGGCCTCATAAACGAACAAGTCCTCCTCCACCGGCTTCTTCAACTTGTGCATTACCCTCTCAGTATCTGTCACTACAGAACAACAGTAATTAGTACACAAGATTAATTCGTTAAACGCAAAAATGAGATAAGTACAAAGCACCCAAACGAATTTCACTTACGCTTACTCTTCCGAGACCTAGAGCCAGAGTTGAAGAATGACATATTCTAAGCTTGGTGACGGCTGCCTACTTCAAATTCTAAGTTTAGGGCAAGGGAGGCGAGTGGTCCAAAACTGCATCATAGAGGGGGTATTTATACTAAAAATTGAGGGCCTTAGGGTTTCTTCATTCCCAGGAAGCGCTGCGCCACCTAGCCAGCGCATTGCTAGCTGGGATTGAGGAAACCCTAACGGAGATTTGACGGTATCTAATCTGATTAGGCAGCCAGCGCTGCGCCTTCTGGGTAGCGCTGCACTGGCTGGGTGGCGCAGCGCTATCTGGCTGGCGCAGCGCTGGCTGCCAGTCAGATTGTGCTATTTCTGGACATTTTTACGCATTTGGCTACTGACGGTACATATTTTTTTAAATTGTGCTACAAAATTCCAATTCCCTACATTATCTTGGTATTTTGTACACATACACAACTTAGTAGCCGGTAGAGCATAACTCGACACCGACAATGATAAGATTTGGCGGTTGACATCGTGCAACGACTATAGCTAGCAGTGGAAGCGGATGACTAGCAGTCGATGATAGTATCTGATCATAGAGAACATGCGATGAGAATAACAATATGGCGAGAATATTCATATATTCTGGTTGAAAGAACAACTCACTCTGCAATATTGTTAATGTGTCCAACTAGTGAAAGCAATGTTGATTCTTTGGTTGTTGTTGAGGCAGTTGTTCATTGTCATAACAATGGTTGCACACTCACAATGCCATGGTAAGAGATCTTGAGTCAATATGTCAATTTAGTGCTTAGTTGGCTTGCTCTTCTAGGGAAGGAAACGAATTTGAACGCATAATATACATGATCTGCTAAAACATGAAGCGCTGAAAGAAGGATCTGGTTTTGCTTGTTGTTCCAAGTATACTGAATATCTCTCTATATGGAATGTTCTTACAATTTCAGATAATGTAACTAATTACAGCTCTTACAAGGAACAGATAGATTACACATTTCCCTAACTCTCGCTTAACAAACTTCCCTTGTTTCTTCTTCAATTCTCAGTATCCTTCTTCTGCTATCATATCATCTCCTCTGTTGTGATTGATTTCCACAACATAATCGTACGGACTAAACAACAGATGCGGAAGCTAATTAATTATAAACTAGAGATGGAAAGAATCAAGAATGGAATGGAGAGTTTTGTTTGAAGTCTGCCATTGCTTCTCACTAGCACTTGCAACAAACAGCACCACCGTGCTCCCCTTCGCCGTCGCCTTGGCCAGGTTGTGTGCTCCCGTCTGCGCATAAGGCGTCTCCAGCTCATATTTATAGTACTGCAGAATACCCACAAAAGTTCATCTGAGAATGAACACTGAACAGGCAGTAAGAGTGATGGGACTTAGGGATTTAGGGATTTAGGGATTGGATTACCGTGAGGCCGCCGTCCTTCTCAACGGAGGTGTAGACGAGCTCATCGGGATCGTAGGAGTTACCAGTAACAAAAGGGCCGAGGGAAGCAATCAATTCCTCAGGGGAACCAATATCTTCAATCGTAGCATTGAGTTTATTGGTCAATCGAATCAAAGGGGAAGCAACCACTTGTACTTTACCTTGCTTGTCGTCCTCAAATTTCACCTCAACCCATGGCTCAGCGCACTTGGGCTGACAGTAGTTCCCGGAAAGAATGTTGGCAACTCTGGTCTGCTTCCAAGACGGCGGAAGGACGAACTGGTAGGGCTCCACGTTTCCAGCGCGAAGAGCAGGTGTGTCTTTGGAGGAAGCTTTGAAGAGGACGAATGAAGGGTCTGTTGGGGAAGGCGGCAAGTAAGAACCCACTGCGATTTCTTTAGCAAGGGAATCTGGAGGGGGTTTGATGATTGATGTAACAAGTGGAGAAGATGAGATTAGTGCAAGTTGTTTGAGGAGTTGTCTTCTGGGCAGCAATGGCGGATGTTGATGATGATGCTGTTGTGAATGGTGTTTGTGGGAGGATGATGTTGGGAGGATTGGACGGAGTGGGCTTAAGGAGGAAGCCATTTTCGTAGAGGAATGGAAATGGGGAAATTGGGGAAGACGAGTGGTGATGTGGCGCACTGGCGCTCTGTTTTCTGATTTCCATCTCAGGAGTTGTTTTGGTTTCCTTATCCATTTCTGCTGTAAATATCCTGACCACAGCGTGCAAATGTATTGGGCCTAAAGGCGGAAATTGGTTTTGCCTTGTTGTCTAGCATTCTATCTAGGTTTCTATGCAGGCCATCAGCGGATAAAATTGTTCATTTCTTGAAATTGTTTATGGTTTCAAAATTATAATAAGATGAGTTCATAATATGATTAACATTTACCTTTATTTAACTAAACTCAAATTTAATTAAGTAAAGTCGCACAACATTTCTAAATGCATACCAAACTATGAGAAAATCAACTACATTTTCACTCCATGCAAATGACATACAACATATATAACTTGTGGTTGAGTGAATTATATTATATGCAAACCAAAATACTCTAACACTAAAAAAATTGGAGTATAGTTTTTTCTAAATAATCCAAATAGAAATCATAATTTTATGCAACATGACCCAACTTGATCAATGGTTTAAGTTAAACCAATTTCAACTAAAAAAATCTCATAAATATGAATTATGATGAACCTGCAATTTAAATGGTATATAATTTCACTAATCTATAACTTAAATAAAATAAATTCAAAATATATCAAATTTTCCACACTAACACCTCAAAGAATAATTTTTGTTCAGTTTGCTCCAGGCCAATTAAAAAAACTAACAAGCTGCAGCTACAATAAACAACCACATGCATATATGTTCACTTTGCCCAACAAGGTTTTTAGCAGTAGTAACATCTAGGGGTGTTGATGAACCGAGCTGAGCCGAACTTCACTATACTCAAGTTTGGCTCGTTGCTTTTTAGACGAGCTCGAGCTCGAACTCGAGCTACAATTTTTAAGCTCGTAACGAGCTCGAGCCTACTCGAGCCTGGCTCGTTAACTATACTTAACGAGCCAAACTCGAGTTTAGGTTCAATTTAGGTCATTAAAACCACTTAATGCATCAAGATTTTAGCCCAATCTGAAGTTTCTGCGACAAAAAACATCAACGAGTCAAGCTAAAAACCAAGTTATCCTAAAATTTACAAGTTTTTATTGAATATGACAAACCACATGTTTCATTATTGAGTTCATAATAAGTCATATAGTGGAGCTAGTATTCGAGTTGGCTCTCGAGCTCGAGCTTGAGCTAGCTCGCGAGCCTATCGAGTCGAACATGCCTTGGCTCAAGTTTGACTCGTTTAAAATCGAGCCGAGTCACGACCGAGCTTTTCTCGAGCTGAACACCGAGCCGATCACGAGCGGCTTGGTTCGTCAACAGCCCTAGTAACGTCGGAGGCGAAAGAGCTTGGATTCCGCCACATCCCACCAATTTCTCTATTCTATAAGATCTCTAGTGTAGGCCAGTAAACCACCAAATGGATTCTCTATAACCTTTATGCTCTACATCATTCAGAGACATTCTTTTGCCGGAGACCCAAACTTCTCCCAACCATCTATAACCAATTGGGAACCCATTCGCCCCCAAGACAACGAACCTCTACATCACCAAATCCTTCTAGATATATACCATCGACTTCTCTCTCCCTCTTTGACAACGTCAGTGTCATCCTTTGGGTACCAATCTACGACCACTCTGTTATCCCTATCGCCCGGAAGTTCACCGGCCGGTAAAACGGGTTCACCCAACTCCAGTGGATCGCAATCGACCTCGCCGTCTTGATCTTCGCGATGCTGCCACCGGGACGCTGGTCGACACTTGATCGGAAGGAGACAGGGGGTTGAAGAACCTGTATCGGGATGGGAAAGATAGAAAGGCAATGCGGTTTTTTGTTTGTTAATTTTTTTTTCCAATTTTGCTCTTTTCATGTATTGGATTTGGAACGTTCCAAACCAAAAAGTTTGGACGCTGATCTTAAACCTAGTATAAAATAGAATTAAAAAATTATTAATCATTACACCACAATGACATAGAAGACGAGCGAAATCCAACTAGTTCAGTTCTAATTCCAACGTGACTTGCATGACCCTGATTAACCTCCCAGGAGTCATGAGGATAGACATGACTTTCTGGGTTGGGACTTGATGTTACTTTCTTTATGTGATTGCTACCTATGTCTCTCCGCAAGGAGCTATCTATGCATAAAAAAAAAAATTTCCAACGAGATTGTTATTATTCATTAATTTGAAAAATCAATCGACTACCTTTTATTAAATCTCAACCAAACAAACATCGATCATCCTATTATTGATTAATTACTTTTTATAATAAATCTTGAGATCTCTCCAGCGAGCCTCCATGTAATAGCTAATGTTAGAAGGAGCTCCGTAGACCCCACACTTGAAGTACAAGTCACCGGGACCTTGGTCCTTGTGCTCAAACTTCTTCTCTCCGTCAAGGTACACGCTCACCTTGCCCAAGTCCACGTCGTGGATGATGTTCAGCCGAAACCACCGGTCATAGAGTGTGGCGGCCACGTGGAGGGAGCTGTAGTACCTCATTTCTCCCGGCGCATATATTCTCAGAAGCAATGTAGTGTTGCCTTTCCTTGCACCGTGTATCTGAGCTATGGTTGCTCCCGATGTCCCGTTGGGTACGAAACCATGTCCTTCGAACTGCCACGCTCCTGATGAGTAGTCCAACCCCTATCAAGAAACTTTCATGAAGTCCTTACTCATATTGTAAGAAAAGACAAACAGAAGCAATGAACTCAAAACATACAACGTATGTAGCAAGAGCAACATCAGAACTTCAAAATAGCTAAACAAGAGTCCCACAAAAAAAAAAAACTCCTTTCCTCACTCGAAAAAAAGACAAAAACACTTGCTAAGCAAAACGGCAAACCCACAACTGTTGATAGACAAAAGGTGCAGGCAAAAACAAAGCACCCCAACAACAAGGAAAACGTTCTTCGAAATCAAACCGAAAACGACATTTCATTCACTGACCATCCTAGCAATCATATAAACAAGAGTAGTAGGACCGACACTAGAATCACGAAAAATTCTATTACTTCTTTCTATCTAGATCATCCAAATAATAGCAACATCGAAGCAAACCTTCAGGCCCCTAGAACATTTCAACCTTGTCAAGCCAAATATTTAAGATTGTGTTGTGAATAAAACTGAATGCAGTACGTAAAACTTTTCTCACAATTCATTGTATTCAATCAGTAGCGTTAAGAGTCTTACAACGAAGCGGATTTCAGTACGAGGCTTGGTGTTGCTACCGAGACTATAGGGCTTGTCGTCGGCATATACCCACATGCGGTGGGTGCCATTGATGAAGCTGTATCGCTGGTCGAGAGGGACGTCGTAGGGTTTCTGGAGTTGCAAGTTGGTTTCATTCAGTGGGATTTCCATGAATCCATCCGTAGGATCTGCATCACAGTAGCATTGGAGGAGGAGGAGAAGAAGCACAATGCTGTAATTGAGATGAAGCTTCATTATATTCTTCTTTGAACTTGTTTGTCTGAGCATTAACACTTTATTAATGTTGCTATTTATAATAAACTTTGATTTATTAATTTGCATCCATTTTGAGTTGTGTACAACACTACAACTTTGTGAAGTTTTGGAATGTATCTACTCGTCTTTGTTTTTGACGACTTAGACATAGAAAATTGTGATTTTTTCTGAAATTCAACTCTTCTTGCATGTGTCCAAGTCTGACGATGATTATATTGAGATGGACTTCTGGAACATATATATTGCACAGGAACAATAGGACATTATACTTGTAGTAATAAATCTCATGCCAAAAAAAGAAAAAGAAAAAGGGCACTGGTTATATGAATATGAAGATATATAACGACCCAGATAAGAAAATTGGTCAAACATGATCAAAGACGATGTGGATAATGGACTTAATTGGTGAGATTGTGGGGATGACTCAACCAGCTGGAGATCGTGGTGAATATACTTGGAATTGGAGCGGGGGAAGTAATGGTAGGTTCTCAATTCGCTTGGCTTATGAGCTGACCACCAAGCCAACGAATTCGAACACGGATACACCTTGGGAACTTGTTTGGAGGCGAGCCGTATTCAACACTTCTTGTGGCTAGTTGCTGACGATAAGATTCTAACCAACCTCGAGAGAAAGCGCATGCATTTGACCACATACAACAATTGTAATAGATGCGAGAACATGGAGGAATCAGTTCTCCATACACTACGTGACTGCCCCTTTGCTGCTCAAGTTTGGGATGAGTTCGGTATCCAAAGATTGGCGTCGATAAGGACTGAAAGCAATTTAAATAAGTGGTGTCACCTGCTCCTGAAGCATAAAGATAACTTGAAACTAGGCATTATGTGTTGGTACCGATGGAAAGCTAGAAATGCGTTGATCTTCTCAGGGAATGTCGAAGTACCAGCTGCTATTGCAGCCAAAAGTTTGTCGTGGGCAAGTTCTGTGGAGTCGGCGGTGGCTCGGAATATTCAGGTGGATGGTAGAACCACTAACAGAGTTCGGGTTGATGTGACATTGGAGCCAGGACCAACTGATTGGACGGTGCTCAATACTGACGGCTCTGTCTTGGCTCAAATCGGCAATGCGGCCGCCGGAGGTCTGATCTGTAATAACGAGGGCGCTTGTGCAGGAGCCTTCTCCACCAACATTGGTAAATGTACCATAACCCATGTAGAGCTGCGCGGAGTGACTACTGGCCTCAGAATGGCCTGAAATGCGGGATGTCGGAAAGTTGAGGCCCGTGTGGACTCTCGGGCTGTTCTTGCTCTCATTACACACAAGGAGAACCAACCCACCAACACGCAGGGGAGATCATCACGATCCACCATCTTATTGATCACGATTGGGAAGTCAAGTTCGTTCATACTTATAGCGAGGCAAACCAAGTTGTTGATTATCTTACTGGGATTGGCCATGACCTCTCACTTGGTACCTATTTGATTCCTATTCCTGATTGTAATCTCGGTTATTTCTTGAGACATGACTGTATGAGTATCTCTAAACCCAGATTTTCTCCTAGTTAATTGAAGCGCTTGACCCCGTTTCACATAAAAAATGTGGGGGGAGATGATGATCAATAGTCTCTAAAGTTATAAATTTCTGAGATTTGGTGGGTCTGATTAGTTACGCTGGATTACTGTTGCTGATTGAGGATGTCTGTTAATCTACTACGCACTACTGAATTATTCCAGTTGAAAAGTTTATTTTGTTTAAGGCCAAATACACAAATCTGGCCAAACCTTTCAGGTTTATGTCAATTCTAGCCAAACCTTTTGGAAAATCCAAATCCGCCACTTTTACTTTGTCCATCCAATTTTTTGACTTGCCGTTACTGAAAGTAGACGGAAATATTGGGCTTGCTGACGAGGACCAACAGCCCACTTGCCCATTCGGATGTGGCTGTCTACGTGGATTCCACGTATTGTAAGAGAAATATCACACTTCCAATTGTTTTAAAAAATCACTCTCTCTCTACTTCGCAATTCATATTAAGAGACGGCGGAAGCTCGCTCTTGACACAGCTATCAGTCCGTAACCCTAATCCAAAATCGGAGTTCCCTTCGTATTCAATCTCATCCCGATTGCAGAGCAGGTGGTCAGAGTTTGTTTGCTGGCGGTGAGGATTCGCTGAAGGCCGACAAAACTCTCTTCGGTCTGTGCTCTTTCGTGTTGAATGAAGGTGTGTTCAGACGGCGCAACGGTGAGAGTTGAATGAACAGTCAGGGGTCGAAGGCAGCTTCGAATCTACAATTCCATCTGAGAGGATACCGTCTCCAACATGCTGAATGATTCCCTGGACAGTCTAAACCCTTCGCTTCGAAATTAGGGTTTCAACAATTTGGGGGATTTCTGTTTCAGTCGTGCGGTAGGATATATATACATTCGAGGGTATCGAGAGTGCCAAATATCGATTTATTCGTGCCCCGACAGTAAGGGACCACAAGGTGTGCTTTCTGTTGCCTTTCTAACTCATTTTCTTATCCTTTTTGGCTGTTTCCACACTCTCTGTTGGAAAGAATCTGCATATTTATTTAGTGATTTCCTGAATATGTGCTTTTGCTTTGGCCGACATTTATTGTGGCCACACTTGTTTGGTTGTGGAACTTTCCACAGGTGTCTTGTCTTTTTTCAAGCTTTGTGTTATGAGCACTGTAACTTTCTTCAAATCGTTCCTTGTTCAGTATTTTTAGGGTGTTAGAAGTAGATATTCATCGTTTAATAATTGTGTCATGTTTAATTGCAGATGCCTCCAATGTACGAAATCACGTTGCACCACAGCGGAGTTATGGATCTGAGTGGCGAGGAACCGGTTTACGTCGGGGGTACGTCGGAGACCGTATATATGGACAAAGACGACTTGTGCTACTATCAATTGAAACATGTACTTGGCATCGGGTTTGTACGTTACAAGCTTGTTCATGGAATTTGTTACTTGGAGCCCAACAAGTCGATGGGAGATGGATTACATCAAATTCGAAACGACTTTGATGTCACCAACGGGTTAGTTGCTGCTACTGGCAATGGATCCACACTGACTTTGTTCATGAATGGTATTCTGGACCGGACTACGGTGCTGACAATGAAGATGGCATCATCGGTTCTGCTATTGAACCTGAGTGGGATTCCACACCCGAGAACTCCGTCGGACAAGAGTTCTCGCACTTGCTCGGCGATGACCTTCGTACAACCGACGATGAGTTTGAGGATTCTCTTTGCATGATGGGGATTAGGAGAACAAGTAAGTGTGTGGCCTACTTAGCCTACTCATCCGACGAGGAGGTCGAACAAGTGTTAGTGTCACATTCCGCATCGGCACAACAAGGTATTGGGCCTCAAGAACAAGCCTCTCAACAGTTCATTCCAAGCGTGGCCCAACAAGAGCAGGCTGAACCATACCATCAATTTGAACAAGGTAATGTTGGTGGTGGGTTGGAGGGTTTACAAGTTGTTGATAGTGGTTCTGATGCCGATAGTGAGTCCTCTTACAGAGGATCTGAAAACTCGGATCATGTGCGGGGAAATGTGAGTGACGAAGATGGGCCTGAAGACATATACGACGGGGCTCCAATGTACAATCCGGCATGTGACCACAAACATATGCAGTTTGTGTTGGGGATGAAGTTCAAGTCCCCCACACAATTCAAACATGTCGTTGTTAAGCACGCTATATACGCTGGGGCGAATCTGATATGGCTACGAAGTGGGAAGAATCGTTGTGAAGCGGAGTGTCGGGAGTCGATTTGTAATTGGCGTATATACGCCGCTTGGTTTCGTGGAAAGAAGAGCTTTATGGTAAAGGGTTTAGGGTCTGCACACACTTGCCCGAGGTCGCAGAGTATCAATCAAGCGACAGTTAGTTGGATTGCGTACGACTTCTTGGAGCGGTTCAGAATTAACCCGAGTGGGACGTCCACCAAATAGTACAAGAGGTTCGGTTAAGGTACGGGATTGAGGTCAGCACACGACATTGTTATCGGGCAAAGAAGAAAGCCGAAGACATGCTGAACGGAAGTTTGAAGGACAAGTATCGCAAACTCCGTAGCTATGTTCTTGAATTGAAAAGGGCTGACCCCACCGGCCTCTTTATGCTAGAAGTCGAGCCTCATCCTTGTGGTACCGCAGTTTACTTCAAGCGATTCTATGTAGGATTTTCGAGCTTGAAGAAGGGATTCTTGTCTGGCTGTCGTCAATGTTCAGACTTGATGGTTGTTTCTCAAAGGAGAAGTTGAAGGAATTTTATTGGCCGCAGTCGGCAAAGATGGAAACAACCAAGTGTTTCCCATAGCGTGGGCTGTCGTGGAATGCGAGAACAGAAATTCGTGGACATGGTTCATCCAGTCATTGGCAGACGATTTAGGCATTGTCGACGGTCGTGGTTGGACTGTCATATCAGATCAGCAAAAGGTATGTTCCATATGTATTTTGTCACTTACCATAGTTTCTGAAGTCGGCATGCAATTAAGAAATCATATCATACTATCACGTTATTATTTCAACATTCCATTTTTCTTGTTTAGTTTGTTAATACATCTAAAAGTTGGTAATGCTCTTCCATCACAGGGTCTCGTTGCATCTGTGAACCAAATAATGTTGTATGCTGAAGTGCGAAAGTGGGCACGACATGTTTTCGCCAACTGGAAACTCAAACACACTACCGGCGAGCTTCGAGAAGTATTCTGGAAAGCGGTGTACAGCTGCAATGAGTCAGATTGGAATCATATGATGAGGGTGCTAGAAATATTCGAGAATGAAGAGACTGGAACAAAAAAGCCATTTCAAGATTTCATGAACCAGGATCCGAGGTCATTTTGTCGTGCTTTCATGTCGAGTGTGCCCAAGTGTGATTCGGTTGAAAGCAACATCTGCGAGACTTTCAACAGCATCATTGTGAAGTCTCGGGGTTTCCGAATAATAGATATGCTCGAGGAAATAAGGTTGTATGCAATGAAACGAGTGGTGAAGAAGCATAAGATGTTCACTCGTTGCAAGGACGTTATATGTCCTCGGATTCGTACGATAATAGAGCAATCAAAGATCCGTGCTAGGAACTGCATTACGGTACAAACTCTCAATTTTATATGCGAAGTGAAGGAGTTCGGAGACGGATATGTGGTGGATATTGGCCAGAACAGATGCAGCTGTGGTTATTTCACCCTATCCGGAATACCTTGCATGCTGTTGCAGCAATTGGGTTTCTTCATCTGCAAGTGGAGGACCACGTCCATGTTCTGTACAAGACAGAGCGAGTTGCGCAAGCTTACAGATATGGTGTTCCAGCTATAAGGGATAGACAAGCTTGGCCACCTGCAGAAGGGTATGATGTGCTGCCCCCAAAAGGTCGTAGGATGCCTAGTAGACCCAAAAAGGCGCGTCTCAAAGAAGCAGCTGAGTTACAAGGTCAACAACGCCGATCTGGACGGGGATTGCAGTTGAACCGACGCGGGATGATTATGCACTGCCGTACGTGCAAGGCTGAGGGCCACAATAGTAGAAATTGCCCTCAAGCGCGAGTTGTAAGTGTACCCCTCACCTTATTCAACTTGTCTTGTACTAACTAACTAGATGACTTGTTGTAAGTGTAGCTCACTGAATAGCTGTTATTGCATTTAGGAAAATGATGCTTTGGGTGAAAATGAGATCCCGGTGGCAGAAGGGAATGGGGAAGCTGGTCCATCAACATGTCCGAGAACTGTGAGAAGAGACTATGTGTTACTGGCGAACACAAAGGTGCTGCCCATCCGAATGAACACACTAGTGCTGCCCAACCGAACGAAGGTGCTGCCCCAGTTGCTGAGATGACTGCATGGTACAAGAGCGAGGACGATGACGGAACAAGTGCACTACTTGCGGGTTTCACAGGCACAACTCCAGGACTTGCCCTACAAAGGTCGGGGTTCAGGTAATCTAAATAAAAGTCGAAAATCCAATAAGAACATTTGGCTGAATTCATGGCGTTTTGAATAGTATGTTGAACCGTATGTGACATTTGTTTATTAACTCGTCATGCTTTGGGTTGTTGCAATTAGCCAGTGAATCTGAACGTCGAAGCAAGGAGAGTGATCGAGCGAGAAATGAACGTAGCAAACACCGGATACGGTGTGGCTTATTTTCCACAGACTGGCAACACTTATTACGCGGTTAGTTACTCATTTACACTTGGGGTGCATGCTTTGGATTGTAACAAAAACGTGTGAAAATCTAAATCCTTGACGCTATATTTACTATTTATTGCATACTGGAAATGCCACGGTGGGCAGTAGACCGACAGGAAGGGTTACTCGTAACAGAGTGGAGGACGGAAATGCTACTGAACCAGCCAACGAAGTGGTCATCGAAATGACGCCTGTACCAGGGCTCAACCCGAAAGCGCCAACTAGTAGTCTTGGTGGTTTGGTTTAGGATATATGTTTTATGGACGCATGGTGCAGTATTGTGGGACACCGTAGGTTGATTATTATTTTGGACTGATTGAATGTCAATCTCTAATAGCTATATGGTTGACACAAACATGGGCTGTGAAAGAATGCCATATGGGATGGATGATTCAAACATTATGCTTTTGTACTGAACGAATGCTTTATGAATCTGTACTAAATATATGCCTAATTGTATCTTCATTTCGAACACACCATTTTTCATGTAATGATATGTGCACTAATGTCTTTATCACATTGGGTTGAAAAATGGAACAATGTCGAATGTGAGGGATACAAGTTCGTAGGTAAATTTAAGCAACGACAATGTGTTCATACAATTGTAATCCATGTAGAAGTACGAAGCTGCATTACAATACCGAGATCAATATAAACACACAACATGAAATGACTATTACAAATCCAATCGTAAGGTGTGATACATGACGCTCTAATTTGGTTAAAACACTGCGGATATTTCGTATCTCGGCTACTAGGCCGACGCAGTCGTCGGCCATACGTGCAACTCGTTCGTGCATGTCATGGTATTCTCGCTTTCTTCGTGCAGCTTTCGCCTTGGCCGTAACCAATGATGTTTCAAGCTCTTCGACTTTAATCTTCAAACTCGCATTCGCGTACGTCAGTTCGGCAAAGCAATCCTCGTCTCTGCTATTTCCAGAATCCACCCATTTAAAAAAGCCACAATCGACACTCTTGTCCTGCAATCCGAAAGGAAATATAACGAAATGCTTGCCAAAGTGAGGGCAAGTTACTGAGATGAAGACCCTGAACGCAATACCTTCCAATATCTGCAACAGTAGAATTTTCTACCTGGGTTCCTCTCGGTACTGGACGTGTTATGGCGCAAGCGAAGTTGTGCCTACATGAAACCACTGAAACTGATGCGCTACCCGAACTGGACTCACCATGTATGGGCATGATTTTCACAGATAACGATTAAGAACTATGACCGAGCGAGAGCAAATCAAAGCCCTGCAACGAAAAAGCCTTACAGTTTCTATTCCGAAACCGAAAATAAGCAAATGCGAAACCAATCAAGCAACGATTCTTATGACACGATGGAAGAGGCACCAGGTTCCAAACCAAAGCAATGGATGATGAAAATACCATTTTAAATATGTATTGCGATGAAGAAGGATGACATCGAGTCAAATCGTACCTCATGAAATCTATGAGACGACAAGAACGACGGATCTGAAGTCGTGCGATATTGGGTGCGTCTCAGAACTCGATTGTACCTCGTCTCAGATATCGATTGTACCTCAGCGACGTTTCCGATTCGAAAGAATGAGAACAAAAACCCTAGAATCGGAATCGTAGAAATAAGAACAACAACCTCAAACTCGCTTAAGAGTTAAAGATCTGGGAATGGGTAGTATGCGAGAGAGAAAGGATGAATGGTTCCGATTCAGAAGGGTTCCGATTCGGAAGGGTTCTGATTCACAAGAACCATCGACGGAGAGGCTTTGAGAATGGAGAATGGTTCTGATTTAGAAATGTGGAGAGAGAAAGGATGAATGATTTTGGCAAATGATTTTCTTCATCTAATTCCAATCAAACGGTGTCGTGTGCTATTAAACAACAAATGGGTAACTACATCTACGTGGCGGACTACGTGGCATATGATCATTTGTTAAAATGATGACATGGCGGTCTACAACGCATAGATAACAGAATCGTCAAACTCAGTAACTCCGTCAGAGGTCAAAGGGGTCAACTGGACATTTTTTACACAAAAATTAAAGGTTTGGCTTATTTAGTGTCATCAAAAAAGGTTTGGCTAGAATTGACATAAACCTGAAAGGTTTGGCCAGATTTGTGTATTTGGCCTTTGTTTAAAGTAGAAACTTTACAGCTATGTTAGACACACAATTCACTAATTTCGGTTTACAAAATTTTGTGGATTATGGAATATTAGCAATACAATGATTTCGGTTTGCAATGTTTTGTTTAAAGGGGCTAGATTAGGTTCCGGATTCAGACCCAACCTTTAGAGGTTAGACCGTTCCAACCACTCAAATCGGAGAGGTAAAATCGAAAAACTGAAAATATCATTAAACCCCAATCTGGCAGCCGCCTCCTCTCTCTATCCTCCATAACTCTCCCTCTGACCGCCTCCTCCTCCTTGACCTCCGATTAACCCTCCTTCTAAATCCTTCCCTTTCTCTCTCCCTCTTTCTTAACATGTTTGATCTTCGGGGGAGTCGTACCAGGAGGGGAGGGAAGTGCGAGAATAATCCCAGGCATAATCACCTTCTCGGTAGAATCAAACTTCAACTGAGCCTTGCCAGCGTCATCCTTGATCAAATTGGTGATGTTGGAGAGACAGTTGGCGAATCTGGAGAAAATAAGAAGCATGTCTTCTCTTACGTTCTTGGGGGTGTTGAGACTATTGATGATCTGCTGAGCGGCCACCATGACCCGATCGTCACCTCCAGCACCAGCGAGGCTAGCGGCGGCGACGACGATGATAGTAGCCATGTCGGGGTGAGCGAGGTCTATGCCTTCATCTAGGGTTTGAGAGGTGAAGAGGGGGGAGGGAATAATATTCAAAGGTTGGGGGGAGGAATCGATGGAGGAAGGGGGTTATAAGATCAGAATTGAGGAGGTGGAGAAGAGGGTGGTGGTTGGATCATCAGTTCCAGTTGTTAGCTGTGAAGATTAGGGAACTGGAAGGCTGGCTGACGGCTGAGAAAGTAGGTATTTTATCTTCTCATTTAACATGTTTGATCTTGGAATTTGTTTGAGAGAATGGATTAGAATTTGAGCTTCTTTCCTTTGCGTTTGTTCCCATGTTTTTTCAGTGATAGTAGCTTTAGAATGGCATGAACAGGCAAATGCCTGGAATTAGTCAAGAACAGCAGGTCATGCAAGTTCCTCCTGGAGCAAACAGGGCTGTCACCCCTAACCTTGTTGAACCAAACAACCATGTCCAAGTTCAAGATTCTGGAAATTTGCTGCCAACACAATTCGAACATCATCATCAGCAGCAATTTGTACGTGCTGGTGCTCAGTACATTCAGCATCACCCTTTTGGGGCAGTGCCGATGCCTACTGCATATTACCCTGTATACACTCACCAGCAGCAACAGCAATACCGATGGTGCATATTAATATGTAGATGGTCTTTCTACTAGTTCATTTTCGTACCTAATAAGTATAATGGTTCTTTTTCAAGATTCAATGATGTACTCTGTGGTAATTGTAGTAGAACAATAGCTGCCCAATGACTTCATAATAAGTGAGGGGCTTACTTATTTATGGTCATGTTCTAATTGACCACTCTATTTCCTCTCTCTATGTGCATATATGTGTTTATGTTTCTTGGTTACGATGTTAACTAGTTAAGTTGATAGGATAACTAGTTAACTAATTTTGAAAACTAGTTATCATATTAAAAAATGCTAACTAGTTATCTTAATCATGATGTTAACTAGTTAACTTGATAAGTTATCTAGTTAACTAATTTTGATAAATAGTTATCATCTTAAAAAATGTTAACTAGTTATCTTAATCATGATGTTAACTAGTTAACTCGACAAGTTATCTAGTTAACTAACTTCGATAACTAGTTATCAACTAAAAATCTTGTTAACTAGTTATCTAAATCATGATGTTAACTAGTTAACTAGTTACTAATAAAATAACTAGTTAACATCAGAATAACATGTTATCTAATTTTGATAACTAGTTAACTAATGTTGATAACAAGTTATCTCTTAAAATTGTTAACTAGTTAACTAGGTAAAAATAACATAACTAGTTAGATAACTTGTTAACAAAAAATCGAGTTAAAATTTTGATTATATGATTATTCGTTAACTAGTTATTAGGTTAAAATATGTTAACAAGTTATCAAACAAAAAACGCTTTAACTAGTTATCAGTTAAAAACCATGTTAACTAGTTATAAGTTAAAAACACAGTTAACTAGTTAACATCGAAAAAAGGTGTTAACTAGTTAACATGCCTTCGCTAGAAAAGTCGATGGAGTCTCGCCGGAGGTGGGCCGGTCGCTGGAGCCTCGCCGGAAAATTCACCGGCGACCGATCGCCGGCCGGTCACCTGAGAATATTAATTATTTAATTTAAATATAAAAAATAAATTATGTGTGTAAAGTCCTAAATACCCCTAACAATCTAGACCATTGGATTGGTTAAAAGGTCAAATGGTGATTTAATGGTTAAGAGAAGGTTGGAACACTTCCAACCGTCGGATCCAGCTCCGCTAGATTATAGAAAATTATATTATTATATTGTAGTTGCCTATCAGATTTATTTATACCTCATATTTTATTTCATTTGGGCTGCAAATTGGTGAATGATGATGGGCTTAACCACATAAAACCCGCAGCCCGTATTACAGCGGGCCAGGTTCCAGTCACATCCCCGAGTACAGTGTCGGGCCGTGCCCGGTCCAACCCGAAAAAGCAATGGTCGGGCTACGGATCTTAAGAACTCGAGCTCGCCCCGCAATATTGCCAAGTCTAGAGAGAAATAGAAAAGAAGAGGGAAAATATGAAAAAGTGAATATGTGATTCGTTATTAGTTTTTTTTACACATTGTGACAATTGATATAGTTATATATTTTCTTAAATAATTAATATAATAAGTTAAAATGTTACATTTCAAATATAATCTAAATACAAGTTTTTAGCAAAAATGTGTGTATTTAATAAGGTCAATCAAGTTATTTGGGTCGGGCGGGAAGGTTGGGAGTTAGTCAAGTTGCGGGTTAGGCGAGTTATGAGTTGTTGACTTTTTGATCAGTCGGGTCACGGGACTAGCTTATCTAGGCAGATTTATCGGGTCGGGTGAACATTTTGCCAACTCTAGTGAAAAATATGACATGTTTTTAAAAATTTAGTGATATTTTTCATGAAATTTTTTTTACTAATATCTGTTTCGGGGTTTACATTATTAAATTATCATATTATTTGTGCCAAATAACTCTGAAGATGCTAATACCACTGGATAATAATCAATGGATACATCTATGAGAAGATTATCAACGATTGTTCCATAATCATCAATCTGCCCTTATTTAATCTGATCCAAAAACTTTGCTCATCTTAAGTTTTGGCTATGATCACTTCTTTTTTGTATAAATCTTGAGGTCTCTCCAGCGTGATTCCATGTAATAGCTAATCTTAACCGGAGCTGCGTAAACCCCACACTTGAAGTACATGTCTCCGGGCCCACGGTCCTCGTGTTCAAACTTCTTCTCCCCGTCTATGTACACGCTCACCTTCCCGTAGTCAACGTCGTGGATGATGTTTAATCTGAACCACCGGTCATACAGCTCACCCGCTATGGCCGGTGTGCTGTAGAACCTCATCTCTCCGGGCTCATAGATTCTCACAATCAACGTACTGCTGTGATTCTTTGCGCCATGAATCTGGGCTATGGTTGCTCCCGACGTTCCGTTGGGAACGAAACCATGTCCTTCGAATTGCCACACCCCGGACGAGTAGTCTAGCCCCTGTAATATAACATTTTCGAACGATGTTTGTGACACATTTAATATAGAATTTAGATTATACACATTCACAAATATGCATCCGAGTTACTAAGGGGTAATTAATGACTAATATAAAAGTTAATATAAACTCTCTTTCTACAACTCGAGTTATTAGAGTGCAGTTAAGTATATAAATATATATGGATGATAGTAGTTTTACCATGAATCGGATTTCGGTACGAGGTTGGGTGTTGCTGGTAATGTTGTGAGACTTGTCGTCGGCGTAAACCCACATGCGGTGGGTACCGTTGATAAAGCTGTAGCGGTGGTCGAGTGGGATGTCGTAAGGTTTTTCGAGGACCAAGTTGGTTTCATTGAGTGGGATCTCCATGAATCCATCTGTAGGATCAGTGGAGTAGACTAGTACTACTAGGAATGGTGATTTGAAGATTTCAGAATGAAATGTCATCACCAGGAAAAGAAGAAGCACGCTGCTGTAACTGAGACGACCAAGCTTCATTTTTGTTGTTGTTGATATTTTAGAGTTGGATTAAGCTTTGGTACTCTGCTGATAATTATTATTAATACATTTATAGAGTAGCATGTACGGATATATTAAGGCGAGGTGGTTCAAAGAGTATTTGTTAAGTATGTGTAACGGTGATATTGAGATGTGAGTTATTAATTTAGGCATGGGACGTATGCTGTTTTGATTCGTTAGATTACATTGTGGCACCGATGTTTCCGAGTTCACAATGATCAAATTTATACTCTCTTGAATCGTTGAATTGAACGCTATTAATTGTTGGATGTTTACTATTTAACCCCAATCCCAATCTCTCATGGTCACCCTTTTACACGACAGTGAATCTGATCGAGTAAAGAATATCAAACATCAAATAATTGACATTACATAGAATCGATCGATATTTTTGGTACAGTCGGAATGAGATGTTACAATCCGGAAACACTATTTTTGTTGCCCACTCGAGAAGGAGGGAAAAATAATATATACTTCCCAATTGTGCATTATAACATTTGGTTCCCTACTCATTTGTGAGGTGAACACATTTGTAGGGTAAGAGCTGTGAATTTATGAGAAGTTCGAGGTGTGTGAGTCTGTGAATGTGATTAGGAGGGAGAAGGTGAAGGTAATGAAGGAGAAGAACCAAGAGATTAGGCACATGCGCTTAGTTAACCAAGCATTACGGGCCAATTGTGACACAGTGTGTGTTGCCATTAAAAAACTGAAGAACCAATGAATTATAAACAAATTTGTAACCAAACCTTTCCAAGTTTAATCAAACATAGGCAAAACTATTCGTAATCCCAAAATGGTAATGTTTAGTTTTCCGTTAACTTTTCCGTCGAAGTTGACGGAAATTCAAATTCTAAATGTGACTTGTCAGTGATGTGGCTATTATCTGCCACATAAGCATTTATTAATATTATTAATAATTAAAAAATTAAAATTAAAAAAAAAATAGTTGGCACCATCCGCCGTCGTCCTCCCTTTGAACCCACCATCACTGACCCCATCTCGGCCTTTACACTTCGCGGAGCCGTTTCCGATGGCTCTCCTAGTAAATCCTCGCCCAACCGCTGCTACCCCTTTCCCTTTCCTCAATGCCCACCATACCCAAATCCCTAATTTCTACCACCGCAAACCACCGCCTCCCTCCTTTTCATCTCCTCCTTGAACAATGTCCTCTGCCAAGCTTCTGCCTCAAGAACCCAACAAGTCCACAACAAATTCAAGCAGGCTTGAGAAATCAACCCAACTCAATCCATCTATTTTGTCCGTTATCCATCTGAATCGTGGCTATCACTAGAGGAAGGAGCATGTCGTCCAAGACTCAAGTCTTCAATCTAGGCTTTCCACTGCAACCGACGACAACACATCGGAGCGACGAATCAATCATCTCACCGATGACTTCACCACGATCGTCACCATACAGTTGTGGTACATAGGTGACCAATCGATTCACCTCGTAGGCCCAAAGCATCTGGTTATGCTTCTCGATCCAGCCGTTGTAAGTGTCTGGACGGAGCAGGACAGAGTCGATGTAGGTGTTAGGCGACAGATCTGCGCCGCCAACGCCGACGTTGGCGTTGTTGTTTGTGATCAGCGTAGCCTCCTTGCTCGCCACCATGATTTCAGCTTCTCAAGTGAAAGAGAGAGATTGGGGTTTGGTGCCGTCGATTCCAGACGGAGGAAAACTAGGGTTTGGGGTAGATGGATAGGGAAGGAGAAGAAGAAGAGGGAGAGTCGGAGGGAGGATATGAGTTGGTGAGTCGAAGGGCATTTTTTTATTTAATAATTTATTGTCTAATTTAAATAATGACATGGCATATGATGTGGCATGTAGTTGACAAGTCAAATGGATGCCACGTTGGTTTTGTCTGCACCGTAACTAACGGTGTTAAAAATTTAACGGCAGTAGAGTCAACGGGCTATTATTGGCAAACGCGTAAAAGATTATGACAACAAACTGTGACTCGAATAGCTTTGGATACGTTTGACATTATCCGAAAAGGTTTGGCTACAAATTTGTTTTTGGCCATTAAGTTTCAACAGTTTTATTTTTATGTAATATATTCAAATATCATATTACGGTGAACACTCCGGTGCACCTAGCTAGGTGGGTGCACCGAGTACACCCGCTTGCGTGTCGCGATCTCATCCGTCCGTTCAATCAACGGATCTCAAGCCTTTGAATTAAATAGGATTAAATTAATTAATTTTATTATTATTCTATTCACACAGAACATATTACATATAAGTACCTATTATTATACAAAATTACAAAATTAACTTCTAACATTCTGAATTGATTTCAATTAACCCACACGTTATCTCCCCCCACACTGACCCATCACACGTTATCTTCTCCCCCCAACTGACCCATTCTCAATATCAATGATACATTATCTGCCCCCCCAAACTGAAAACCCATTATCTTCCCAGTCCACCACCGAACGCGATTTCGACGAACGCGATCATCGTTTCTTTCCCCGACAACCGTTCCTTCCAATCCCCGACCACCGTTCCTTCCGATCTCGATCATCCTGAAGTAAACAAACTGAATGAAGAGAAAATGCCAAACAAGCCAGGACTCTGTGTATCGCTACGCGCTCATCCTAACTGTTATGTTCCGAATTCACCAAATAAAATCGAATTCAGTGAGTAGATAAGCTCCTACGCTACAATTGCAACACCTCATAGATGAATCGTGTTCAAACAAGTCGACAAACATGGAAAACTAGCAAAGAGCTCAAAGGAGACGCAACCCAACAAAGGGGATGTTGAGGAACATCCGAAATTCATATATAAATAAAAACTTGTGAAATGAGGAATTGGATTAGGGTTTAGATTTGGGGATCTCAGCTGGTGAGGAAAGTAGTGGTCGGACTCGGAGTCATTCTGCTGCTGTTGATTTCTCTGGAAATCCAGATTCCCTCCTCCTCCTCCTCCTCCTCCTCCTCCTCCTCCTCCTCCTCTCTCCTCCTCCTCCTCCTTCTTCGAAAAAGCTGTATTCGCTACTTTGCTTCAAAGCTAAGCTCTCTTTTTAAACACTGCTGCCTGCTGCTACTGCTAATCCCAAGAAAACCTTCAATTAGATTCCATAGGCAACACAGATAGAACCCTAATTAGGAAGCAGATTTGGGTGTGAGGCTAAGAATGAAAGAGAGATTGGAAAAGATGAGAGCTTTAGCTGGGTTTGGGGATGAAGATTGAAGAACAAAGAAGGAAGAATCAAAAAGCTGAAAGAGAGGAATAAAGAAGAGAGAGATGTGTGTGTGTATGGGTTAATGATGGGGTAAAAATGGTTGAATGAATGTTGTTCAGTAGTGCCGCGATGGTGAGTCCAAGAACCCCAAGCGGAAGGGTAAGGATATTTAGAATGGGTCGGTGAGGGGAGATCTGTGAATGGGTTGTCAGTGGGGGGGGGGGAGATAACGTGTGGTAACTTATTTCAATTCAGAATGTTATAACTTAATTTTGCAATTTTGTATAATAATAGGTACTTACATCTAATATGCCATGTGTAGAATAGAATAATAATAAAATTAATTAATTTAATCATATTTAATTCAAAGGCTTGAGATCCGTTGATTGAACGAACGAATGAGATCGCGACACGCAAGCGGGTGCGCTCGGTGCACCCACCAAGCTAGGTGCATTGGAGTGTTTTCCATCATATTACATATAATAATAATTTATACTACATCAAATCGATTGATATTTTTGGTATGGTAGGAACATGAGGTTACAATTTGGAACACTACTTTGTGAAGATAGGGGTCATAAGTGTTACTTTATGATAGTTCGAGGACTGTTTTGCTATAGTCCATATTCTGTATCCTATATAAAGTGCCTTCGTGGTATCTCTGTACTTAACTTTTTACACAATCAATTCACTCATTAATCCAATATGGTATTAGAGCATAAAACGCTCCATTTTTCTTTAGTCAGTTCTGTTTCTTCTTAGCTTCTTCCAGACGCATCGTCTGTGTTTTTCTCTCTCATTTTTTCGTTGTTTTTCCAGACACTTCCTCTTTCGTCTATGTTTTTTTCCTCTGAGTTCTTTTCTTCATTTGTTCTTCTCTTTCATTCAAGAAGATGGGAAGATCGAATGCAAACAATCAACACTAGGATGCTACCAATCAATCGGGTTCATCTGTTATCACGTTGGAGCATCCGTATTTTATCGCGACTGCGATAATCCAGGGGCTCTGGTTGTTCTGACGATCCTCAATGGTGCCGCCTATTACTATTCTTGGGCCAGATCTATGCGCACTGCGTTAATGACTAAGTACAAGGTCGGTTTTTGTCGACGGTTCTAAAGTTCCTCCGGACGCGACAGATTCTGATTTCCCAACCTGGCAACGGGCCAATGTTTTGGTTCTTGGATGGATCACCAAAGCAGTCTCGTTATAAATCAGCCAGAGCATCATCTAGCTCGACTCAGCACGGGAGGTTTGGTTAGACATCCAAGAAAGGTTTGGGCGGTCGTGCTTGGTCAGGATAAATGACCTCCATGACTAGATTTCTTCATTCAGGCCTGGGGCTCTGTCTATTTTGTCTTACTATACTAGATTCAAAGTTCTATGGGGCGAATACACCATGTATCTTCCGGTGCCAAGCTATTCATGCTCGCCAAAGTGCTCTTGTGACGCTCTCTTGAAGGTTCGTGAGTATTTCAGAACGGAGCAGATAATTTGTTTTCTTCACGGTCTTATTCTGTCATTTTCCCACGCTCGTTCCCAGATCTTAAGAACGGATCCTCTTCTGGTGATGAATTAGGTTTTCACGGTCATTTCCCAAAAAGAGCAAGAATTTAAAATTCAGGCTTTCGATTTAGTCGGTCATTAAACGAATGGGTTTCCAGCGAATCAGGCGTTTGCTACTACCAGTCCTCAAGCTGGTATGCATAGCGTTCCTCAAGCCTTTACTGCTGGACCACCGTTCAAGAAAGGAACCGAGCATCCCTTTTGCAATCATTGCGGTATGATAGGGCATACGGTCAAAAAGTGTTACAAGCAAATCAGATACCCTCCAGGGTATCGCAATGGGAAGCGGCCTACGGCTATGAATGCTTTTCAAGGGTATTCGGTTCCTTCTGCTGGTCCGAGCACCACGGTCTATGAAGAGGAAGTTTGTTACAATGACACAGAGACGATTTCAATCACAAAGGATCAATATCAATCTCTATACTCGTTGTTCCAAGGTCACAGCTCTGCTTCTGAAGCTTTGGGGTCAGGTCCCTCAGTTCACTATGTCACCTCTGGTTAGTCTTCCGTTTCCATTCCTTCGCCATGGAGGCCACTCCCTATATACCTACTTCTGGAGATGGCGTTCCATCCACAAGCAGTCACCAAGGTATGATTGTTTCCACTCTTGACACCATAGTTCCGGGATTGGGTTGTAGACTCAGGTGCCACTGATCATGTTGCACATTTTCCCTGCATATTTTACATCCCTCTAAACTCGTTGAGGGTATGAGTGTTCAATTTCCTGATGGTGGTCTGATTCCGGTTACCCACATTGGGACCATTCATTTTGATTGTGGTTTAGTGTTAAACCATGTTCTTGGTATCCCCTCTCCTTCAGTTTAATTTGATGTCTATAAGCAGGCTGGTTGAACATAGTTCTTACACAACTATTTTCTCTCCATTGGTGTGTGTTTTTCAGGACACCAAGAGTTCTCAGAAGATTGGTACAGCTGAACTCAGCAGTGGTTTATACTGTTTCGACCTTCTGTTCATAATAGCTCAGATGAGAATCTTGTTTCCAATTGCTCGACCACTTTCTTTGACTTGTGGCACTTCCGACTAGGACACAGTTCCTTGAATTCTTTGTGTAAATCCTTAGGCTCAAAACTTTAGAACAGTTTCCATTGTAGTGTATGCCCTTTAGCTAAACACACAAGCTGAAATTCTCTTGTAGTACTTCTCAGGCTATTGATGTTTTTGATCTCATTCATGTCGATATTTGGGGTCCGTATTATGTTCCTATGTTGGATGGACATCATTACTACTTGACTATTGTTGATGATCATTCTCGATTTACTTGGATTCGGCTTATGTGTTCAAAATATGATGCTAGAAAGTTTCTTAAGGATTTCTGCATTATGGTTGAGGTTCAGTTCAATAAGCTTGTCAAGGTTGTTAGATCAGATAATGGTTTGAAATTTGCTATGCCTGAATTTTATAGTTCAAAAGGGATCGTTCATCAAACCACCTGTATTTACACATCGCAACTACGGTTGTGTCGAACGTAAACATCAACATATTCTTGTTGTTTCTCGAGCATTGTTAATTCAGTCATCTTTACCCATTAGTTTTTGGGGATATGCAGTGCTGCACTCGGTTCATCTCATCAATAGGTTGCCTACTCCAGTGTTAGGTGGGAATAATCTTTTTGCTGTTCTTAGGCAAACTGAAACTTCTTATCAACACTTGCGAGTTTTTGGTTACTTAGCTTATGTCTCTACATTGGCTCACGAGAGGACTAAACTCGATCATAGAGCTAACCCTTGTGTTTTCTTGGGGTTTCCTGCTAATACTAAGGGTTATGTACTCTACAATCTAGCAAATAATCAAGTTGTTATTTCTAGAGATGTGGTGTTCCATGAACTGATTTTCCCTTTCACATGTCCTAAGGATTTTGTTATTACATCTGGTGATTTCACTGATGTTTTAATTTTTTTTATGAACTACAAACTGTTGATTCTCATAAACACTATACTTCTATTCCTCTTGCTAATAATAACTGAGTGGGCTCAAATAATAAGGATGCAAATATCATTTTAGCTTCTACTGGGCTTCAGCCCACCTATGATTCAACTTATGATATTCATCGACATGTTGCTTCATGATCTAGACGACCTCCGTCACGTTTACAAGATTACTATTGTAATCAGTTTAGTTCCGGCATTCAATACCCGATTCAGGATTCCGTTTCTTTGTCTCGACTAAGTACTCAATATAAACAGTCCATTTTAGCTATGACTAGTGAGATCGAACCAGATCACTATCGAGATGCTGTCCTCAGTTCCAAATGGGTTGAAGCGATAAATTCTGAATTAAACTCATTACACTCGACTAATACTTGGTCTTTAGTTGCCTTGCCTCCAAACAAAAAGGCAATCGGTTGCAAATGGGTATACAAAATCAAGTACAAAGCCGATGGCTCTATCGAACGTTACAAAGCCAGTTTAGTGGACAAAGGCTATACTCAAACCGTGGGTATAGATTATACCGACACTTTCGCTCCCGTTGGGAAATTGACCACTGTTAGAGCTTTGTTATCCTTAGTTTCTATTAAAGGGTGGTTCCTTCATCAATTGGAAGTTAACACCGCTTTTTTCATGGTGATTTGTTTGAAGACGTTTACATGATACCACCTCTTGGGTTAGACCTAAATTCTCCCAATCTTGTATGTAAATTGAATAAATCTTTGTATGGTTTAAAACAAGCTAGTTGCGAATGGAATTTCAAATTAACCGAATATCTTCAAATTCGTGGTTTTATTCAATCTAAGGCCAATTATTCTTTGTTTACCAAAAGTCATAATGGACAATTTTTTGCTGGTTTGGTCTATTGATGACATCATTATGACTGGTGATGATGTTCATGGAATCCATACTATCAAAAGTCAACTTCATGAGCAATTTACAATCAAAGATATTGGAGAGCTCAAATTCTTCCTCGGTCTTGAAATTGCTCGCTCTTCGAAACGCATTACTCTTTGTCAAAGGAAGTATGCTTTAGAGATCATTTTTTATTGTGGTTTTTCTGCTTCTAAACCCGTTTCGAGTCCTTCTGATGTCGCTGCTCAGTTATCTGTTACGTTAGGAGATCCCCTCTCTGATCCATCATCATATCGACGTCTTGTTGGACGATTAATATATCTTTGTACCACTTTGTCAGACATATCATTTACCGTGAATTACCTAAGCCAATTCATGAGCAAACCCACTGAGTTACACATGACGGCTGCTTTACGAGTGGTTCAATGTCTTAAAATCGATTCTGGTTTTGGATTACTCTTTTCATCCCCTTCGTCTTTGCAACTTCACACCATATCTGATAGTGATTGGACAGGATGCCCGAATTCTCATCGTTCTACCACTGAGTTTTGTATCTACTTAGGTGACTCTCTCATTTCTTGGAAAGTCTAATAAACATGCTACGATATCTCGTTCTTCGGTCGAGGCCGAGTATAGGGCCCTTGCCGCCACAACATGTGAACTCTTATGGCTAAAGTCACTTTTCCATGATCCACTATTTGATTTCCCGACTCCCGTCTCTTTATACTGTGATAACACCTCGGTCATACGAATGGCGGAGAACCTAGTGGCTCATGAACGTACCAAACATATAGAGATTGATTATCACCACATCCGAGATTGTTTGACTAGTGGATTCATTCGGGTGTTTCAAGTCTCTACGACCAACCAACTTGCCAACGTCATGACAAAGCCATTAGGTCTCATCTCTTTTTGCACTAGTGTCCAAGCCGGCTGCTCAATTCCTGTCTACTGAGGGGGTGAAGATGGGTCATAAGTGTTACTTGTGATAGTTCGAGTCTATTTGCTATTGTCCAGATTCTCTGTTCTATATAAAGTGCCTTCGTGGAATCTATGCACTTACCTTTTTATACAAACAATTCATTCATTAATCCAATATACTTTGGCTATCCACTTGAGCAAGAAGTAAAAATAATCTATACTTCCCAGTTGTGCGTTTTAACATTTTTCTCTACTCATTTGTGAATACATTATAGGGTAATAACTGTGAATTTTATGAGAAGCTTGAGGTGTGGGAGTCTGTTAATTTGATTAAGAGGGAGAAGAATAATATCATGAAGGAGAAGAACCAAGAGATTAGGCACGCTTAGTTAACCAATCACTACGAGCCAATTGTGACACAGTGCATGTTGCCATTAAAAAACTCATCAAGTTAAGACATCGGATGAACCAATGAAAGATCATGCCCTTCCGCCTGCATTGTGTTGTTGACTTCTGTCCACCATCCGACGTTGATTCTGCTGACGTCGTCTATGAGAGGGATGTCTGCCAACATCAGTTGTTTGATGTGGGTGTGCTGTGAGATGTCACCGGTTCCGCCCCCTTCAGTTGTTTGTTGGTCAGCGCTTCGCTGCTCCCGATGTTCCACGTCTTGCTTGCCAGTGTAGCGCCAAACATTTTTTTTCGCTAAGCAATGGAGAACTGTGACGTTTAGCCCCCTATCTGGAACACCAATTGTTCCGCCCACGTGGATTTAAGCGTACAATGAGGTGCAATCTTGGAACGTTGATCGGTGTGGGTTGCTCGTTTCATCCCTAGTCGTCGGTAGATGCTTGGACCGTGCTTCGCAAAGAGTATAAGAGACAGTAGTAAGTGGATGAACAAATTATGTGTGTAAGTATGGGTGTAAGGTCGTATGAGAGAGAGAGAGACAGAGAAGTACTGGGGTACCACTTAGGATTTTGGGGACGTGATAGCCTTAAGCATACTAACCAGAGTCTACAATTCAAGACGTATCATATGAGTATTTGTGTCGTGTCCTTGGTGTTGAAGGCAGACCTTTATATATAGTTCTTTGGGGTCCAAGTCCAATGCTGCTACTTATCCTTGTATGATTGGACGGCTAATGCGCTTTATTATTGACGTATTTATTCCCTCATTAGACGACATTTTTGGTGATTTATCTGTCCGATTGGCATGGTTTTGAGTGAGTTTCATACCCCTTGGCCCCTTGAGTCCGTTTTTTGTGTTTTTCACATTTTTGGTTCATTTCGGGTGATCCATGATGATTAGGGATGAAACGTGAGACTGGAGACATCGAACAATGGAGCGTGCTGGGAATCTGGAGACACACAACATGTGTTATAATAAAACATGGCTCACGTGTTTCTGCTTCTGACGAAAAAATCAGTATTTATCCATCTTGGAGAGGGAAAAAATTCAGACTTTCATTCTACAATCAAATCTCGACGAACTAGACAATCTGGGGAGGAGAAGTGACGATTGAGCGAGAAGATGCGAGGATTTCTTCGGGAGTTTCATAGAGTCATCGGGATTAGGTTATCTCGGAGTAAGATGTCTTCTTCTTCGGTTCTCTTCTTCGTTGTATCTTTGATTTCTTCTGTTGCCATGAGTAGCTAAATTTCTTATGGTTGTTTAGAATAGATGAAGCACTAGCGAGGATTTTGTATGGATGATGTTGGGTTTTTAACCATTTTTGTTAATCGATGTTTATTCAGACTTAGATGCGATTTCTCCTAGACCCTAATTTGAAGCTCTATGAATCTGCTGATTGACCATATCACATGGTTTTATTTCATCTTTGATTTCACGGGTCTGGCCATGAACGTGACTCATTCTAGAGTTTAGGAGGTCGTTAGGTTCTACCAATAGCTTGACCATAGGATTGGAAGACCTAATCTCTTTGCATGATCGTGTGACATTTCATTGTTCTTCATTCGTTCTTCATAATTTGCAAGTTAGCTTGACTATAAAAGCTTGTAGGTTTGATAGAATAGAATCTCTACGGCTTGACCACAGAGTAGAGATTAACCAAGGAAGTGTTGAGTCATCGACGTCTGATAAAGTGAGATTGCATAACATTATCCATCTAACCGAACTAGTGTGGATTCGAGTCTTAACAACTGCCTTAATCTATCTTCGAAACCCCAATTTGTTTATTTGCATTACTTGTTTGAATTGCATTCTTATTTAATTAATTCACACTCTTTTCAACAAACCAAACGACAAAACCCCGAATAGCTTAAGCCACAACTATTGAGTAATAGAAGAAGAGAAACCCAAGGGAAATAACAATCTCTTTGGAGCGATCCATTGAGTAAAACTTAGTACGCGTTAATTTGTGCATCAACGGCTTCCCAAACTTATGGAGAAACCTTAGGCTTCTACGGCTAGGGTATCTGTGGGACTCTTGGTGGCCCTCGTGTTTTGTGCAGTCGTGGTAGTATTTGGGGAAAATCTTAGGGGACTAACGACCCTAGGATTTCATCGTGGTGGGGGAATACTCTGGTGTGTACGCCGTGCGGGACTAGTTGCTGAGCTTCTGCCCATCATATGGTTTATAAGAAAATAAGCTATATAAAATATTATGTTAGTAGTTGGTATTTTTCTATGGCGTATTCAATAAATATTTTGGTAATAATGTAATATAGAAGTTGCTATTATAAGGTTTAGCGTTTATTTGAGTTCTAATTTTTTATTATAATTAGCCATAGTTTATGATCCTTAAGAGATAATGAGATATGGGTAATATTATGTGAAAATTTAGTGATCAAATTGAGAGATATATACTAGAAGACAAGTTTTTCTTGTTTTGAACCATTGATTCACTCTTTCATTTATAGGTCAACGCCTCGGTGACACACGTAACTGATTTTGCAAACACGTGGCAGCATATTATTTGATTTCCATAAATTAATTAAATTTTTTTTTCCTTAGATAACTCCAGCAGGAGCGCCGGAGATAGCCATGCATTCAAAGAATTAAGGGCACACCCAAGCCGTAAGGTTAACCACACCCCGACTTGGGAGGCTACGGAGCGCATGACGAGCCACATAATGGGCAGTCATGTTAGCTTGCCGAGGGACAGCAAGAAGCCGGAGCTGAGGAAGCGAGGAGATCATGGAGCAAATGTCAGCCACGAGGGAACCTCCATCCCTAGAGAGAAAGAGCCGGCTTGAAACCACTCGTAAGACCTCCGTGGCGTCTCCTTCGATATCAACTTCAGACCATCCCATATCTCGGTAGAGGAAGCAAGCGTCACGAAAAACTAGCAATTCAACCAAAAAGGGGTTAGTAATACCTGGATACGAGATACCTGTGGCGAAGAGGAATCCCCCGGATGAGTCGCGAACCTCCAGCCCACTAGCACCACCAAGGTCAGCAGCAAGTGCCCCGTCCACATTTATCTTGAGTCTTGGGAACGGAGGAGGAGTCCAGACCGAAGGACGAGAGGGGAGAGGTTGAGGACCAGGGTGAAGGGGGGCGGGTAGAAAGGAAAGGTTGTCAACGTCTAGAGAGAATTGTCGATGAAGGGCTGTTATTGAACTTTGAAATTTCTCAAATACAACCCAGTTTCTGGACTTTCATAGCCTCCACCAAGCGAGGACCCAGCGTGGACCTTCCAAAGGGTGATTTGTAAGGATAAATATCCAAGTGATCGCCGGGTGCGTATGTGGGATTGAGTCAAGGTCCAAATTTGCAAAATGCATAAAATGTCGTGCAACCACACAGTGAAAAAGAAGATGGTCTAAGGTCTCTGGTCCACGAAGGTAGCACGGGCAAGTAGAAGGAAGGGTCATTCCCCGAAAATTTAACCCTTCAATGGTTGGTAATATCATGTGGCACAACCGCCAAAGAAAAAATCGCAGTTTCGGTTGAACACGAAGATCCTATACCGACCCCCAAAGGCCTGTGCATGTAGGAAGAGCAAGGGAGGGTGGTTTTTTCTTGACTGGGCGTACCCTAAGCGCCAGAGAATATCCAGACAAAGTCGAGTACCGCCCATTAGCTGAGTAGAATTAAATGGGGTGGTCCGATTGGGGTGTACGGGGAAGGGGAATGCTCAAGATAATGCGAATGGAGTCCTGGTCGAACAGTTGTGACAGAAGTTGCACATCCCACTCGCCATGAGTGATGAAGGAGGAAATCTGGGGAGAAAATCCCTGGGGAGAAGGTTGAAGGAGAACCGCGTATGAGGGGACCCCATTCCTAATAATCCAAGGTCGCTCATAAATTGATAGAATAGGACGCGATCCCAGTCGCCAGAGGAGACCTTGCGTTAATAGGTCCCGTCGATGTAGAATACTTTGCACCCCCAAGATGGATTAGATCGTTTAGATGCATTTAGGAAGCACTGGGGGGGAAATATTTCCCTTTCAGAAGGCGGGAGACTAGCAAATCAGGCTCCATCAGTATTCTCCAACATTGTTTGGCCAGAAGGGCTTGATTAAAGGCTTTGAAGTCCCTGAAGCCCAATCCCCCTTCCTCCTTTGATAAGCATAGTTTCGACCAGCTGCGCCAATGGATTCGGCGGCGATCTCCAACTTCACCCCACAGAATTCAGCCATACGGGAATCCAATTCTTCACAAACCCCATTACTTACTCTATAGCAAGACATGATGTGGACCGACAACCACACAATGACCGAAGTCAGCAATGTATGTACCCCAGCAGGAGAAAGAGAAGTTCTCTTCCAGCTGTGAAGGCGTGTGGATATTTTATCTTCTAAAAAGGAGAACGTCTCCTTTTTAGATTTTAAGACGACACAAGGAGCACCTAGGTAAGTGCTATTGTGGAGGGAAGAATCAATTTGCAAAAACTCAGAATATTCTCTAATGAGATTATTAGGGACATTTTTACTAAAGAGAACTGAGCTCTTAGTATAATTAATTCGTTGACCACTTAGGAGCTGATATCTTGTGAAAAGAGATCGAAGATGAACAAGCGAAGGCCTGGTGACGCGGATGAAAAGCATGGAATCATCCATAAACATTAAATGGGTAATGATAGGGCAATGTCCGTTAAGCTTGATCCCTTGAAGGGAATTCCTTTGAATTTCTTGGCCAATCAGATGAGAGAGTCCTTCTGAACAAATAGCAAATAAGAGGGGAGAAAGAGGATCCCTTGACGCAGTCCTCGAGACGGGGCAAAGAACCCTTGCGGTGTTCCATTGAGTAGTACAGCTATTGTGGCCGATGCTAGACAGTTCTGAACCAAAGCTACCCAGCTGGGGTCAAATCCTAGGTTAGTAAGTAGTGGGAATAGAAAATCCCATTCCACTCTATCATAGGCCTTTTCCATATCTACCTTTAAAGCCATGAAATGTCGATTACCTGACCCATAGGATCGAAGATGATGAAACATTTCATGGGCGATTAGAATGTTATCCGTAATACACCGTCCATGAATGAAACCATTTTGAGCGGGGTTAACCAGATTTGGGAGAATGACTACTAGTCTAGAAGAGATGATTTTAGAAATGATTTTGTAAAAAACCGTATAGAGCCCTATTGGGCGAACTTGTGACACGTTAGTGACGTCCGAGACTTTCGGGATTAACGTTAACCATGTATGATTCATCCCACGTAGCATGTGACATCTTCGAAAGAAATCTTGAACTGCACAGACAACATCTCGAGAGATAATTGACCAATATCGTTGAAAGAACAGGCCAGTGAATCCATCTGGACCAGGGGCCTGAAGAGGGCCAATGTCAAATACTGTTTGTTTAATTTCTTCTTCAGTAACTGGGGCTAACAAATCCCTATTTGTAGCAGCACTAATAACTGGTTGGATCCCAATTTCATTGACCGATTCCTGAGTACCATCATGTTCCGAGGTAAACAGGTGGTGCTTATTTATTTGTATTATAATTGACACTCCAATTATTTTCATTTTGTTCCCGGATTAAACTCCCTTTTTGTAACCTTTACTGTTATCTCATCTCCTTTCTGATCTGATTCCTCCACCGGAGCTTCTCCCTTCAGAGTTTTGCTCTTCTACCACACCAGCCACTTCCCACTCTACATAGGAGAGTGCATCCAGATCCACCAACCGCACAATGTTTCTTCTGATTAATACTCATGGTCTACGGTCACCGGCCGCGAGCCGGATGCTGAACTCGATAAGGCATGAGAACGAGTTCACCAAGCTAGTCGACGAGATGGGTAAGATTTCTCCGTTATCAAATCTCCATTTTCACAGCTTCTCGATTTCTCCGTCAACAACTTCATTTCGTTATTTGGTATTTGATTTGGATCTAGAGTTCATATGCGAGTAAACGAGGTTTCAATTTTCGATTTAATGTTGTAGGATTCAGTCGTATCGGTATTTGGTTACTAGGGTTTCTCTCTATAGATACAATGTTTAGCTCGTTGCAATTAACAATCCTTTCATCCCTACCGAGTATATGGTAAGTTGTTGTTTTTTAATCGGATTCCGTTCGCAGGTTTTTTTTTTTTGAAGTTTGACTTGTGAGGTGTTCAGTCTTAGAGCACTCTTACGTTCAGCGACAAGGAAGTCAAGGTGTTTGGCCTTATTTGGAATCACCTAGACTACTTGATTGTGTTGGATAATATGTATGTATGTGTGAGAGAGTGTGGGTTATGGAATGTGTTGGTTGGGATGAAACTGATGATACTTTTTGATGAATTGATGACATTATGAAGATGATGTTGTTTGGGGTAATGCATTCAGGTAATTGTAGAGGAAAAAATTATTGTTCACCTAGAATTACTATGTTAGGTTGTTAAAATGAATTAGACGTAAAGATGGGTTTCATTATTTTATTATATTATGGGAGTCTGGGATGCTCTCTAAGTAGTTTCGGCGCATAGTTAGGCTACGTGGGTTCACTCAGTTTCAATAGGAACCTGATTCTCCCTCAGCCTCTCTTTTTCAGTTAGAAGTAGTTGGTGAGCTGAGCTTGGAGCATCAGTTGATGACAGAGGAGTTGAGTAGAAAACTAAAGGATTGTGACTAAGGACGAGGAAATGGTTTTATGTATTTTCCTTTCAGTTTTGAGATTTTTGAGATTTTAATGTGATTTATTAATGATATTATTTTAGAGGCTTGGTCTGTTGTAGTTTGGATCATATATAAGTGGGGATCCCCGTTATTTATTTTAGTAATTATATTTTATTGATCTCTTTTCGCTGGTTTTATATTGGTTATTTCGAAATGGTTCACGGGTAATACTCATTTCTAGTTCACTCATGGGTTTAACCATGAAAACCAGAGATGGGTGTTACACTTTCGATGCTTACATCATGAGTTTGAAGGGGATATTAGAATATATATTTGATAATATTATGTAAGAGTAGTTTAGTCTTTGCCACTCAATTTGGCTTGTGTGCTGAAAGCCTTTTTCATCCGCCTGGCGGATTACCAAATCTAATGGCTACTACACTCTTCCTTTAATCCAATGGCAACATGAAAAGAGAATGGCCCTGCTCCCTTTATTTTATTTTGGGTCCATAAATTTATATTTGTAGCTTCATTCATCATTTTTTTATTATATTTAACTTATAGGTTTAACCCTAAAATAAAATATTTTTCTTCAATGATATTAGAGCTAAATTTAGTTGCCACTTATTGTCTTTCGCTTTCTCTTTTTGTTTATTGGTTCTAACTTCTAAGACACTTTCAAGATAATGAAACCTTATATCTCTTTGTTTTTTTCTGAACTTCTTCCTTCTCACATTTGCATCTTCAACAAAACGATAACTGGCAGGTGATGACGTCTACGAAGACATTGAATCATCACTACATGCTTCATAGACGAAGAAGTAGAAGTTAAGGAGGAGGAGGAGGAGGAGGAAGAGGAATAATGGTTCATCTTAGCGGTGGTAATGGCTTCGCAATGCCTTTATTACTCTTTTTCTCATCTTAATTTCAAACAAACCAAAAGCGCAAAGACCAAGTTAGCAAAAAAAAATCTAGAGTTTGAATTTTGAATTTAGTAAGATTGCTTGAGAGTCTGGTAGTGGAGGGAAAAAGGATGGTAGGGAGGGATTTCTGGAGGTAATGGGCAAGCAAGATTATGGTGTCCGAGGTGGCCATGGTGGTGGTGACTGTAGAATAAGTGACTCACCTGCCAACCTGGCCTGGTGGTATTCTATTGATAGGAAAATATAGATACAGAGTTTGTGTTTACATCAGAAACAATATCTACGAGATAAACTCTAATAACAGAAAATGGAAAAATAATATTTACATTTATCTAGTCCATATCCTTAATACCCTCCCGCAAGCCAAAGGGCTTCTGCACTTTGAGCTTGAGCCGTAAGTCTGAGAAGCGTGACGTGGCTAGAGGTTTTGTCAGAGCATCTGCAATCTGATCTTTAGACGAAATATACGCCACATGGAGAGAGCGATCTGCAACCTTCTCACGAACAAAATGAAAGTCAATCTCGAGATGTTTGGAGCGGGAGTGGAAAACTGGGTTGGCCGATAAATAGGTTGCACTGATATTATCACACCATAAAGTTGGGGTCGAACAAACCGGTCGGCCAATTTCCCGTAGAACCGAGCTTAACCAAGTGACTTCTGATGCAACTGTTGCTAAGGCACGGTACTCAGCTTCCGTGGATGACCGAGACACTGTCCTCTGTTTACGGCTAGACCAAGACACAATATTAGGACCATAAAACGTCACATATCCGCTTGTGGAGCGTCGATCTACGCAGTCACCACCCCAATCTGCATCGGAGAAACCGTGTAACGTGGTAGAGGATGAGGGCCGAATATAGATGCCGAGGTCGGCTGTTCCACGTAGATATCGTAAGGCACGCTTCAGCTGAAGCCAATGATTCACAGTTGGCGCATGCATGTGTTGAGAGAGCTTGGTCGTAGTGTAAGCCATGTCCGGGCGTGTCACCGACAAATATTGGAGCCCGCCCACAAGTTGGCGATAGAGAGACGGATCCTGATGCAGTGGCGCATCAGTAAGAGCAGCCGTGGTGGTCATCGGCGTGGAGACTGGCTTAGACGTCGTCATGCCGGCCCGATGTAACAACTCAGATATGTACTTGGTTTGTCGAAGATGTAAACCATGCGCTGCGTGGTGACTTCTATACCCAGGAAGTAGTGAAGATTGCCAAGGTCTTTAATTTTGAATTTCTCCGCGAGATGCTTGAGTAGCCGATCCATGACGAAGGTGTCAGAGCCTGTCAGTAATATGTCGTCAACATAGACTAAGACAAAGAGGGTTGCGCCATTAGTACAATAATAAAATAAGGAGTGGTCGGTTTTGGAGCCATGAAAACCGAACTCAACTAGAGCATCTCGTAAACAAGAAAACCAAGCCCGAGGTGCTTGCTTCAAACGTACAGAGCGCGCTTAAGCAGACAGACGTGGTCTGCTCGATGAGGATCCCCAAACCCCGGTGGCTGCTCCATATAGACCGTCTCCGTCAATTTACCATGTAAAAAGGCATTAGAGACATCAAGCTGTTTAATAGGCCAGCAACTAGAGACAACAATAGATAATATTAACCGAACACAAGCAGGCTTTATGACAGGACTAAAAGTTTCAAGATAGTCTACTCCCTCGGTTTGATGGTACCCTTTGGCAACAAGACGAGCTTTGTAGCGAGCAATGGACCCATCCGGATGTCGTTTAAGACGATATACCCATTTATTTCCAAGAACCCGAGTGTGCATGGGACGCGGTACTAACTGCCATGTACTATTTGCCAAGAGTGCATTGAACTCGTCCGCCATCGCCAGACGCCATAAGGGATGAGTATGGGCCTTAGTGAAACACGTTGGTTCATCCTCAGCTAAGGGAAGAGCAGTAGCCGCCCAAGCCCTCGGTTTCAACGAGCCAGACCGCAGACGAGTGACCATGGGATGCACAGAGGAGGAGGCAGCCGGTGGTGGGTCCTGAGGAGCTGGCCCATGTGGAGAGATAGGCCCATCAGTGGAAATGGGAACAAGCGCCAAACCGGTTGACCCAACCGTGTCAGCAGGCGGAGGAACCGATTCAGGGAGCGGAGACCGAGCTGGAGACGTGGGTGGTCCGTCCAGGGCCAAAATGGGCCGAGATTCAGAGTGATGGGCCGGAGGGGGCGTGGCAGGCTGACGTTCTGCGGGCCGAAAAAAGACAGGCGCAGTTGTGGCAGGGGCTTGGGCCAGCGCATCTGAAACATGAAAGGGAAAAACTGATTCATCAAACAATACATGACGTGAGATACGAATTTTCCGTGTCTGCATATCCAAACAATAGAACCCCTTATGCTGTGAACTGTAGCCAAGAAAAACACATGGAGCCGACTTGGCGTCTAGCTTGTGAGTAGTATACGGTTTCAACCACGGAAAGCATAAACAACCAAAAACTCTAGAGCAGAATAATCTGGGTCAGCATTAAAGAGGCGATGATAAGGAGAGTCATAATTTATCACCGCAGATGGCAGCCGGTTGATGAGGTGTACCGCGGTTTGGAACGCGTACGTCCAATATGGAAGCGGGATGCGTCCCTGATGTATAAGAGTGCGTCCAGTCTCGACTATGTGGCGATGCTTCCTCTCAGCACACCCGTTTTGTTCGGGTGTGTGTGGACAGGAGGTTTGCTCCGAGATGCCATGCTCCTTGAGATAAGTAGACAGCCTTTGTATTCACCACCCCAATCTGCTCGGAATGATCGGATAGGGACGCCGAAATACTTCTCGACCAAGGCCCGGAACTGTATAAATATGTTAAGTAAATCCGACCTGTATCTCATAAAATAAATCCACGAGTACTTGCTATAATGATCATAAAACAAGACGTAATAACGATGATGAGTTATTGAATCAACCGGTGATGGCCCCCATACATCACTACAAATCAAATCCAAAGGTCTAGAAGCTTGAAAACTAGAAACCGGAAAAGGGAGTTTGTGCATTTTCCCTAAGCAGCATTCAGGACAAATAGCAGGTAATCGTTTATTAGAAAAAGGTAAATCGTAGCGGCGCAAAACCCTCTTCACATTATCCAAACTCGCATGACCAAGTCGTTGATGCCAAACCGGAAGAGTCGCCAGGTGAGCTTGCGGCTTGGAAACACCCTCAAACATGGACACTGGAATCGGATACAACCCATCCTTACTCCGGCCTTGGAACAGTTGACGACGAGTTCTCAAGTCCTGTATAACCACCATATTGCGATAGAAGACAACAGCCACATTATTATCACGAGTGAGAGCACTAACTGATAATAGATTCTGACAAGACCGAGGCACATAAAGTATCCGATTCAGAGCAATAGGAGAGGCAGATAATAGCATGTTAGAATGACCAGAGTGAGAGATAGGAACGTGATTACCATCACTGAGCTGAACTTGATCAGTTCCTTGGTACTCCGAATGAACGGACAGATTGGCAAGGTCATTCGTCAAATGATGGTTCGCGCCAGAATCAATAGTCCAGGAGGCCTGTTGAGCATGCTGAGGAGACGAAGCATAATGAGCAGAGGGAGGGAGTTGCGAACCTGGCTGTCGTGGCGAGGGGCAATTACGATAATGGTGGTCGTGACCCTGACAATTGAAGCAAATGAGTGGTCGAGAGGACTGAATGAGCTGACCCGGCTGGTTTGAGTAACCTCGGTTAGATGGGTGGTACGGCTGTCCAGCCGGATGAGTAGCCTGCTGGCGGCCCATCTGAGGAAACTGTGGACCCGAAGATGGGAAGCGGCCCATGTGAGGCGGCTGTCGCGGCCTCCCTTGCCGAGGGAAACGCCCGCGTGGCTGCTGCCCGGCTCTCCCATAATGAGCCTGAGGCCCAAGCACCTCCTCTGCTTGAATATCAGTTTCCTCAGCCAAAAGAAGACCATGCATCTCCAAGTAACCTGCAGTAGTTTCACGATTTCTCCAGCTCCGAATAAAGGGTTTGAAAGCACTGTTTAATCCCTTTAAAACAAACTCAACAAAATCATCCTCAGAAACAGATGCACCAAGTGATAAAAGGCGATCATAAACCGATTTCGAGCGCTCCAAATAAACAGAGATAGAGTCAGTATTCTGTTGTAAAGAATGGAGCTGAGTTTTTAGAGACCTTATCTGCGACAGACCACCAGAACCATAAGCAGAAGCAAGAGCTAACCAGGCAGCACGTGCAGTATCAGCTCCAACAAGAACATGTAGAGCAGCTTCAGAGACGGAGTTTATAACCCATCCAAGGACGAACTTGTCCCTACGGCACCACGAAACGAACAAGGGATTGGCTGTCCCATCATCCAAAAGAGCAGGTGGCATAGGCAGAGTTCCGTCAATATGGCCATATAAATCATGGCTGGCAAGGAGAGGCTCAAATTGGAGCTTCCAGATCAAATAATTGTTGGCTGTTAGTTTGACAGTCAAGTTTGTGGGTAGGGCAGGGAGGGCGGTTTGGGTAGTGGGAGTGGGATTGGATTGGGTGCTGTTTGTTGAATCAGTCATGGTTGGAAAAAGAGAAGCAGATGGGATTTAGTTTATGGAAAAGGGAAGAAGAAAGGGGATCGGCTTTATGGGATTTTAGGTTTAGGGTTGGTGGCGGCAGTATGAGAAAAAAAAACCTAAAAAAAAAATCAGTCAAATTGGACTGAGGATTTAGGGCTCTGATACCATGTAGAATAAGTGACTCACCTGCCAACCCTGGCCTAGTGGTATTCTATTTATAGGAAAATATAGATACAGAGTTTGTGTTTACATCAGAAACAATATCTACGAGATAAACTCTAATAACAGAAAATGGAAAAATAATATTTACATTTATCTAGTCCATATCCTTAATAGTGACAACGATATGCCTTGTAAGTAGAGGTGAAAGTGATAATGTGAAGAGCTGAGAGTTAACAATATGAAGGAAGCACCTTCGATAAAAAAATTAATCGACGTCATATCTAGTGGTTTTGGGCATTAGATTAGACGCTGCAAATTTGGAGGTGTTGGTGCTATCATTAGCTATTTTTTAGCAATGATTTTGCTAGAGATGATGTTGAGGATCTTTGCGAGTCAAAATTGGTGAGGGAGATGATTGCTGTCCGACAAGAAGGAGAACGAAGTAGAGAAGTGGTGGCTGAGAAAAATAGGTTTTGGTTGATTAATTTATTTTTGTTTTATATTTTTTATCCTCAGATGATGAGTCAGTAACCATTATGAACGAAAGTAACTGACATGACAAGATGAGTCAACAAAACTAACGAAAGACTAATATATAAATTTATGTAAAGCTTGATTATCTAGTTGGCATAAGTAGAAGAGCATAAATTGAGTGTTTTAATAAAGAGACATGTTTGTTAATTTGGAAAATTACGTGTTATTTTCCTTATATATACTCAACACTTATCTCTTCTCTAAGATGCACACTCAACCATATATCTCTCTACTATTATCTAAGTAGCCACGTGATTTCTCACTTCAGCTTGAGTACTGATACAAAAGTGTTCAAAACCAAGTTGGAAGTGAAGCAGGTGAGGCTAAGTATCAGCTTTAATGGTTTAATTAAGGTTGGATTGCTTGCATTTTAAAATAAAATTATTTAATAAATAAATATAGTTAAGTCGGACCAACAACTTTTTTATTAACTGTGATAAAATCAACAATACAAAAAGTTTAATATCGAAATCTAACTCATTAAAATGATTTTTTTTAATAAAAGAACTCGTACAATAATTAGGTAAGTAACAATTATTCATTATTAATCACATACGAAAAAGTTTATAAAAAAACTTGTCCCAATGTTAAATGAAAAGATAAAATGATGCCACAGGATCTTGGCATTGGAGGAAAATTTTGAAGCTTAGGCAGATTGCACGGGTGTTTGTTACTTGGGATGATGATGGTGATGTGATGTGGAATGGTTCATATCTGAAGAAGTTCAAACCTTCCACGGTTTGGGACTCCATCAGGCCTCGTTTGACTACTGAAACTTGGGCTCCTATTCTTTGGGAGGGACTGAAGATACCCAAGAATAGCGTGACAACCTGGCTTGTTCTGAAGGATCGTATCAATACGCTGGATAAGGTAGTTATGTGGAATGCTGGTGTAAATCAAGTCTGCCCTCTATGTGGAAACTTTGATGAAAATAGGCAGCATCTTTTTCTGGACTGTGACTTCTCAAGGAAGTGCTATGAAGTTTTCCTCAGTGGCTGGCCAAGGTTTGGGAATTGGGATGAACTCATCCGTTTCATATCAAAATGGAATGGAAAGAATTCTGCTGCACAGATCAGAAGCTTGGGGTGGTGTGCAGTTACAAGTGAAGTTTGGCGGGAAAGATGTAGGAGGCTCTATGCTACGAAGAGTTTTGATGAAGAAGGCATTTGTATCAAAGTTGCAAATGATTTGATAGCATGTGTAAATGGGCATAAGAATGAAGAAGATATGCTCTAGATAGCCTTTTTCGAGTATTATGTTTTTGTAACAGTGGCTTGTGATTAGCCTTGTACTCGAACTCCTTGTTTTTTTTTGATGATATACAACCCTAATTATTCATTAAAAAAAAAGATAAAATGATTACAAGAAAAAAAAGGTCACTCAACTGTCAATGAAAGAAAAAAGTCAATCAATAGTCAATTCCTCTATCCGAACCCTAATCCCTCACTCTCGTTTTATCTCTCGCCATCTCCCCTCCTTCCCCTTCTCCGACTTCATCTTCAACTAATCACAATTTCGAGTTCTATAAAATTTAAGTCTACATGATTTGCAAACAAGAATTAAATTATCAAAATAGTTGATGTATATGTTTTGTTGTATCTACTTGTGTTGAAACTTGAATAATACTATCAAAATAGTTGATATATATGTTTTGCTATATTTGCTTGTGGCGAAACTTGAATGACATTATGAAAATAGTTGTTTTATATTTTTTGTTGTATTTGCTTGTGTTGAAACTTGAATCACATTATCAGAATAGTTGTTGTATCTACTTGTGTTGAAACTTGAATGACATTATCAAAATAGTTGTTGTATTTGTTTTGTTGTATCTGCTTGTGTTGAAGAAACATGAATGATATTATCAAAATAGTTATTATATTTGTTTTATTGTATTTATTTGTGTTGAAAGAAAATTAAGGTTACTCATATGTCAATAAGAGAAAAAATGGCAATCAATTGTCAATTCCTCTATCCGAACCCTAATCCTCACTCTCGTTTTCTCTCTCGCCAACTCCCCTCCTTCCCTTCTCCGACTTCATCTTCAACTAATCAACAATTTCGAGTTCTTTATCCTTTATCTTCAAATGACTAGAACTCTTTCATTTATGTTTGATGTTAAGAGGCAAATGCCGCTCCTGCACCTAAGTTTTCCAATTCCACTTACACTTTTGTAGTTGTATGTGCTCGATTATGATGGTCATCGTTGCATGAGCAATTGTTGTGAACACTAGTCTTTGGGAAAGTTTTGGATTCTCCTTCTTCGATCTTCGAAGGTGCTTTCATCGATTAGGTATTTAATCTTGGGTCTGTACTCCATTAAAGCTGCTCACATGCTTACAGTAATGGTGGAAGAGCGAATTGGATTATGAGAGCATGTGGAGTCTTGTTCCTTAATACAATTTATTGGATAGGATTTTTGTTTTTGAATGTGAAACATTATTGCAACTTGTATGGTAGTGGTACTATACATGTACATAATTGCTATTTTCAGGGTTACTAAGTTAAATATGACTTTGTAATTCACGATGAATTTGTGACAGGTGTCATCCCCAAAATCTTAACAATCAACTAGCTATCAACAAAGTAGGACTTTGAAAGGATTTTGTGGTATGTTTTTTACATTGGTTAGGAACTGGTTGGAGGACAGTTACGAGTCCATATTTAGGGAAAAAGTGGAAAGACTGAAGAATAAAAGAGCTTTCAATACTAAAAGGATAATACGAGATGTGTCAAATCCAAAACAAAAAAGGTACCAAAGCGTAGATGATATAAAATTTAAGTATAAATGATTTGCAAACAAGAATTATATTATCAAAATAGTTCATGCATCTGTTTTGCTGTATCTACTTGTGTTGAAACTTGAATGACACTATCAAAATAGTTGATATATATGTTTTGTTTTTCTTGTGTTGAAACTTAAATGACATTATCAAAATAGTTGATGTATCTACTTGTGTTGAAACTGAATGATATTATCAAAATAGTTATTATATTTGTTTTATTATTTATTGTGTTGAAAGAAAAATAAAGGTTACTCAATGTCATAAAGAGAAAAAATGGCAATCAATTGTCAATTCCTCTATCCGAACCCTAATCCCTCACTCTCGTTCTCTCGCCAATTCCCATCCTTCCCCTTCTCCGACTTCATCTTCAACTAATCAACAATTTCGAGTTCTTTATCCTTTATCTTCCAAATAACTAGAACTCTTTCATGTATGTTTGAAGTTAAGAGGCAAATGCCGCTCCTGCACCTAAATTTTCCAATTCCACTTACACTTGTGTAGTTGTATTTGCCTCGATTATGATGGTCATCGTTGCATGAGCGATTGTTGTGAACACTAGTTTTTAGGAAACTTGAATTCTCCTTCTTCGAAGGTGCTTTCATCGCTGTAGGTCTCATAATCTTGGGTCTTGTACTCCATTAAAGCTGCTCACATGCTTACAGTAATGGTGGAAGAGCCGAATTGGATTATGAGAGCATGTGGAGTCTTGTTCCTTAATACAATTTATTGGATAGGATTTTTGTTTTTTAAGGTGAAAACATTATTGGCAACTTGTATGATAGTGGTACTATACGATTCCAATTCCGGTGACAGCGCACCAATTTTGTTGCATCAGATGCAGCGTGCATCCTGGCCGTCCGTTCCTTTCTTTTTCATCCGACGGCGCCAGTTTCATTTTCATACTTAGGACAATTTGTCTTTTCACGGTTTGTCTTTACAGCTGATGTAACCGTTCTGAACCGCCGAAACCGCCTCTTCTTATCCTTCCCTTTTTCAAATTTTTAACTCCCTCTTTTTACATTTTATATAAAACCTTTTTTACTGTTCGTATTTCCATTTTACGATTTCCAACTCCTCATTGTTCATCAAACCTTCTTCTTCTCTGTTCAATCTCCTCATTGTTCATCAAACGCTTCTCTATTGTTCATCGCTCCAGATTCACTGCCTCTGTTCGTTCATTTCTGCTTCCTTCTTTTGTAAGTACCTTTTCGATTTCTGATTTCACTTCTCTATATTTCATTCTACTGATTGTTGTCACTGTTTTTCCTTCTTCTTCGTTTTCTCACAGTTCATATACAAACCCATGGCTTCAACCAGATATCACATGCATAGTTTTTGATTATGTTTCTGTCTTCCTTTGTCATTCCTCTCTTTTGTTTTATGTTTTGTGGTGTTTTGTGTTAGTAACCCTAGTTTTTTACTGTTCATTCGATTCTAGGGTTGCTCCATTTGTTATTGTCCCATCTTTTCTTACACTCTGTCATTTTGCATTCATAGATTTCGATTAGGTTTTCAGTTTTTCTTACTGTTTTTGGATTTTGGTCTTTTCTTACAGTCTTTCATGTGATTCTAGTTTTGATTTACAGATTCTACACCTTCGACTGAGCATTATAGTAGTGGCTTTCTTGTATATAATTCTGTTTACCCTGATTAGATCCCTTTTTTACCGATTGTAATTGTTGCCAGTTTGTATCCTATTTTTGTGTTGTGTTTTTATTTATTTACAGATTGTAATGTGTTAACTACACCTCTGTTTTGTTCATCTGTATGCATTATGTATACCATTTTGTTGTATACTACCTGTATAAACTATGTATTCAGTGCTTTTGTGCCATCTTTATGCCCTGATCCCATGTTAATTTTTATAGGCCTACACGTCTCCTCTTTGATTACCAGTCAAGATGTACTCCTACAAAGGTTGTTAGTGCTCTTGCTAGTATTAACCCTGACAAACGTGCAGTCCTTGATAGCCTAGGGTTAAGTCAATTAGGCAAGTTACAGATTAAGAATATAATCCGTAATGGTGTGGTTCTAGTTCTTAACAATTACGATCTTAGTAATCATAGTGTTAGGCTCCCTGGCAACCGCACTTGGCAGCTTAGTGCATCGGATTATGCAACTGTTTATGGTCTTCCTATGGGACCAGAAGTTGTTGATCTTGATGATGTAAGTGATGATGATGCCATAGCTTATGCCAACTCTGTTGGTTTAGGGGGTCACGTTACTGAGAATTTAGACATTCCATGGTCAGCCTTGGAAGCTGCCATCCGTCATACAGATGATCCAGTATCATGGGGAAAGCTGTTGTTCCTACTTTGCATTGGTTGTATTTTTGTGCCTACAACTAGTAGATCAGTAGACTGTAGGTTTTTGAAATTTTTATCTGCGAAAACTATGTTGAACTTTTCAAGAGCTACAATTGGTGCCAGTACTTTGTTGATTGCACCACATCTGGCATCTCACGCAAGGACGCTACTAATGTATCTTATCTTCTGGCTGACCTACTTTACCTCAATGTAGTTATTCCTTTATTTTACATTATGTTATTACAATATGCAGTCTTCAATGTATGGTTTTGGATGTGTATGCATCTGTATAGGGGATCTGTCATGTCTGTATGTCTTGTGTGGTTTACAGTTTTTCGTTTACAATATGTTATTAAATACTTCTACATACTGTACATGTGTGCATAGGTTGTACATTCTGTACTGTCCAGACTGGTGTGTCTGTGTTCATAATGTATTTTTGCTGGTGTGTCCATTTTTAACACATGGTTACCTCATTGTTCCTTACACTTTTCCCCATTGTATCTCCCTATTTTTTGTAGGTGGGATATGTACATGCGTACCTCAACGGTGACGCTGATGTAGGTGTTGTAAATCTGTACACATGGAAAGAGCTAACTGATCACATTTCTGACATAGATGAGGAATTGGAGGACATTCCTATTGTGAGGAGGAGGCAAGGTAAGAGGAAGAGGAAGAGTGGTGGTGATGGCGAGGCTAGTACAAGTAAGGAGGAATTAGATGTGAAGGGAAAGAAGGTTAAGAAGTTGAAGGTGAAGGTAGAAGATAAGTTGAGGAAGGGGAAGAATTTAAAGAGGAAGAGGAAGACTTCATTGTCATTTGATTTCGAGAACAGACATAGTAAGGAGGATTTGACTTTGAAGTGACGATTAAGGAGGAAGAAGGAGGATTAGCTCAAGGATTTCTAGGATTCGACAGGATTAGGTTTTAATCGGAATAAGATGTCATTTCTCGAGTTCTCTTCTTCTTTGATTTCTGCGATTTCTTCTGTAGCGATGTCGAGCTAAACTCTTTAGTTTGTTCAGATTAGATGAAACTCTAGTGAGATTTGTATGATGATTCGGTTTTCTAACCTAATGTTAATTGAAGTATTATTCAGACATGTGATGAGTTTTCTCTAAACTAATTTGATAAGAATCCGTTGATTGACCATATCGTAGGATTTCGTTTCTCTTTGATTTGCGGTTCTGACCAGGCTAGATCATTCTAGATTTAGAGGTCTTAGGTTGCGTTGTCTTGACCATAGGCCGATGAATAATCTCTTTACATATTTTGTGCATTTCACTGTTCTTCGTGCTTCTGAGATTGCGAGTTACTTGATAGAAAGTAGGTTTGTATAGTCCTGTCTACTGAGTAAGATTCCAGAATGTGATATCATTGATAGAATGATTGTCTGTCTTAATAGCTAGAGGATTCGGTTTGACAAAGCTAGTCTATTTCAATCTCAATCTTCACTTTGCTTCAATTTGACAGTCTGATTTTTAACCCGAGAAAATGTATTCCAAGTTGATAAAGAAAAGAAGACCAAAAACGTTCTTTGAGAAATCCTTTTAACTAGTTCATATTTCATCATTATACAAATTGTGTCCCCTCTTTTTTTATGAGGTGATCTAAAACTGTTCTAATTATTGATTTTTTGGTTTTTTTGTTTAATTGTTGTCCATTTCAATCTAAGCTTTAGTAGGCATCTAAGAGGGATGTCGTCTAAGGATAATGGTGTTGCAACTAAATCTGGGGAATAGTTAGTACATCCCCAATCTATAGAAAAAGTTTTTTGTTTTATTTTACTCTATCATTTATTACACTTGTATACCATTTTAGGTTATACTATATTTTTTGTTTTTTGGTTATGTCATAGGTTGTTGCACAACAAGAGGATGTTTAAAAAACCATATCCAATTTATATCAAGGGTTTACTAAATTTTTTAAAATAAACCCTTCCTAGTTTGCCGTAACATGTAGGTTTAATTACCTCCTTTAAAACCACACACACACACACACACTTTGTTTTGGTGTATGTATGTTTTTGTATGTTTACAGTGTGTACTGTAACAGGCACCCTCATCTAAGAAGAAAGATGATGGCAAGATCAGTGAGGAAGATGATGAGGATGCTGAGGATGAGGGGACAGATGATGGAAGAGCTGGAGATGATAATGATGATAAAGGTGGTGACGATGATCATTCTGAAAAGGATGATGGTAAAGGTGTTGACAATACTCAGGTAATATTCTAATCCCCTGTGTGTGGTATAAATTTGTACAAACTGTACTATTCCATATTCCCAAGCTATATAATTCCTTGTTTACAGGTTGTACTCAAAGATTTTTTTGTTTGATTACATTGTGTACTGTAACAGGCACCCTCATCTAAGAAGAAAGATGATGGCAAGATCACTGAGGAAGATGATGAGGATGCTGAGGATGAGGGGAAAGATGATGAGGATGCTGAGGATGAGGGGAAAGATGATGGAAAAGCTGTTGAGGATGAGGGGAAAGATGATGAAAAAGCTGGAGATGATAATGATTCTGACGAGGATGATGATGATCATTCTGACGAGGATGATGATAATGATGGGGGAGCCACTGCTACAGGTGATGCTGTTGATCCAGAAGGGGAGTCGAATGCTGATGCAAATGTTAACACACCCCCTCGTAACAGTGATTCTGTTGTTGATGAGAGGAGACCAGCTACAACACCATCTAAAACCCCAGATATGTTGATTGACATTGGTTCACTTCTTTGTTCACCTTCTGTTGTCAACTCTGTTATTGAAGAAACTGTGAAGCAAATTGCTACAGAACATCCACCTTCCCCAATGGTGAATGCTGCTGCTGGTGGAGTGCAAGACTCTTCTATTGAGAAGGTATTTTTTTTTTGTAATTATACAGTTAGTACTCTATACATGTATGTCTGTTATTTTTTGTTTTGTGTACAGTGTGTATTGTTTTTTAACAGGGATTGTTTCATATTATAGGTTATAGTTCGCAGCACTGGATGTCCAGGTAAACTTATAGAAGCAGCTGATGCATTAGTAGGGTTGAATGATCCTGGTCAGAGCAGCACCATCTTGGATGATCCAAAGCTGGTTCGACCAATTCCTGTTACCCCTCTGACTGCTCTCTATTCCAACGCATTTGTTCCAGATACTTACTCTACAGATGGAAGAAAGAATTCAGTGCCAGTGACATCATTCTCATTTTCTGATTTCCGTGCGAATATTTACCAATATGCAACTTCTAAGGATTTGGCAAGGTTAGTTTTCCCATACAGTTTGTACTCAATGTTTGTACAGCCTGTACTACACTTTATGCCTAATTTTTTGTTTGTTTTCAAACAGTGCTGAAATTTTAGTCAAGCTTAAAGGATCAAAATTTTTAGTTCGAAGAAATGATATGATGACCTTGCTGCCAAATCAAGACATTTCTATACAGACTGTTGATGCCTATTCAGATTTGCTGAATAGGCGATCTGTTCTTGATGGCAAGGCGAGTAGGTGGAAAAAAATTATAATTAGTACTGTATTTTGAGGTTTTATTAATTATTCACTTTTTTCATTGTCTAACAGGAAGTCATATTATCTCAAATTGAAGACAGTCAAACTTCTCCGTATGATGCTGCCAAAGAATTCAAGAAATTTTTGCATAATGAATGGTCAAAGAAAGTGGACTTCAGCGATGTCAAACTTGTAAGTGATTTTCATATGTACATATGATACATTTTCAATATTACATGTGTGCATACTGTATGGGTAGTGTTACTAGGTTGTTGTACATACTGTAAACCTTGAAAATATTAGATATGCTTATATTATAGTCTGTGCAATCAGTACATGTCATATGTACATATTGTATGGGTAGTGTTTACAGTGTGTATGGTTACTGGTCTGTGCAAATAATTAAGGTTTTTTGTTTCTTTTCTTCTTCATGTGCAGTGGTTTTTCCCTCTGTGCTCAAAGAATCATTATGTGTTGTTCGCCATTGACCATATTCAGAAGAGATATGTCTTTTTTGACACCAAGGACACTAAGAGCTTCCAGCGCTTGTACTCTCATTGGTGTGACAAAGTCTCGTTCTTTTTCACCAGTTATATTGATGTCGTAGCTCAGGAGAAAAAAGTTGCAGCACGCAGTTATGTCAATTACAAATTCAAGGAAATCAAGAAGATTCAACAACGAAAGGACGATAATAGTTCTTCTGGTATTTTCATACTCAACATCTGTCAGTACTGGGAAGGGTTGTATCAGCCATCCGTAAGTTCAACTTGGAAAATTGAGAAGCACATTAACGAGCGTAGGGAGAGCATTCTTCTTGATATGATTTTGGATCCAAGTAATTATCTGATGCAAAAAGTGATTGAGAAGGCAGGAGCGACTCCGATTCAGGCAGAAGCGAACAAAAAACAAGGCTAATCTTCCTTCTTAGTCAAGCACTGTGGGTTTTATGGTACTTGTTTGGATAATATTGTAGTTTTTAATCTTCCTTCTTAAGACAGTAGATGTTTGGATATTATTGTGGGTTTTATGTTTTTAATATGACTGTTTAGATTATATGGACAAACAATGATATATGTTGATGACTTTTTGTATCTGGATGTGTTACAATATGGCAGGGATGGTGTGGGGTTTTGTACAGACTGTGTGAAATCTTATTTTATAGTATGTAAATTCATGGTTACAGTCTGTATATGGTGGCTGTAAACAAAATACAAGCAATATCATCAAGTTATAGTCTGTAAAGGACTTTATTATAGTATCTAGACCAAAGTTTTTCCTCAATCAGAAACAAAATCATTCAAAAACAGTTGTATGTTTACTATGTTTCCCCCACCCCCTCCCCCCCTCCATGTCTTAACTATATTAATCCAAGTTTAAGCTCCAACTTTTTGTTCTCCTTAGTTTTCCTCATCTTTTCTGCTCTCTCCTTTTGCTGTGAATGCTCATATGGCCTTTTCCATCTCTTGTTTGAGTTCCATCCTTTTTGTTTTTCCTTTTGCTTTAATCCTTTCAGATTTGTCGTATTAGGTGCTTCCACTGTTCCTGAAAACATAAAAAATTCAGTTAAATTCTCCATCGTTATTTGTTATTATTCATAACACAGCAATCTGAACAGATTTTATTTTACGTTCTGTACTCCATGTGTACAGATTGTAAATAACAACAATGTCAGTCTGTACAGATTGTAAATAAACACAGAATTTCGTTTTTGCAGTGTTTTTTTAACTAAAAAGAAATGTTTTCATGTAAAATCAGTACCATAAAGTATTTACCTGATTCTGAAGTTGGAATTTTTGTTGTTTGTGTCTGTTTCTCATATTCCACGATTAAATTTTCCACCATGGCTTTTGCGTTGGAAAGAAATTGTTCATCCCCAGCTGCAGTTGTCAGTAGCTTCATTGTCATTGCTGATAATTCTTTGATGCCTGCAGCATGTGGAGTTGATGTAGTGGTCAAATCTGGGTTTGGGAAAGGGAATTTAAACCCGCATTTTGCTTTCCTTGTCCACCTTTTGACCATATAGTGTTCTGGAATCTGTCTAAACTTGATGTCTTTAGTGTCATTGAAGACAATGTCAAATGCTCTTATCATGTGTCTGCACATCCATCCACAATACTCGAATGTTTGACAAGAACACAATACTTTTGTATCCTTATGGTAAACAGTGATCTGTCTCTCATCCAGTCTAGATCCATTGTTCTCAAGCTTGAATATTGTATACCTCTTCACATTCTGTGGATCTACAGACTGTACACCTGAAGTACTGTCTGTAAAAGCTCCAGTACACTGTGTACTGACTTCTGTTTCAAGCTCCTCCATCACATACCCAAATGACTGCCCAAACTCCTCTGTAAAGAAGTTGAATGTATCAGGTGTATATTCATCTTCAGCCTGTTTTGCTAGTGTGCTATAACGAAAACGATTGTCCACCACATGCTTTTCCATTGCATATTCCTTCTCTCTATCAAGCTCCCTCTTGTTCTCTATCATTCTGTTAAACTGGGTGAAGAAACTTGTGAGACTCATTGTTGGTTTGATATAATGCCTGAGATTGCTGTTGCAAACTTCACTAAGTTGTGAGCTCTTCATTCCCAAACAAAACTGTTTTCGTAACCATACACAACACCATAGTTTTCTGATGTTGTATAATTTCTCCAACCATTTGTGTCCTCCAGGCCCTCTATTTGCAAAGCATGTAGTAATTATTTCTTTCCAACCTTCCTCAAACTCTTCCTCAGTTTCTATGTTGTACATTACGTATCGTAACATAGATCTGAACTTTGGAGTACACAATGTACCAAGATTGGGGCGTGCATTCTGCAGTATATGAAAGGTGCAAAGACCATGAAAAGTATCTGGGAATACTGATGTAATACCTGCTTTTATTGCAGCACATAGATCCGTGAAAATGGTTGTTGGTTCATTGCCATTCATACACTTTTTGAATGTACTGAACAGCCATTCAAATGTTGCTGATGTTTCATCATATAGCAGTGCTGCTCCAAAAATAACAAGATGATGGTGTTGATTCTTTCCAACGAATATAGCTGCAAGTTATATAGTGCAAAAATTAGTGCTCTGCTGTTTTATGTACAGTCTTTACTGTTCATGTTACAGACTGTATCAACTATTTGTACTAGACATTCGCAGAAACTATGAACATTAAAATATTAGGTTTAGGGTTTATCAGAGTTTATCAGGTTTATCAGGATATAGGGTTTCAGGGTATAGGGTTTTAGGGTATAGGGTATAGGGTATAGGGTTTTGGGTTTTGGTTTTAGGGTATAGGTTTTTGGGTTTATCAGGGTATAGGGTATAGGGTTTTAGTGTATAGGGTTTATGCAGACTATACATAAACTGTATTTTGTATGAAAAGTTATACAGACTGTACAGTCTGTACGGTTCATGGTACATACTGTATCTACTTTTGAACATGACAAGATATATTACTGTTGTTTAGGGGTTATCTGGGTTTAGGGTATAGGGTATAGGCTTTTAGGGTATAGGGTATAGGGTTTTAGGGTATAGGGTATAGGCTTTTTAGGGTATAGGGTTTATCAGGGTATAGGGATTTAGGGTATAGGGTTTTAGGGTATAAGGTTTATCAGGGTATAGGGTTTTAGGGTATAGGGTATAGGGTTTTAGGGTATAGGTTTTTGGGTTTATGCAGACTATACATAAACTGTATTTTGTATGAAAAGTTATACAGACTGTACAGTCTGTACGGTTCATGGTACAGACTGTATCTACTTTTGTACAATATGTACAGGTACAAAATATGCACAGTAAAACGTATGAATAAAATTAAGAAAATTGAATTACCTAGTGGACGGCATGTTCGGTTGGTTCTGTATGTAGTGTCGAAGCTGATGCAGTCGCCAAAGTACTGGTAATCCATGCGCATTTGACCATCAGCCCAAAATATACTTGCATTTGATCTTCACAATCAACTTGCATTTCATAGAAGTAGCCAGGTTTGCTGTTTGACTCACTGGAGAAGTGATTCAGCAATACAGACACATCACCATTTTCAATTTCACGTGTCCTTCTAGTTCGTATGTGATTCTTCAAATCGGTATGTGTGAACCCCAAGTTTTCAGCCCCTCCTACAGCTTTTTTCATTGTGTCATAACTTGCTCTAGCTGGTATTCCACAATCTTCGTTCAAATCTGCCATAAGCTTGTATACAACAGGGATGTGTCGGTCAATCAGATACTTGTGTTTGTCTTGTGCGCATGAGTGATTGTGATCATTATTGAACTCAAATATTGCAAACCAGTTGTTAGCACCTGTACAGATTGTAAGTAAAAACCGTGTCAGTCTGTTACAGATTGTAAATAAAAACAGAATTTCATGTACAATCAGTACAATAAAGTTTTTACCTCTCGTTGGCCTCAACTTTATGTTTGCCTTGCAACCAATTCTTGTTTCAGGGTTTTTTCTAACAACTTTCTTGGTGTTAGCTTTACCTTTGTTTTTTGGATCTAATTCACTATCTTTCCTGTACCCCTCCTTGTTGCAAGTGAAGTACAAGTATCGATATTCATTACCACCTTCTTTTCCACTTTTTTGTGAAAGCCTGTTTTTCACTTTGAACCCATTGAGGCGTGCATATCTCTTGTAAAAACCTTGAGCATCAATTTTTGTCGGGAATCGCAAATCCTCCCATGTTGAGGAATCTTTTGGATTTATTTTATCTGCACCATATCATATACCAACAGATTGTAGTATACAAGGTTTGACAGAATAAATACACACTGTAAATGTTTGTATACAAGCTGTACATACTACATACAAAAAGAATATAAGTTGTACAGAGTTTGTAAAAAGTATGTACCAATTTGAACACATTTTTTTTATACTACCTAATAACTTTTACAGATACTACTTTACACATAGTAACAGCTAACTTGTACTAAATTGGTTTTATAGTTTGTACTAACTTGGTTTATAATCTGTATATTATTTTTTTACAAGATGCCTGTTCAGACTATATCGTATAACATTGAGTCTGTAGAGGAGTGTATTTATTTGAATACAAGTTGTACAGATATTAGTTTACACATAGTACTAGCCTTGAGACAAATTGTAAGAGCATGCAAGCAAATAGACTTTGTACATACATATTACTAAGTTTTGCAGAATTGAAAACTAATAAGATTAAAAACTTACCTAATGCAATTTCAGTTCTGCTTACCGAATGATGATCCAGATCCAGATCAGACCAGATCCAGAAATAGTTTCTTCAGCAGCATTGATATTCATAATCTAACAATCCAAATTGAAAAACTCAGAATCCAATCATTCAAAAAGATATGAATGAAACAGTTAGGTTCCGTATGTATCTAATGTACAAACTGAAGAAGAAGAAGAAGAAGAAGAAGAAGAAGAAGAAGAAGAAGAAGAAGAAGAAAGAAGAAGAAGAAGAAGAAGAAGAAGAAGAAGAAGAGAAGGAGAAGAAGAGAGAAGAAGAGAGAAGAAGAGAAGAAGAAGGAAGAAGAAAAGAGAAGAAGAAGAAGAAGAAGAAGAAGAAGAAGAAGAAGAAGAAGAAGAAAGAAGAGAGAAGAAGAAGAAGAAGAAGAAGAAAAGAAGAAAAGAGAAGAGAAGAGAAAGAAGAAGAAGAAGAAGAAGAAGAAGAAGAAGAAGAAGAAGAAGAAGAAGAAGAAGAAGAAGGAAGAAGAAAGAAGAAGAAGAAAGAAGAAGAAGAAGAAGAAGAAGAAGAAGAAAGAGAAGAAGAAGAAGAAGAAGAAGAAGAAGAAGAAGAAGATGAAGAAGAAGAAGAGAGAAGAAGAAGATAGAAGAGAAAGAAGAAAGAAAGAAGAAGAGAGAGAAGAAGAAGAGAAGAAAGAAGAGAAGAAGAAGAAGAAGAAGAAGAAGAAGAAGAAGATGAAGAAAAGAAGAAGAAGAAGAGAAAGAAGAAGAAGAAAAGAAGAAGAAAGAAAAAAAGAAAGAAGAGAGAAGAAGATGAAAAGAAGAAGAAGAGAAGATGAAGAATGATGATGTTGATTATGATGATGATGTGGATTTAGTTTGTCAAATGTTACAACCACTCGACTATAAGGGGAAATCACTTAACAATAAAATTGGTAGATGAAGGGAAATCACTTAACAATAAAATTGGTAGATGATAGATTATTTTAGTCGTCGCTCGGCTTAGGTGGATACTTAGAGTATGTATAATTATCTCTCGATCTCCTATGGGAGTTATCTATTGGCAAAGAAAAAAATAATATTATTTTATTTAATCCAGCTAAATGATTTTATTACTTCTACTATCTTAATTATAGATCATTAGTCACACAATATAAACTCATTCTCTTTCTACCTCATCTATAATTTTAAATCAAAAATTAAATTTATATCAACTCTCGCTAATTAATAATTATGTTAATAACATTTTTGGTCGCTAAGTCAAGACCATGAAACATATTGGTTACTCCACTTTCATTTTGAATACTTCATTGATCAAGTTTGAGTTTAGGTTAACAAATCGGTTTTTGGTTCACTTTTGTTCAATTATCCGTCCAAAATCTAACATCAACCAACCATGTTAACAAAAATAATAATTTTAAAATTTCATGTCATCAAATACTCAATCATAAATAATTTTATTTCTCCATATTATTACCTATGTCATTTTAAAAATTATACTCCACTACATAACACCTAACTAATTTACTTATTAATTATCATTTATTAACTTTATCAACTATCACTTATTAAACCAAACCTTATTATTTAGAAAACCTAATTAATCTACATTTATTAAATAACATAACAAACAACCAAAAACTTGTCTTATTTATTAAAAAAAAAACAAAAAATGGGTCTTAGGAATTTTTTTTAGTAGAAAGTTAACCCTAAAAAGAGTTTACGGAGTGCGCAACACCAACTTAAGCTGGAATGATATCAGACTATCGTAGGCACACCAACATACCACTGCATGATGATTAGCCTCAACAAGACGAGTGCCGAAAGAGATATTATGGTCTTTGGCCGCAAGAAAGTCTGCAAGAAAATTGTTCTCTCTGTAAATATGTTGAATAGTAACCTCCCACTCCCAACGGGTCATATCTTCATAAACCCTCACCAAACCTGCGTATTGGTGATCTCTATTTCCAACCTGTTGGAGTAATTGAACACACACTTTCAATATGTTTGAATGGCCAACTTCCTCACACCCGTATTCCACGCCAATTTTATTATTCAATAATTCCGCGTAACTCCGCCCGAGTAATAGAGCAGCTACCCATAAGCATAGTAAAGGCCGCAATGAGGTCTCCGTTAGCATTCCGCAGAGCTCCACCAGTGGACCTCCAGCTCCGTGGTGGAGGTTTACCTCGTCTAGTAAGTTCACAGTGGGGCCTTTTTTAAAGTTTTGTCCATTCGTGCGAGGGTAGGCGTGGAAGAGTTTCCAGACAGGGAGGTGTGGGTGGAACATGTTTTTTACAAAAGTATTTCTACTTTTGAAAACTTGCAGAAAAGGGAGTTTATCGGTCCGAATAGATGTGTGTTGTGAAGAGCTGACACTTGTTAGTGTCGTGTTCTTTTTCGTGTAATATTTGGAATTCTTTTAGTTCCAAACTTGCGATTTGGGGTTGGTGCATTTTAATGTGACGGATTTCATTCGCGAGTGGTAGACAAGGAACTATAGAAATGTTTTTCAGAAGTTTAGTGTTAGGATTATGCACGCTGTGTTTTGGTGCATTTTGGGAGAGCGGAACCATCGAATTTTCAGGGACAAGAGTCAAGGACAAGTGACCAGTTGGTTTGGAAGGTTGCCATGATGTATGCAGGTGGACTAAAGTGGCTGGTTTAGTTTCCCGGGAGGAAGCTGAAATGTGGTTGTCGATGTGGAATTTAGCCATAGATGCCTATTTTTGGATCTTGGTTTTTGGGATGATATATATTTCTATCATCAAATCTGTACAGGTGGAACTTTGTTTAAGTAGTAATTTATAGGGTTAATACACCTTTTTGTCTTTGTATTATGCAAAGTTAACAAACATGCCCCTTTAATATTTTCTAACTGATTTATGTTTATGAGCCTTTTTTCCTAGGATCGGCGAGGTCAGAAGCGTTCAGAAAGGTTGTCTCGAGAAAAGACAATTTTGTGGGGTTGTGCTTAAATAAGGAGGGGGGCTGCTACGTGCCACTACTTCTTTTTCCCCTTGGCAAGAGTCAACCCTAAAGAGACTCCTGGCTATCAATATTGGACCGTTCATACCTATGGGTAATTGGATGGGTAAATGGGCCTTGGATTTTAATGCATTGTTAGGCCATGCAGCTCTTTCTTTCACTTGGATTCCTTATCCTCAGATTTACGGGCACCCATTCTAAGGTATTCTGTAGCAGGCCTTTCAGATTGCACGATGACTCAAAACTCTTCGAGCCTTTCTTTCCATCCTTGCGATCCTCCACTTGGAGCGAGTGCCGATGATCAATTTTCAAATACTGAGATGGGGAATTTGTTAATCGGTGATGAAGGCAGCATCCTCGACGCGGTGACCAAGATTGCCACGGTTATCGATCTTCGCCTCAACGATTCCTCGGAGAAGGCTTTGGTATCAGTGATGGCGACAGCTTCAGCAGTATTGAGAAGACAAAAATCACGAGCTGGACGCTCCTGGACAGATCGGGAACTCCATCGTTTGGGTCACTCCCTGGATGACTTGATTCTCGCACGCACTAGAGGAAAGAGTTCAGGTTTGATTACTCCCATTCCCCTTCCCAATGAATTTTAACATTGTCTCATGGAACATCCGCGGTTTGGGTTTGGCTGATAAGCGCTTTTGAGTCAAACAGAGGTTACGCTCTTTTTCACCTTCTATCATTTGTTTACAAGAGTCGAAGTTGGCCGAGATGGACGACGCGACAGTCAGAAGTGTCTCTTGCTTCTCGGACTTTCTTTGGGTTGCGAAGCCTGCTCTTGGTTCCGTTGGGGGTATCATCTCGATATGGGATAACAACGTTTTTGAAATTGAAGCTCAATGGATAGGAAACTTCAGTGTGGTGGTCATTCTTTGTAATCGCTCTGACTCTTTCAAATGGATGCTAATCAATTTATATGGTCCATGTTCATTGTCAGAAAAGCGACGATGTTTGGGAGAGTTAGCGGCTGTTCTAAATTGGTGGGATCTACCGGTTTGCATTATGGGCGACTTCAACATGATCCGATTTCCGGAGGATGCGAGGAGTTTGGTACGAGATCAGAGGGAAATGGATTTGTTCAACGAGTTCATAGAACTCCATGCATTAGTGGAACTTCCTCTAAGCGGAGCTAGTTTCACATGGACTAATTTGCGTCAAGAGCCTTCCTTATCTAGAATTGATAGGGCTTTCATTTCATCAACTTGGGAGGAACATTTTCCCCTTGTGTCCTTATCGGCAAAGACTAGATGTTGCTCAGATCATGCCCCGATTGTTTTGAGTTGTGGAAGGAATGTCATCATCAAAAGACCGTGGCGTATGGAAGTGATGTGGCTAGAGCACGATGGTTTTAGGGAAGCTGTCAGACAATGTTGGTTGGAACCATTGAGTAGGGATAAAGGTTTCTTTAAGGTCGCTAAAATGCTGAAACGTCTCAAGCTTCGACTTGGTGAATGGAACAGAGTTGTGTTTCAAAGAGTGGAGGTTCAGATTGAACGAATTTTAGGAAAAATTAAGGTTTTGGACACATTGGAGGAGGATAGAGGCATTAGCGAGGAAAGTAGAGTGGAGAGATGCGATCTAAAATGTACACTTGATCAACTATGGAAACGTGAAGAGACAGCCTGGAGGGTTAAAGCAAGAGAACAGTGCACATGAAAGGGGATAGAAACACCACCTTCTTCCATAGAATCACGAATGCTAACCGTCGCATAAATTTTTTTGACAGCTTGACCATCAACGGGGTAATCTACCAAGGCCACCAGGAGCTTGTTAGAGGCATGCCTGGGTTTTATGAGTGCTTATTTAAGGAAGCTCTCCCGTTCCGCCCTTTTCCTGAAGGCATACACTTTAGTAAGATCTCTGACGGAAATGCTTCCTCCTTGGTGATGCCATTTGATGAGAAAGAGGTTTGGACGGAAATTGCGAAAAGCTCCGGGGAAAAGGCACCGGGACCTGATGGTTTCCACATGATCTTCTTCAAAGTTTTTTGGGACTTCATCAAAGTGGATTTTATGGAGGGTATGAGAGAGTTTTATGTTTCGGGTATCATTCCGAAGGCTACTAATAGCACCTTTCTTTGTCTCATCCCTAAGAAAGAAGCGGTGGGCGATATAAAAGACTTGCGCCCTATTAGCTTGGTCAGCAGCACTTATAAAATCATTAGCAAGGTTCTTCTGGAACGTCTAAAGCCTTTGATGAATGATCTCATTTCCAAGTTTCAATGTGCCTTTGTGGGAGGTCGTCAAATTCTTGACGCATCGTTAATAGCGAATGAGGTCATTGATTCTAGACGTAGGAGCAAACGGCCGGGTTTGGTCTTCAAACTTGACATTGAAAAGGCTTACGATCACGTTAACTGGGAAGCTTTATTTGCTGTTATGAGCCGTATGGGTTTCCCGCAGTTGTGGATTGTGTGGATTCGGTCTTGTATCTCCTCGGTTTATTTCTCGACTTTGGTGAACGGTGAGGCCGCAGGTTACTTCAAGAGTTCTAGAGGTTTGAGACAAGGCGACCCACTTTCACCGTTTCTCTTCATCATCGTCATGGAGGTGCTCTCTAAGTTCATTCTGATCGTGCAGAACTGTGGATTATTTAGAGGTTTCTTCATTAATGAGAAAGATGGGAATGGTGAGGTCAGCCACATATTATTCGCAGACGACGCGATCATTTTTTGTGAAGCGAGTGAAGATCAGGTTCATCTTCTCTTGGCAGTCCTTATTTGCTTCGAAAATGTCACAGGTCTTAAGGTTAATGTGCACAAAAGTACCATGTTCACCATCGGAGAGGTTCCTCTGGCAGGGGATTTGGCTTCAGCTTTTGGGTATGGGTGTGAGCCCTTTCTGGAAAAGTATTTGGCCTTCCCTTGGGTTGTAAGGCTAAGGCATCAGTGTTGTGGGAACCTGTCGTTAGCACCATTCGCAAGAGACTCGACTCATGGAAGGCCCGATATCTCTCCTTCGGGGGACGTTTGGTTCTCATTAAGAGCGTGTTGGCCAACCTCCCAGTTTATTATATATCTCTCTATCCTAAAAGCCCCGCCTTGCATTGTTGCAAAGATTGAAGCTATTCAGAAGTGTTTTTTATGGGATGGTGTGGAAGACAAAAGGCGCATTCATTGGATAAAATGAAATGTGGTGAAGACCCCTCGTCATCTAGGGGGTTTGGGTGTTATTGATGTGGCGCTTCTAAACAAAGCCCTTCTCGCTAAATGGGGATGGCGTTTTGCGGTTGAACGTCGAGCGTGGTGGCGAGAGCTCATGTCTCTAAAATGTGGTCTCGGCCCGACGGATTGGCAACCTTATTGGAATTCTAGCTCTGCAGGCTGGTCTTTGTGGAGATGGCTGGTTGAAGGAAGTGCTTTATTTTGGGACTACGGTTTCGTCGATCCTGGGGGGGGGGGGGATGAGTTTTATTTTGGGAGGATGTGTGGGTGAGAGGTGTGAATTTAGCTTCCTCTTTTCCAAGAGCGGCAACAGCCTCTCGTTCTCGGGGTTCTTGTGTTTTTTCTTTTGCTCCGTCTTGTTTCAGGAGTGGGTGGACAGTGCCGTTAGCCATTTCCTTACGTGGCGGAGCTTTGAGGGAATGGCAGCAGCTGATTATGTTCCTTGATCTTCTATCAGCGGATCACGTCTCGTCGGGACCTCCTACGGTGCAGTGGCCTCTCAACAGAGCTAGCACTTTCTCAGTTCAGTCTCTTCACAATGAGCTGAGAATTGACAAGTTCACAGGTTTTTCTGATTTTCCGACCAAGGTGGTGTGGTGTTCTATGACTCCTACAAAGGTCCAGTGCTTTGTGTGGGCCTCATTTCATGGTAGAATTGCAACTCTCGACAATCTTCAACAACGAGGCTTCCAACTTCCGAACAGATGCTCGCTGTGTTGTTGCAAAGAAGAGTCAGTCAATCACATTTTCATTCACTGTAAGTTTGCTGTTAAAGTCTGGGGCCTTATTAGTTCTAAGCTTTCCATCTCAAGTCCGTTGCCCGCCAACATTGGCCAACTCATCAAGGGTTGGAAAGGCATGAACTGCTTGGGGCCTTTTTCAGACAATATTGTTGTTGTTCTTCAGAGCTTCCTTGGTCTTTACGGTTAGAAAGAAACAGACGCATTTTTAGAGATGAGAGCAAGAATGAGTTCAAGATGGCTGGAATTATCCTATGGGGTGGGTGCAAATGGCTGAAAGCCTTTCAAGCCATTTCCCAATAAGACTTTGCTTTTTGGTCTCGTTTCTCTTTCTGTGAGGATTAGCCTATGGGTTGAGATTTTGGTTTGGGTTCTCTCTGTTTTGCCGGCTGCTGTACCTGTGCAGGAAATGGAATGTTGGTGGTGGTAGGAAAGGTGTATTGTCTGTTGTGGTGTAAGGATAGGTGTTGTTAACTCTTACCCTTCTAACTCTTGTACATGAACCATTTTTTACCTTTATATATATTTACACATTCATTAAAAAAAAAACACCTCTACTTTGAAAAGTTTAACAAATATGCCCCTACATTTAACTTTTCATCTATTTTTCGTTTAATGAGTTGATTATACGTGCTACTTCATATTATTTGTACACCTTATCGTTGATTGGAATGTTATTAATTCAAAATTATTTAAATTAGAAAGAAAGAAAAAAAAGAATACAACAAAAACACCTTCGTACATAATGATGATTATAATGCTTTGTCCTTTATATATAGTCAATCATTCATCAAAAACTACTCCATACTAGAATAAGATATCATGGACGTGGACATGGGTATGCATGTAAGCCAAACAAGAGCATATCATACCATCTTATTGAATGATGATCATTTCTTGAAAAGTTTAATGTTCTTCCACCTTGATTCCATATAATGACTACCTCCCTTACGACAAGCGTAGACCCCACACTTGAAGTAACAAGCTCCCTTCCCTCCGTCTTTACCCACTATTTTCAGCTCTCCATTCACCATCACAAACAGCTTCCCCTTGTCAATGTCGTGGATCACATTTAGCCTGAACCATTTCCCTACTATGTTGGACACGATCGGCTTCCTCCAAAAGTACCAAAGATCGTCGTTGATAACCCTTAGTTGCAATGTCAGAGTGCTTATACTTCTACCCCCGTGTATTTGAAATATGGTCACTCCATGTGATCCCTTTGGCACATATGCATCCCCTTCGAATTGCCACACTCCCGACGAGTAATCCAGCCCCTACACGGATTTTAACAAATAACAGTCGTCATGATTCTTTTGATGTTTTCAAAGTATTAATTAGTATATCGGTTACTAAATAATATATGATTTATTTAGAATCTTCTCCCAACAATTTCAGTTATTGAGATGTAAAAATTCTTGACATGGTATCACAAATCTTTGTCTGACAAAATGTGTCCAGTTGGCATCCACATCAGCGAGGAGGATGATTAGGATAACGACATTTGAGTCCACGTAAGCTTTCCGTCCATTATTTGGATGGAGTGGCAGATCGTGAATACTAAATCGAGTTTAGTGGTACCCGATGAACGGGGAAAAAAAAGTTTAGTTGTCAACGTAACTGATTTTAAAAAGTTGAATGGTATTCGGTGTATTTAAGTCACAAAATGTCAAAAGTTTGAATCTTGGTAACCACCAAGAATTTCCGTACAAGAAATTACATGTATTTTAGCTATTCGAGTCCAGAAGACCCTCGGCCTTGGCCAGGGCCAGGGTAGACCCCGTTAGCTTCGCCACTGTATATATAGATATTGATTTGAGGTCACCAAACAACTCAAATTATTGGGATGCAATGATTTTTTACAGTACCTTGATCCGTATTTCAGTGCGGGGGAGGGTAGTGCTGTGGGGTTTGAAAGGCTTGTCGTTGTGATAGACCCAGAGCTTATGGACTCCATCTTTGAAGCTATAGCGCTTCTCCAGTGGGACATCGTAGGGCTTTTGTAGGTTGAAATTGCCTTCCCTCAGTCTAACTTGTCGGAACCCATGAGTTGGATCTGTTGCTGCTCCAGCCGCCGCAGCTATAAATGTTGGCTCCCCAATATCAGACCAAGTGTTTGCTGCAATATCAACAACATACATAGACAACAAACACCATAACAAAATCGATGCTACCATTTTCTAAGGACCGAGCTTGCGAATGATTCCGGTTTGATTGAGTCTCGTGTGGATCAAGTTGCCGTTATATCTATATATAGGAGAAGAGGAAATTCTCAGTTTCTCACCTGCGTTCATCCGTCACTGGAAGAATATAACAAGTGTTGTGGAATTGGAATCTGATCCAGCAGCATAGCCTAACCAGCCAAATAACATAAAATGAAGCTGTAAGGAAGAAAAGGCGTGTTGGAATGAAAGAGGAAGGATGTTCCGTTGCTCATCTCATGTCTTTTTATTTTTTATTTTTAACAAGAGAACGTTTCATTAATAAACCCCGAAACGGGCAAAGTACGTCATGGAAAGGCCATGTCCTTTCAAAGTACATTAAGGTTCCAATCCGGAGGAAGAGTCCATGCTCGACAAGATTTAGCCACCCAGTCTGCTTTTGAATTTAGAGAACGTGGAATATAATGTAAGGAGATATGGCGCGATATATCATATTATCATACTACTAACATTAATTATTAAGTGAAGTTTCAACATCGGATCGGGTCGGGCCTGAGTTTTATCCGGGTTTAGCCCAAAAAACTTGAAGCCCGAATCCTTTAATTTTCCCGGGCCCGAGCTCGAGCCTAAACATTGTTGACCAAGTATACAGGTAACACAGAGCCTGATTTGACCAGGCAGGACCGGTCAAAGCCTGGTCAAACGGGTCGGGTTTCCTCCTACATTCAGTTGTGGGTCTTTGACACTAATGTTGTTTTACTCAAATATATATGGTGAAAAGTATCGTAATCTTGGAGTAAGTAATACTCTTGAACAAGCGCGAAACCAGGATTTAAATATGTACTGAGCTGAAATTGAAACAATAATTTGAGCTAATTTTAATTACACTAAAAATAAACATACATAACACTTCGTTACCCCGAGGTATCGGTACCCTAGTACTAAAAATATCTTCATATTGTTGTTTGAACCTTAAAGTTTGAGGGGTTTAGTTTAGTGTTTAGAGGTAATGAACAATGTATAGGGTTTTGACTTTATTTTTGTGGTTTATGATTAATTAATTTTAACTTATGATCAAAAGTTAGAGTTTGGGATACGATTTAGAGTTTGAGTCTATGGTGTAGTAGTGTATAAGAGGTTAGCATTATTCATTAGTGTCCTTTAGTGCTAATTAGGGTACCGATACCTACATGTACCGAAGTGCTCACCCCAAATCCAAACTTCTCATTGATTGTAGCCCTCCGGTCTCCTCTAATAAAATCTTTTCCTTCCTACCATTAATTAATTAATAATATCTACAAACATATATAAGCATTTTAGCTTTTTTCCTATTGCCACCTAGGATTCTCCATGCTTTTCCTTAATTGTAGGAAAGTGGCCAATCAATGAATTTTTATATAATTTATTTATTAATAAAAATATTTTAATAAAAATGATAATTTTTCAGTAACTACGAGACTTGAACCTACAACCTCAAGGATAAAAGTATTGTGCTTTACCAACTAAGCTAGATGAACTCATTTATATTTACATTAAAACATTAAAGCACATTGCTCCTATGTATTTTACTGTGCAAATTGAAGCAAATTTCACCTTTCATTGATTTTGCACATTGCTCCTATGGTTTGCACATTCATTAATTTTATGATAACCGTAGTTTGTTGTATAAATATACTAACAAGATGACAAATAGTAGAGTGAATGAAATTATGATAATAATTTATTCAGAGATGGTGATACTTTTTTTTAAACTGGCTCTGTATTGTTTAATAATCAGGCTCGACGCTCTGTGTAAAATAATTAAATTATTATATTGAATAATTTAAACGTGAATTTTTAATAGCATTCAAGCTAACTAAGTCATTGATTGATTTCCTTTAAAAAATCATTGATTAATGGCCAATGATCAATTTGGGGTCTTTCACTATAATAAATAAATAAATGAATCTATGTACCAAAATAAATACGTTCTGAAAGTATGAACGTTTATGGGTATAAACGCCCGGACCATAGGCGATTTCGCCCAGGCCCTAGGCGTTTTCGCCTATGGCTCAGGCGTAATTGGTTATTCGGGTCAACCAACTGCCAACCAGCCGAGTTTAATTCAGGAACAGACCCCAGGCGTTTTCGCCTAGGGCCCGGGCGAATTCGCCTATGGCCCGGGTGTTTCAACCTGATTGGGCGAAAACGCCCCCCCCCCTCTCCTATAAAACCCCACCAACACCCCCCATTTCACTCCTCACCCCCTCCTACCACTCTCCCCTTCAAGGTAAGTCCCCTTTTCTCTCTTGTCTTTCATTTTATTAGGGTTTAGGATTAGGTTATGTAGGATTAGATTTAGGATTTAGGGTTAGAGAATTACGGTTTAGGTTAGAGAATTAGTTTATAATTTAGGTTAGAGAATTAGGATTTAGGTTAGAATTAGATTAGGATAGGTTAGAGATTGGTTTTGGTTAGAGAATTAGTTAGGTTTAGGTTAGAGAATTAGTTTAGGAATTTTAGGTTAGAGAATTAGAATTTAGGGTTTAGGTTAGAGAATTAGTTTAGGGTTGAATTTAGAGAATGAGATTAAGAATGTTAATTTAGGTTAGAGATGTAGTTTAGGATTTATGTTAGAGAATTAGTGTAGGATTATTGCCGTTTGTGATTATTTATTTACACTGTCCTATTTCTGTTGTAGGATTTTTTTAAACAAAGGACGTTCGTGTCTTGCAGAGGATATTCGTTGGAGACCATTATACGAGGTAAGTAGTGTGCACATTATTGAACATTTATAAATTACGTTGTTTATGGAATTGAGATTGTTTCTTTGTTGCATGCTAGTGTGAATTAGGATAGTTAAATTTTGTATGTAGGACTACAAAATCGAACTTAGCGTTATCTAGCGTGATTTAGGATAGTTCACTTTTGTCTGTAGGAATACTAGATCGGACTTTGCATGAAAATAAACATATGACCCCGTATACTAACCTACCAACTTACTTTACAATAGATGTCTTACTACGGATGGTCTGAGCCACTAGTGGATGACATTCCCGAGGCTAGTAGACCTCAACCTAGGAATGATTCTCTCCTCTGGGGAGAACAAGCATAGGGCTGGTTTTGTTTGGCGTAGCCCTTCTGAGTGCAAGGCCTTGAAGATGCGCCAGCGGAGCACATCACTGCATTGGAGTCCCCAGTATCAGCAATTCTTGGAGGGGTGCCGACTCCTAGGGGTTCGTGCGGTACTTGGTCATACACCGTGTAAGGAGCTGGTCACGGCATTGATTATGAGGTGGCGGCCCGAGACGAACACCTTCCACCTGGTCCCTGGCGAGGCCACTATCACTTTAGAGGACGTGGAGGTTCTCACCGAACTTCCTACTACGGGACGTCCTCTTATTGTATCTCCGGACGAGCGGCTCGTGACTGAGATATGCGAGCAGTGGTTGGGCGTTCAACCACCAGCTAACGCTATACAGGGCAGGACAGTTAGGGTTGCATGGGTTAAGAGGCTATTCGATCATCTGCCGGATGGCGCTACAGCAGAGGTTATTACCAATCATGCACGGGCATACACGTGGGTTCTGGTAGCTGGAGTTCTACTGGCTGACCGGAATGGAGATCACATACAGGTCCACCTCCTACAGCTTATTGGGGACTGGTGAACCGCCCGGTCGTTGTTATGCGGATGATTCAACCAAATAAACTACTAATGCTAAGAAAAAGCTATAGCAGATCGTATTCCAAGGGCTTTCTATGATTGGTTACTTCAGAACTAGCAAAATACTCAAATGCAAACACGTTGTGCGTGGTGTGAGTTCCACGACTTCTACTTCTAAGAAATGCAGAAAAATTAAAAAGATTAAACTAAAGCAGATTGGGAATTAGGGTTTGAAAACAAGAATGACAGACGAACTTAGACTTTGAATCCCCCTTCGTTCCCCAGAGCATTGGCAATCAACAGATCAGCGGATTTCGATTCTCATTCAATCAATTACTAAGACACCACCATAACTCCTTACCCTTAGGTTTAAGACCGGCGAACGTTCGCTCTATCCGTTCTAACTACCAAGATTAACTAGCCGCCCGGGTACGGTCGCCTCTTGCAACGACTTAATTAATTGGTGTAATTACTAATGATTAATGAGTTACTCTTGCAGTGAATTAACCCTAACCGGTTCCTACGAAAGGCACGCTCCAATTATAAGGTTAATTGTTCAATTTGATGTTCTAAAGTAAGGCGAGCGTTCGCTTCTATCCTTAGCTTAACAAGAATCTAATCTATGTGATCAATCCAGACAAGAAACATGAACAATGAAGAACAAATCAAACATGAAAAAGAACTGATTGAACTTCGAATCTAATCACCGCCGATCCGTGACCGCTTTAAAGCCCTAGGTCACTTAGGGTTCATCTAGTCTAAGCTCTAACGAGTTTAGCTACTCATGATCATTACAAAAGAAACAAAGACAAAGAAAGAGTTCATCATTCAAAGGAAGAACAGAAAGGAATCTGAAAAACCTAATTTAGACGACTTGACAGACTTCGATCTTCGGTAAATAACACTCCTAGCTCCGGTTGTCCGAGATGGAAGGGATGGCGTCACGATCTCTATCCGGCTCTTCGAACTCCAACTCTTCGCTCCAGAACTTGAGAGGATTCTGATTCGAAAAGTTGTGTTATGATTAATTATGATTGTATATCTTGTTTGGGCCGCCGGGTTAAGTATTTATACTTAACCCTAATCAGCCGGATTCCTCTTATTATTTTCGCCGAAATTCTTAAGGAATTTTCGGCGAAAATTCCTTTGTGAATGAAGGCTCCGCCGGCTGATCTCTCTGCCTTGTATTTTCGGACCGAACACTTAATTGGTTTCGCCGAAAATTCCTTTGACTCGGCACCAGTTGATTTGCACTATTATTTTCGCCGAAGATGTAAGCTTATTTTCGCCGAATGTGTAAGTGTGAATGGGCAGACTTTCGGTTTGACTTGATCGGCTCCTTGGATCGATTCCAGTTTGATTCCTCGAGGTTCCAACGCCTTAGACACATCCATGGCTACTCTATTTGACGGCAAAAACCTGTGCTAACATAAAAACACTAGAAAACCATCAAATAGACCCGAAACGGGCCAAGGTAACACAAATGGGCACGAGATAGGGCAATCGATTGAATATTCGTTATTCTACCCTAAAAACCATGTCTTAAGCAAAGAAATGTCGCTTAAATGAGGCTGATAATCACGTCAAATCGAGTGTCATCAAATACCCCACACTTAAGCTTTTGCTTGTCCTCAAGCAAACTGAATAGAAACGCTCATGTTCACAAATGATGAGATCGATTAAATTGGAGCTCAATCAAACACAATGAATTATTAGACAGATCGATCCTAGAACAAGAATCCTATCATGCATACAGATCAGCCAAACTACCCGGTCTCACTAATAAACTGCACACGACAAGTAATTAGCAACCAATTATGCACGAATTTGACCTGACCGACCAGACTCCTCACACAGGATATATATAGTACAATGGGAACTCTCACTCTCTGTGTTTAAGGACGTGTTTCTGCTCTCGATCATTTTCTTGTTACCGAATTCTGTCATAGGTTTGCATTTCGACCACATCTCCACCACTATGACAACACGAGTATCTAGTCAAGAAGGACTTCCCTGCTAGGACCGTAATGAAATCTACACTACTCGGGTTTATAATGAGATGGATGATGGGAATGAATGATGATGGTTTTGTGCGGTGTAGCTTTCGACTAAATTCCCTCGAATCTAATCTATGGCTTCCTACCGTCTAACCAAACACGGGTGGAATGATGAATGCTCGTCCTATGATACCCTCAAGCAACCTAGCACTTATTCTTTTTCTTTTCACAAATACATATATTTTTTTCTTTTGACTTCGTTCTTCCATTTGTAGGAGAGAGAACGTTTTATTGAGCAATACTTTGAAACTTTTCTTATTTTTCTGATTTTTCTGCTTCTCTTTTTTTCTGAAGCTTGCTTCTTTTCTTACTTTACTACTTTTTTTTTCTTTTTGTGCCGATTTTCTTTTAGTTGCTAGAGGGTTTACATGTCTGGACATATTAGCTAAGACCACCTGTTTAATGGCTATAGGCAGGTTACCACAAACCGACTTCCGGTAGGTCAATCTAGAACTACAACCACAGGGGATCAATGGGGAATGAAAGAAATGGAAATGGCTGTAATGTATTATCGAACCGAAAAAACAGGCCAAGCTCAAGGGTCTAAACCTAGTGGATTTATCGTTTGGTAGGCTATCTGGCTTAGTAGCTGAATCTAGGTGCCCCTATCCTTCTAGAACTCGTGTCATCGTGTGGTCTCGAGTAGGTCTTATGCAAATTCTAACTCATTCAAGTAAACGAAAACCACTCAGAAAGAATTAAAATTGCAAGTTATGTGCAATGGATCAAAAGCTCACAGTTGGTTTGCTAGTCGGATTCGGTCATTTTCATGCAATCAAGGCTACAAACTACAAGTGTGATTTTAAAAATTCTGTTCTGACCAGACAATTTAGCATCAAAGTATACAAGTTGGTTCTCAAGTTCTAGGTTAAGCAGTCTAAGCATCATTATGAAAGTTTGAACAACAACTTAACATCAAAAATCAAGAACTGAGCCATTCTAATGCTAGAGAGACTGGAATGGAATCACGAGGCACACATAAAACACAATCAAGGGCAATCAAGTTCATGCAAGGTTCTCTAGCATCCTACCCCACACTTAAATCGGACTGTGTCCTCACAGGACTAATTCTAGAGTTCAGAGTGGAATGTAAGAACCTGGATGAGGACGGTTGATTTCAGAGGGTGAGCACGGATCCTCGGAGCGGAGGGAAGTGTAGCAGAACCTGAAGCAAAGGGAGTCTCCCTACTGCCTACAAAACAAAAACAAATAAAACATAAAAAGAAAACCGGGACAAGTGTCCCGGATCCACACAGAAAAAAGTTGGACCAAATCCGAAAAGAATAAATAAAAAGAAGACACCAGAAAAGGAATACAACCCGATCACTGCTGGTCCGGTGAACCGGGAGGTGGAAAGTGGAGAAATTCGCCGAGCTGGCGTTGCCACGCCATCTGTGCCTCATATCGCCGGTCGGCGCGGCGCATATGTTGCTGCATAATAGTCCATCGCGCCTCTTGAGTGGCGTTGTCGGTGATGCGCCACTCCTGAAGTCGCTCGTATAACTCTCCAACATCCGCGGGGTGATGTCGGGGCTGCTGGGGAGGCGCCTGGTATGTATCGGGAATGTGCGGCGGCGACTGGTGAGCATACCCTGCCTGATGGTGTGGCGAGAGTATATAATCTTGGAATTCTGGTGGCGGCTGCGGCTGCTGCTCCTCAGCATCATCTTCTTCCTCCGACTCGACCACAGGCTGGAGTGGAGGATCTGCTGCTACATGTGGACTGAGGTCCAGCTCTAAGTCGTACTCAACCGCCAAGTCTCCTCCAACGGTCCTAACTGGGTGTCGTGGAATGTGCGGGCCATACTCATGGCTGATGCCGAAGGAGATGATGAGCTTGTCCTATGAAGTTGCCCCCAAGAGCCTGCGAGGTGGCGTCTTCCTCCTGGTCTTCTGGCGGAAGATGCGAGCCAGTACCCAGCCGGGGTGTAGAGGGTAGCTCTCTCGGATGGCTCGGAGAAGCATGAGCTCCTTCCTTAAGGATATGGTGGCGATCCTTGTCGGGTGCATATAATAGGGATCTACGCCAAACCATATGAATAAATTTAAAGAGAGGGTGAGAGAGCGACTTAACTGAGTTGTTCGTCCCAAGGCGATCGCCAGGTACGCCTGTCATGTGGCTCCAGAGCGTGTGGTACTCCTCGTCGTTATCATCTTCGCCCCAGCCCAGGTGATGATCGTGATAGTGCTCGTAGGGGATGCCAAGATGAGCGGCAAACTCATCGTAGTGAGCTGCCTGTACACCCCACCAAGATAGAAGGTGACAACCTTCTGGCGCTGCTTCCTCTTGTGCTCATCCAGATCAAAGGTTGCCCAGAACTCCTGGAGGGCAATGTCTGGGAACTCGGCGGCGATGGTGTCAGCTCGAGGAGGCCAGCCGGTGCTAAGGCGTCATGCACGTTCCGGTGGTAGTCCTCATCATGATCGAAGAGGGAATCCATGGACAGAGGGCGCACGTCAGCTCCCCGGACGTGCTCGAGCTTCTGGAAGCACTCGAAGTAGAAGTCAGGTAGACGGGCGATAGTGCGATGGTATCCAGCCCGTCGAGGGAGTGCGGGTGGTGGACCTAGAACAGCAGGTGTGACGGGAGCGGCAGCTCCTGAGCTCGAGGCGCCATCAAGTCGCGCCTTAGTCCTGCGCTCATAAGTGGTGTTCCTAAAACCAGAATGAAAACAGATTAGTCAACCAAAACCTTACCCCACACTTAGTAGAAAACTCAATTTCACAAAGAAATGAGGGAAACTAAGTGGGGTAAGCAAAGCGGAGTAACCGGTAATTATAGACAGTAAAATACATACTTAGGAACCACCAGAATCGGATAAGCACAATCAGAGTTCAAAAAGTCAAACCGACATTTAGAAAGTCAACATTTAAGCATATTGAACCCTAATCATTGCAAGACTATCATAACTTGGAGAATGACGGTAAAATATGATCTCAAATGGCAAGCAGGATAAAATGAACGAGAATGAGCACATCAGGCAGCCAAATGATCAACAACAGTTCAAAGTCAAACCGACATTTCTCACAAAAGACAACATCACGAAAACCAATCCTATGCATAGCAACACATGATCAAATGATATGGAAATTAAGCATGGAACTCCCTAAGCATCCTAGAACAATTCTATAAGTTCGGTTAATCCTAGTTCACACGAAATAGTCGGCACGCAAAACGAGGCAAACCGAAGAGTCAACCGAAAGTCAACCCCGACGAAATTCAAAAATCTATATGTCAAAAGATTCGTATCGAAAAGTTATACAACTTACCTTGAGGCCATGACTGCTAAAAATGAACGAGTTGGGAGGAATCGGTGAAAAACTAGAAAACTAGGGTTTCGGAGAACTGGAGCTGCAAAGCTCCGATTCGGACGTTCTAGGGCTTGAATCGATCGGAAAAGGGAGGGGAAGGGAGCGGCGGCGGTCGGCGACAGCGGCGGGTGCGGAAAACGGCGGCGACGGTCAGATTTAAAGAGGTGGGTGGCGGCGATTTTTTTAAAACGGATAGGGGAGGGGGTTTTCGGGTTGCTGAACGAAAATGAAAGAAGGAGAGAGAGGAAGTGGACCGGATTTTTAAAGGAAATTTTGGGGTATTTTCAAATTATTTTCGGCGAAATTAAAAGATGGTTTCGCCGAAAAAATTCAGTTCAAATGCACTGCCGGATTTTCAAAGGTGGTTTCGCCGAAAATAAGCATGTGATTTCGCCGAAAAATATCAGTTCAAATGGCTGTTGGTTTTCAAAAATAGTTTCGCCGAAAACAGAAATATTTTCGAACCGAAAATGATGAACAGGGAAAATCAGGTTCGAAAATTGAAAATCGGTTTCGCCGAAAATAAGGGTGGTTTCGCCAAAATTTTGAACTGCTCGGGTTTAAAATATTTTCGCAAATCCGGCCAACTTCAGAAAATCACAGTTAAATCCACAAAAATCAAACGACCTCAATCAACTTGCAACTGACTCTATGACACACAGACTCTGCACGAAAAATAATAAATCAAACAAACTGACACTTTTGGCTCCCCCGAACCGACTCTAAAATACCAAGTTCAACAAAAATTAAAACAGACTCCAGCCGTGGGTTGCCTCCCACGAAGCGCTCTTTTATTAACGTCCTTGAGCTGGACGATACCTGGACGGTATTAGGAGACATCCCAACTCAGATTCTCCTTCACGCTCGCGTCGGAGTCCATGAAGTACAGCTTCGGGACTTCTCCGGTAAGCGTAAATCTCTTCCCGTTTGCATGTAGAAGCTTGGTACGTCCATCGGGAAGATGATCAACGAACTTGAACGGTCCGAACAGTTCTCTGGAGAGATCATCCTTCTTGAGTGTGACGATGGAAGGAATGAGGACTGTCGGCTTCTTCTTTTCTTTAATCTTCGGCTTGTTATCACCAGGATCGGTGATCGTTAGTACTTCCTTAGGAGACGCTTTCGGCTTCTCCTTCCATACTTGTTCCGGCGCCGGTTGCTCGGAACGAAATGGTGGTGCAGCTGCCTCGATGGAAGACGGCGGAATTTTTGGTCTCCAGACCGTTTGGGTCTTCGTCTTCTTGTTCTTTCCTCGAGGTCTGCTCGGTGGTTTAGAAGAGGCTTGCAGTTCCTTCTTCTTAGGCGGCTTTTGAACGACAGATTTCTGCTTCTGCTCGGTAATCTGTTCAGTACCTGCAGTGTCAATTGATCTCGAAACACTGGAAGAAACATTAGAAATGAAGTTGACCGAGGCCAACTCCACAATCTCTACAGATAAACAATTTAATTCTTCCTTAAGAATGTATTTCATCCCGTCCTTGAGACGGAATGTTGCAGTATCCTTCCCAACCCTTACAGTTAGAGAGCCATTAGGAACATTGACATTAATTCCGGCTGTCGCCATGAACGGCCGGCCCAAGAGAAGGGTAGAATATGTCTCTTGAGTATCCATAACTATATAATCAACGAAAAAACGGAACGGGCCACAGCAAGTGATTACATCCTGGATCATTCCTCTAGGTTCTCTTAGAGTTTTGTCAGCGAACATTAAATTCATGTTGGCAGGTTGTAGTTCCCCTAGGTTCAGTCTCTTATATAAACACATAGGCATGACATTTATAGAAGCACCTAGGTCAATTATACTACGCTCGATTTCAATGTCATTAATGCTCAAAGGTAAAGTGAAAAGACCAGGGTCGGGGCACTTAGCTGGAATAGGTATGGGTGGTGGTCGAGGGATGATAGCCGAGCACTCTCCCTCATTGGAAATGGGAATTTCTTCCTTCTTAGACGGGCTGGTCTGCTCACTGCTCCTGGTTGTTACGGCCTTAGCGTGCTCGTTCTTCACGGTGGAGCTATTTTGAGACGGAGCCTGATTGAAGATGGGAATACGAGCCATCGCACTAGCAATTTTATTTATCATATCCTCTATTCTCTGTCCTTCTGCGATCTGCCCTTTGTTAAGAGCGTCTTGCGCTTTGAACCTTTCCTCGTGATCATCAAGTCTTGCTGTAATTAGATCAAATTTCCTAGCTATTCTCCTCTCCCAATTGTCCTCAGATATAAAATTTGGAGGCTGCTGTACTCTGGTGAATCGGGAAGGATCTTGATAACCATTGTCCATGTATTGATTCCGGCTCTGGTCGAGTTGGAAGTTGTAGGGAGGACGCTCATAGAAGCCTTCCCGTTGTTGAGGAGGTGTTCTGAACTGACGGTAGTCGGAGTAGCCTCTTTGATCCCTGTGAAGCTGTGATCAATGAAGTTGACTTCCTTTGTAGGCCAGTTATTAGTTGTACCGAGGATCTCTTTCATTTGTTTCTGTACTTCGATCTTGATCTGATCTTCACAGCTTGGTTGACTCATGTCTGCTCCAAACTGTCTCTCCTTATTTTTGGACTTAGATGCGCAGTCCGCAAAGTGAAGTAGAGCAGCTTCTGGTTCGAGTGTTGTGCAGTCGCCATCAGCTAAGGTGTTGACCCATTCAGCTGTTTCTTCATTCATCCCTTGGGCAAAGATTTCAGCTAGCTGCCCCTGGTTGAATCCGTGATGAGGGCATTCAGATAGAAGCTCTTGGAATTCGTTCCAAGCATTGTATAAGCTTACTCCTTCCTTCTGAGAGAAACTAGCGATGCTATCCTTGTAGAATGTCGTTCTTGAAGGGGGATAGTATTCCTCTATGAAATCCTGAGCTAGATGATCCCAGTCAGTGTAGTAGCCAGGTGGTTTCAGGCCGAGCCATACCTTGGCGTTGTTTTTTAAGAGAGAATGGGAATGCTCGCAAGCAAAGATTGTTCTTACTGAGATTCCCGCTCTTAAACGTCTCGCACATGTCCAGGAAGTTCGCCAAATGTGTGCGGGGGTTTTCTTGCGGCTTTCCTTCGAATCGAAGATTCTTAGTGACCATGTTCAGGACGAAGGTTGTGATATTATAATCAGGGTCGTCATCGTTGTGCGGCACAACGACGCTAGCTCGAAGGTTAGTCGCAATCGGTCTACAGTAATCTGCCATGGTGCGCTGAGCAACTAGTACGGGAGGAGAAGGTGGTGGTGAATCTGAAGTAGTGGATGAAGCGGATGAAGATGAGGAGTTCTCCTTCAACTCCTCGATCTTTTCAGGGATAGGTGGTGTAGGCGGAGTGGTTATGACTTGCTTCTGAGCTCGCGGTTTCTTCGGCGAAGTAGAATTACCCGGCTTAAACTGAGAATGAGCGATCGAGCGGTTCATAAACCTGTAGAATAACCTACAAGCAACAAAAGCAAACATACCGACGTAAAATCGAAGTGGGTGGAAAAATGAAAGATGGAAAATAGAAGAATAAATTGCCAGTTCTTCTTTCGAACAATCAAAAGAAGTCCCCGGCAACGGCGCCAATTTGGTGAACCGCCCGGTCGTTGTTATGCGGACGATTCAACCAAATAAACTACTAATGCTAAGAAAAAGCTATAGCAGATCGTATTCCAAGGGCTTTCTATGATTGGTTACTTCAGAACTAGCAAAATACTCAAATGCAAACACGTTGTGCGTGGTGTGAGTTCCACGACTTCTACTTCTAAGAAATGCAGAAAAATTAAAAAGATTAAACTAAAGCAGATTGGGAATTAGGGTTTGAAAACAAGAATGACAGACGAACTTAGACTTTGAATCCCCCTTCGTTCCCCAGAGCATTGGCAATCAACAGATCAGCGGATTTCGATTCTCATTCAATCAATTACTAAGACACCACCATAACTCCTTACCCTTAGGTTTAAGACCGGCGAACGTTCGCTCTATCCGTTCTAACTACCAAGATTAACTAGCCGCCCGGGTACGGTCGCCTCTCGCAACGACTTAATTAATTGGTGTAATTACTAATGATTAATGAGTTACTCTTGCAGTGAATTAACCCTAACCGGTTCCTACGAAAGGCACGCTCCAATTATAAGGTTAATTGTTCAATTTGATGTTCTAAAGTAAGGCGAGCGTTCGCTTCTATCCTTAGCTTAACAAGAATCTAATCTAGGTGATCAATCCAGACAAGAAACATGAACAATGAAGAACAAATCAAACATGAAAAAGAACTGATTGAACTTCGAATCTAATCACCGCCGATCCGTGACCGCTTTAAAGCCCTGGGTCACTTAGGGTTCATCTAGTCTAAGCTCTAACGAGTTTAGCTACTCATGATCATTACAAAAGAAACAAAGACAAAGAAAGAGTTCATCATTCAAAGGAAGAACAGAAAGGAATCTGAAAAACCTAATTTAGACGACTCTGACAGACTTCGATCTTCGGTAAATAACACTCCTAGCTCCGGTTCTCCGAGATGGAAGGGATGGCGTCACGATCTCTATCCGGCTCTTCGAACTCCAACTCTTCGCTCCAGAACTTGAGGGGATTCGGATTCGAAAAGTTGTGTTATGATTAATTATGATTGTATATCTTGTTTGGGCCGCCGGGTTAAGTATTTATACTTAACCCTAATCAGCCGGATTCCTCTTATTATTTTCGCCGAAATTCTTAAGGAATTTTCGGCGAAAATTCCTTTGTGAATGAAGGCTCCGCCGGCTGATCTCTCTGCCTTGTATTTTCGGACCGAACACTTAATTGGTTTCGCCGAAAATTCCTTTGACTCGGCACCAGTTGATTTGCACTATTATTTTCGCCGAAGATGTAAGCTTATTTTCGCCGAATGTGTAAGTGTGAATGGGCAGACTTTCGGTTTGACTTGATCGGCTCCTTGGATCGATTCTGGTTTGATTCCTCGAGGTTCCAACGCCTTAGACACATCCATGGCTACTCTATTTGACGGCAAAAACCTGTGCTAACATAAAAACACTAGAAAACCATCAAATAGACCCGAAACGGGCCAAGGTAACACAAATGGCACGAGATAGGGCAATTGATTGAATATTCGTTATTCTACCCTAAAAACCATGTCTTAAGCAAAGAAATGTCGCTTAAATGAGGCTGATAATCACGTCAAATCGAGTGTCATCAGGGACCCGAGGGTTGCATCCACATACAGCTGGGGTAGTGCGGTTCTCGCATGGCTGTATAAGGTGATGGGGAGGGCGGCCTTTTTCTCCGCTGGTAGTATGAGGGGCACCGGTGACATTGGCAGATTCACCCTCTTGGTTGAGCTCTGGCCTTGGAGAGATTCCCCCGTATTGCAGAGCGGTACATACATGGTGGTGCCCCCCCTCGTGGATGACACCGTTCCGCGGGGCGCTCGCTGGTTACGTGTCATTGAGCGACATCAGCATCGGGTGGCCATGCACCTGGAGGACATACGTTACGCACTCGACTTGTGTACAGATTTTGTGGTTAGGTTTCCTACCCTATCTCCTTCAATTTGAACAAAATTTTTGGTTTTTCCTTACAACAATAATGTTGTTCCCTTTGTTTTTAGTGGATGCCGTACGCAGACCGCACTGAGGAGTTTGCGTTGGATGGAGATATATTGTGGTGGTCTGTTACACCCTTGTTGTGCATAGACTGCATTGCATGGCACCACCCTGACCGTTGTATCCGACAGTTTGGATTCGATCAGCGCGTCCCACAGGACCCGGAGCCAGCAGGACATGTAGAGGGGTTACTTGCGGCTGATTTCAGGTCGAGTGTGACAGATTGGGTGGCTAAATACCAACAGTTTGTCCTACTTTGGGAGCAGAGGGACCGACACATTGCCACCGGTGAGTTAGTCTCTGATGATTCGCGCCACCACTTCCACGATGAGTATGACGAGTGGTATAGGAGGAGGACGCGCATGGCCATGTCACACGCTGGTGCTCAGTACCAGATGATGGTTGGTGACTGACTTCTCATTCCTAATTATCGACGATATTCGTCTGTATTATCTGACATCTTCTATTCTATTTCAGGTTGACTCGCTAGAGCACGCTACCATTATGTGTAGGGATAGGGGCAGTGCTGATGATGACATGGCCTACGTCCTTCAGGCTGAATTGGCTGCGGGTGGGGGCTACGAGCGGCTACCCGAGCGAGGAGCACACGCCCCACGTAGGGCCTCACGTGAGCAGTCGTACCCACCATACGACGACTATCCCACCATTCATCGAGCGCCCAGCACAGGATTGGATTCAACAGACCACGGCGGCAGACCACACAATGTCATTGGCTACGCACCAGATCGTCACTACCAGTGGAGCGAGTATCCGACACACATGGGCTCTCAGTACACCGGACATGCAGGGGCTTCTAGCAGCCAGCCACCAGGGTTTACTGGACAACCATCATTTCACAGCCAGCATTATGATCGTAGCTCCCAGCCGGTTTGGCCCACCCAGGAGACCGCTACACCCCAGCAGACATGACCAGCTCATCAGACCGGTCCATCCCAGCAGTGGAGTAGACAGGAGTACTCAGAGGACGATCTGTTCAGGGGCTGGGCCGTAGAGCCGGATCCCACCCCTACACCACCGCCTAGATCACACAGCCTCCGTGATCGTGCTACGTTGCGCCCCCCCCAGTGCTACACAGATGAGGAGCAGGGACGCCGCCAGAGGGGGCGTAGGCATTGATTTTTATTATTGTATCGTTTCCATGTTTATGTTTTTTGTATTCCACGGATGTTGGACGGATCTGATTTTCATATTTGGTTTATCATATGTACTTGTTATGACATTTGGACTTGGATTTCTCGATTTGGCTTATTTGTAATGGATGTCTTTTTCATAACCTTTTTGATAGGTGAAAATGAACAATTTATTACAATGTTCAAAGGGAAACTGACATAAAATTACTCGCAGCTCTATTTTTATATAATACTAAATAAACTGGATTATGCATTGATAGAAGCTATTACTCATTCAACGAGAAAAATAAACACGTTACATATGTAGACTTTCAGGTTTCAGGCCTGAGTACTAGAAGAAGGTCCTGCATCGTCCCTACGTCGTGCGCATGTCCTCGAATTGTGTCCCGTGCGACCACATGCTTGCACTTACTTGGTCGTCCAACTTCGCGCCAATCCATCTCGTTCCTGATTCGAGTGTGTCTTGGTCGTCCCTTTCCATGACGCAAACCAGGATTGGGGATAACTGGACGGCCTGTGTGTGCTACTCAGTCTTTAGGACCTAATATTGGTTGGAAGGACACGGCATACACTAACTGAACCTTCGAGACGCGGTAGAAGGGGCTCACATAGTGGCGCCAATTCGACCCAGCAAACGTGCAACAAGATACGGCATGGGAGCATGGTATCTTGTAGCACTGAAACTTCCCGCACGTGCATGTCCCCTTACGGTTGGACCGAGCATCAAACCGAACGACGTAGCTGTTACTACCACTACGATTCTGATTGTTGGGAGCAGACTTTACCTCGTAGACTCCATTAGCTGCATCGTATGGGAGCACGTAGTGTGAGACAGAACGTGACGTCCAGTTGGAGGTGAATTTCCGACAATATTCAGTTAGCTCATGCCCCTCAGCCAACATTGCCCGATATTCTCCACGCCGGTTGTGCCAATACTTGACCATATGGTGAAATGTGTGCTCGATCACAGAAGCCATTGGCAAACATCGCACACCCTTTAGTACTCCGTTGACGCACTCTTGCGCATTAGTCGTCATAGTTCCCCACCGAGCACCGCCTCCCTCAAGGTTGTCGTAGGCCATGCTCCATAGCGCGAGATCCTCATTAACCCATTTGGGGTCTCGTAGGTTTTCTTCATTATGGATCTCCAACCAATCCGCCTTCTTTGCCTCAAACTTCCGCACATTGTGTTCCAAGCCTACAGGTAGACAAGATAATCGTGTATGAATATTCCAGTTTTTTTTGTTAAACAAATTGGGAAACAAATTAGTATAATACCTAAGTTCCAAAGCCGACTCTTCAGCAATGATTGGCGGTGCTTCTTGTTGAAGTTGCTTACATAATGGCGTAGGCACCAACGCCAAACCCACCCTCGACCAATATTGCGCATCGCCATTTCTATTCCCGCGTGTCGATCACTGATGATTGTTATGTTGGCCCGGTTGGTGACATTTTTTTGTAGCATCTCCATGAACCACGTCCAATTATCGCCGTCCTCTTGGTCAACTATAGCGTACGCCAGTTGCACAATCCGATGTTGTCCATCAAACGTGCTTGCCATCAACATCACTTGTTTGTACTTACCCGTTAGGGTTGTCCCGTCAATGATCATGACTCCCGGGCAGTGCTTGAAGGCTTCTATACACGGGCCAAACGCCCAAAATACACTTTTGAACATCCTTTTGTCGCCGGCAGGAGTGGTTCTAAGCTCATACTGTGAACTGGGGTTTGTGAGTTGAATAGCATTCAGTATTGTCTCGATGTTGTTGTAGGAGGTCACCCAGTCACCGTACAACTTCTCGACAGCACGTTGCTTACCATACCACGCCTTCCTGTACGAAATGTTGCGATGATACTTCTCCAGAATGCACTCAATCACTGTCTCCACCTTCAGGCTCGGCTCCCTACGGACAATGTGCATGACTGCATCTGAGATGAGCGTGACGTCGAGTTGCGGGTGGGGACCTAATATCGTTGATCGATCACCATAATAAATAAATAAATAAATGAATCTATGTACCAAAATAAATACGTTCTGAAAGTATGAACGTTTATGGGTATAAACGCCCGGACCATAGGCGATTTCGCCCAGGCCCCAGGCGTTTTCGCCTATGGCCCAGGCGTAATTGGTTAATATTTAAGAGAATTATTTGTGATTTAAAATATTTAATCAAGAGAAAACTAAAGAAATAAGGTCATACTTTAGTACGATCAATGGTGAGTGAGGCCATAAGTGTATAAGAGTATGAGTCATGAGATCGTAAGTAAAACTGGTTACATGTCATCAACTGTTAACAAATTAAGATTATTGATTGAGTTGACTTCGTTTGAAGCATGCATATTCATTAAACTTAAATACATTCATATAACATGATTATTATTTTCAAATTGTTTTAAGTAACAGGCAAATTGATGTTTCATTTTTATTACGTTTAACTATTCCTGAAAATAATCTTTTTATAGTGATGGTTTCTTTAATCTCGAATTTATTTTTTTGCAAATGCTACGAGAAAGTTGTAATTTTGTTTTCTTTTTGTCTTGAACTAATTTTTTTTAATTATTAGAAAAACTCTAAGTTTGGTAAGTCATTAATTAATTTGATTAAGGATCAAGCTGCAAAAATTTTAAGAATTTATGAATATTAAAGAGAATTATTTTTCAATTAATATATTTATGGGCTAGAGAAAATTGTACAAACAAAGTTGTATTATAGTAATATCAATGGTGATTGAGGTCATGAGTGTATCGTAAGTAAAACTGTCATTAATACACCTTTTTGCCCCTCTACTATGCAAAGTTAACAAACATACCCTTTTACTATTTTATAACCTATTTAACACCCTCTACTTTGAAAATTTTAACAAATATGCCCCTACATTTTTCTTTTCATATATTTTTCGTCTAATAAGTTGATTATACGTGCTACGCCATATTATTTATCCACAACATCACTGATCGGGATGTCCACAAGGTGAAAATATTTAAATTAAAAAGAAAAGAAAAAGGAAAAGCATTATAATCACCATTATGTACGGAGGTGTTTTCATGGTATTCCTTTTTCTTTTTCTTTCTAATTTAAATAATTTTGGTTTGTGAACATTCCAATTAACGATAAGGTGTACAAATAATATGAAGTAGCACGTATAGTCAACTCATTAGACGAAAAATAGATGAAAAGGTAAATGGAGGGGCATATTTGTTAAAAAATTTAAAGTAGAGGGTGTTAAATCGGTTAGAAAATAGTAAAGGGGTATGTTTGTTAACTTTGCATAGTAGAGGGGCAAAAAGGTGTATTAACCCTAACAAAAATGAAGAGTATTGATCGAGTTGAGTTAGTTTGAATTGGGCATATTCATTAAACCTAAATACATTCATATAACATGATATTTATTTTCAACTTTTTTTTAAGTTCTAACGAGCCAATATAATCGAGCTTTCATTTTTCATTATGTTTAACTATTCCTCAAAATAATTTTTAACAGTGATGATTTCTTTAATCTCGACTTTATTTGTTAGAAATGCTCCGAGAATGTTAAAATTTTATTTTTGATTTTTCTTGAAATGACCTTTGTTGGAAAATTATTTGAAGGACTCCAAGTTTGGCAAGTCATTAATTAATTTGATTAAGCTGCATAAATTATTAAAATTTATGTATATATATTTGAGAGAATTATTTTTTAATTAATATATTTATTAATATAGAGAAAACTGAAGAAATAAGATTCTACCTTAGTATGATCAATGGTGAGTGAGGTCATGAGTGTATAAGAGTATGAGTCATGGGATCATAAGTAAAATGGGTTACATGTCATTAAATATTAAAAAATTGAGAGTATTGATCGAGTTGAATCAGTTTAAATTGGACATATCATTAAACCTAAATACATTCATATAACAAGATTAATATTTTCAAATTCTTTTAAGTTCTAACTGGCCAGTTGATGTTCCATTTTTCATTATGTTTAACTATTCCACAAAATAATTTTTTTTACAATGATTGATTATGTAGTCTCGACTTTATTTGTTTGCAAATGTCTAGGAGAGTTGCAATTTTGTTTTTCATTTTTCTTGAATTGACTTTTGTTGGTAAATTATTTTGAAGTACTCAAAATTTGGTAATTCGTTAATTTGATTAGGGATCATGCTGCGTAAAATAAAAAAAAATCATGAATAATTAAGATAATTATTTTTCAATTAATATATTTTTGATCTAGAGAAAACTAAAGAAATAAGGTTGTATCTTAGTAAGATCAATGGTGAGTGAGATAATGATGAGAGAATATTAGTCATGGGTTCGTAAGTAAAATGGGTTACATGTCATTAGTTATTAACAAATTTAAAGTATTGATCGAGTTGATGAGTTTGAATTAAGCATATTCGTTAAACCTAAATATATTCATATAACATGATCGTTATTTCCAAATTATTTTAATTTTTAAAAGGCCAATTGAGGTTCTTATTTTGTTTATGTTTAACTATTCCTCAATTTTTTTATAGTGATGATTTCTTTATCCTCAAATTTATTTGCAAACTTTAGCCTTGACTTTATTTGTTTGCAAATTTTTTGAGAGAGTTGCAATTTTTTTTTCATTTGTCTTGAACAAACTTTTGTTGGGAGAGTAATTGAATTAATATTTGGTTTAGAGGACATCACTCATTTGAAAAGTTTTTTTGAATAAAAATTAAATTTTTTATATATTGTCTCCTTTGCAATGATCATAAATGGACTGTTTTATTTTAGTATGTAATTAAAATTAATTACTGTCCAAAATATCCTATAATTAATCACAATATTGAAATTAAATATTATATTTTTTGGCATTGTATAAAAAATTATCTAGCTATAATATGAACATTTAAAATTAGAGAGAGATAATTTAAAACTCTCTCCTTAATAATAGGACATTAACCTATCATATTCTAATTTTCAATTATTCAATAAATTAAATAATTAATAAATAAAAATTCCAAATAGTTTTTAAACATAATAAAGTTTAGGAAAAAGTAAAATTCAACATGTAAATTAGTTTAATTGAAATTATTAAATTATATTTGAAAAACTAATGAGCGACTCACTTTTTAATTTTAGTTTATTTCTATATTTTCTACTTTAAACTGTTAAATTTCTCTTCTCTCTATGTAATATGTTAACTAATTTGACACATTGTGTGTTCATTTAATTTTAATCATTCAATTCAAACTTTTTTTGTTAATTTACAATTTATTAATAATATTAAATCTTTCATTATAAAATAATATTTTTACTAATTATACTAAAGGGTTAACACATTTTTGTCCTCCTACTATGAAAAGTTAAATAAGATAGCTCTTTACTATTTTTCAGCAGAATTAAACCCATTTACTTTTACACTTCTAACAAATGTGCCCTTTCGTTAACTTTTTCATCCATTCCCCATTAAATTTGTTGACTGGACATATCCAGTAAGCTATTTTGTACACATAGATGCTAAGAGAATAAGAAATTTGCAGAGATGGTGTTCAGTAAGAAGAAGAAGAGAAATGGGGGTAAAATGTGTATTAAACCTTTATTTTACAAGTCTTAAATTTTTAGATTGTTTATCTTAAAGTTTACTTCAAGGGTCACATGAACTAATAGTTTGATGTGGTATATACCATCATCATAATAGATGGGGAATAGAGGAAAAAAGTTAACGGAAGGGAACATTTGTTAAAAGTGTTAAAATAGAGGGATTAATTCGATTGAAAAATATTAGAATGCTGTGTTTGTTAATAGGCTTGGCAAAACCAACCGGAAACCCGCTCACCCGCCCGAAACCGAGCCGGTCAACTCGGGTTTTACCCGGTTTGACCGGGTTTCCGGTTGCGGGCGGGGAAAACCCGTGTTGACCATTAATGGTGATGGGGCGGTGATGGTATTTCGACAATCCGAACCGTCCCCGACCCGTATTCAACCCTTGCTCCTATTTTTTATGCCCTGAACTCTCTCTCACACATAAATCTGTGAAATCATCTCCACAATCCGTCAATCCCGTTGTGAGTCCATGATTTTCTCCATCATATTTTCATTCTTCCTTTTATATTGCGGCGATGAAATAGCCAAGCCTAATCTTAACTTCCTTTATCTGCAGATTTTCTCAATTTTCAATGGATTCGTCTCAATTTGGGACTCATCCTTCCTACTTTTCCCTGCATGTTTATCGGAGTCAAACTCGCAGAACTCACGATATAAGTAGTCATGACTTCGGAGTCTTGTTTCCACAGATCAAAGTCATCAAACTCCTATTTCACTCCTCCGATTCTCTTGGCTTCACTGATTGCTGATTGGCACTTTCGACTTCCTTCCTGCATCTTTCTTATACGCTTTCGACTTCCTGCATCTATTCTCTCAATTCCCGAAGACTTTGAAGGTAAATAATTTTACAGTTTTAGTTTCATCTCTGCGTTCTAACTGTTTAGGTTTTGGCCTTTGGGGCTGTAGAGGGTTTGTACTTTCTGCTGAATATATATGCTGCTTATTGCTAACGAAAGCACACCATTCATTAAGGACTGAGGTTGTATGTGCATTTTATGATTTGTGAGTTTGCGTTGATTATTTTTTGCAGGTTGAGGTTGTTTGTTCGTGGCTCATTGGTTCATTGATTTGTATTTTGAACTTGAAGTTTCCCAATCCCAGGTAACCTAGTCATAGATATCCAGAATTGAAGATGATCTGCTTCTGTCCTTTTAAATACTCTGTTTTTATATTTTGATTTCCTTGCGTATATGTTGTTGTTTATAAGAAGATTAAGCTTATCTTATTCGGTCCTTTTATATCTTGAATTCCTTGCATATATGTGTTGTTTTTGTTTGATAATTTGACCTTGTTGATCCAGGATAAGCGAGCAGTCTTTGGTTTGGTTTGTGATTGATAGGTTTGTAGGTGTTTAGCTATCTGCTGTTGAGGCATTGATGTGTACTCGAAGTTGGCTACATGACAATCATAATCAAGGTAATAGTTTCTACCCAATGCACACCTTTCAGTTTTTTTTCTCTGTTTTCATTGTTATTCTTTACTTGTATTCAACTTGTGTGGTCTAAGTTATAAATTAATGTGACGGAATCTGATGGTGCCACTGCCAATTCCATATCTGAATGTATGGAGGGTTGTTTCTCGATTGAAGAAGGGTTAGACGAAACAACGGATGATGTTACTGATCCTGAAAATGGTGAGTAGTTCAAACTCAGATGTTAGAAATTTTGAATTTAGCTGTTAACTAATTAAAACTAATTTCTGCTGTATAATACTTGTTAGGTGAAAACCAATGAAGCAAAGTTGAAGCTGAGCTGGCGTGGGAGCTACAATAAAGTCCCTGGACATGGACTATCTGTCTCATTCTGCTCAGGCTTTTCTGCAGAATTTCTGCTGCAATTTCTGGTCTTTCTTAGTTGCATAATTTTGGATGCATTATGACAATCAGCTGGCGTGGAAGTTTGTAATTTCTGGTCTTTCTCAGCTGGCGGGGAAGCTGTAATTTTGGATGCATTATCCAGAATTTCTGCACGCAGCACAGCACACTAAGTCTCTACCATTTTGGAGTTTGAACTGATTTTGCTTTATGGTCTTTCACACAGCTTTCTTATTTAGTTAGTTATGCTTTTGTAATGGATTTTTGTTAGGAAAGGGGGATATCATCAGATGAACTGATTTTTCTTTATTAGACTGTACTAGCTTCATTTTGCAAATTGACGGAAATCATTATTTAATTACTGAATATTGTGTTATTTTTAATCTTTATGCACATTAATTAAATAAGCAGCGGGTTTGAAGTGGGTAGCGGGTAACCCGAAAATCCGGGTGGGACAGGGATGGTATTACTAGCAATCACCGCCTCTCCAAGTTGGGCGGGTTTTACCCGTCCCCGAATAGTCACTGGGCGGGGAGTGGATTTTGTATAACCGCCCCCGCCCGGACCCGTTGCCAAGCCTATTTGTTAACTTTGCATAGTATGAGAAAAAAATGTGTATTTACTCTATACTAAATATATATAACATATCGGCCAACGGGCCGAAACAATACTAGTTCAGAAATAACTATTTTGTTTCCTTGCTCCTACTCCCTTCCTCCTTCGGTCGCCTCCTCTGCCACTGACAGGTCGGAAGTGGAGAGGGTTTCGGCGACGGCTGATGATGTTGAGTGGGTGAAGGATCATATTGTAAGGAATGGTTTGCGTATGCAGGACAATGTTCTGCGTAAAGGGCTCATAGACAGATTCTCACTGAAGTGACAACTGTAGATGATCGATCTCTGTTTCCATCTGGTTTCAACAACAGATCCATGGATCTCATACTGTTGTTTGGGTTTGTGTCAGACAGTCAATTCACTCCGATGATAGCGAGTCGTCGGGAGAGCATGTGATAGGTAAATCGGGCGGAGGTGGGGAAGGACGTTGTTCAGATCAACAGTCCTTTTTCTTCTCTAGTTCCCCTTGAGTTCTGACCACACATGGTTGATTGGAAAAAATCTCATTTTGTATTACCGGACATGTTCCGTTGGAGTACCAGATATATTCCTTTCTATTACCAGACATGTTCCGTTGAGGTACCAGATATATTCCGTTCAAGTACCGGACAAGTTTTGTTGAAGTATCGGATATATTCCGTGCAAGTACCGGATAAGTTCCGAATTTTTACCTCACAAATAAAGGATTTCTACGAATTATCAGTATTGGACATGGCCGATAAGGTCGTATTAGTGTTATTTTGACTATGTTGAAGCTTTGCTAGGTATCAATGGTCGTCAAACCGGAGAAATCTTTCGTCGGAAGTTCAGCTTCAACCATCAGTCAAAGCTACTGTCATCATTAATGTCTTATGTAAATTATGAGATTCTTCTTGATTTAGCTCCAATAATTTAGCAATTACCATTCTTAAATTTTTTGGACAAATTTTCATTTATAAGTATTTAATTTATTACTCATTTGGGTGGATCATCATTTAAATTTCCATAAGAAATCACAATAATAAATATTCTAGTTTTGCTTAAATGAAGGCTAATCATATTAAATTGGGATGGTTTGTATGTTATCAAGTTGATAATTTACCTTTTTTGTTTGTTTATTGATAATTTATCTCGGCACATATTGTTGCTAAAATATGTTCTAAGATCATTAATAACGATATTAATCTATTCACTTTTAAGATAAAAAAGAACCAACATTAATTTTAGGATGTTATTAATATTATTTGGGCTAACTTGTAATTTCAAATCTATTTGAATTTTTATTTTTATTTTTGAAAAATTTGACAATTATTAATGTAAATTTAAAATTATGAATATTAATTCAGTTATTAATGTTAATAATGTTAGTGCTAATATTAATTGTGTCTTTCTTATAAAATCAGATTAACAACACCTTATTTTCAAATCATTTTAGATGGTCATCTTATCATCCCTGCCCTCCCCCTCTAAACCGGCAATTTTTTCATTGACCAAATTGAGATTTGGTCCACTAAACCAAATCAACCACAACCAATCATTTATTATTAAATATCCTATCAATCATTTAATATTTTGGACAGTTAATATAATTAATAAATAGGCGACTGTTTATTTAAATGCGCCGGAAATCTTTGAGAATATTATTTAGTTAATTTTTTTCTCTTTTTGCCGTTTCTTTATCTCTTCATAATTAAGAATATTGTTATCAGTACAATTCAAACACCACCAATAAGTTCCAGAGAAAACCATTCCTCCATTCAAACACCATTCTCTTACTCTTTCTTTCTTTTCAATACAATTAATACATGTTGTCCTAGTACAGTTACTAGCAGCTAACTGTCCTAGTACACTTAATACATGTGTCCTAGTAAACCATTCAGGTGTGCAACACAATTAATACATGTTGTCCTAGTACAGTTACTAGCAGCTAACTGTCCTAGTACACTTAGTTGAACACTTATTTACTAGCAGCTAACTGTCCTAGTTACTAGCCCCTAACTGTCCTAGTACACTTAGTTGAACACCAGCAGCTAACTGTCCTAGTACACTTAGTTGAACACTTAGTTAAACACACAACACCAAACACCATAGTTGAACACCAAACACCAGCAGCTAAATTTCCTTTGAACACTTAGTTGAACAGCCAAACACCAAATTCAGAAATAGTAACACTAACAAAAAGTAGCTACTCTTTAGTTGAACACCAAATACCACATAAAACACTTAAAACTAAGTTGTTGAGCTCATCGTCATATGCAGGGTTCCAAATCAAAAGAGTAAACCCAAAACAAGTGATAGAAGAGCAATAGTTCGTTCAATATTAAAAGATAATAAGCGCTTAGATTGCATCAGAAACTCGAGTTTTCATCAACCCATAAGTATTGAAGGGGAATCCGAGTAAAGTCTCTTCATATGCAAGTAGGAAAATGAAACATTCAAAGAAAGCTTCAAAGAGCCATTTGGATCCCACATATTGAATACAAGAAAGAACATAATTCAAAATAGATATACTATAAAACAGATCGATTTCAATAATGCATAGTTTGGATGAAGTTCTCAAATGCTTGCAAGGAGAGATATGCACTTCAAAATATTAACTATATCAAAATTTATCACTCGAAAACTAGTGCTACTTCAGCAAATATCTACATATAGCAGATATTTAATAGCGAACAAATAAGACTACATAGGTTGTCCAAAGTGCAATTGCAAACCAAAATCGTATTTGAGACTATAACTAAGTTGTCCTAATGCACCAAACCAAATATACCTGTCCTAGTACAATGATTGTTATGCGGAATTTTATTGACAAATACCAGCAGCTACGGTTCAATTTACAAACATAGGAAAGCCTCTACTTACCTCAGACAACTGCTTCCTAGGGTTAGAGTGATGATTTTGAGAACACAACAAGGGATTCCAAGTCGGCTAACTTCGTCGAAACTGAAAATCAGAAACAGGGAAGAATTGGACGAACAAAAACTCGAGTTAGTATTAGGTACGCTATACCGAGCTTTAGGACGTAGAGAAGAAGAGTTGGATCCCAAACGAACTCTTACTTGTAGCGGGGACTAATCGGCAGACCGGAATAGACTCGGTGACGGATTTGTTTCGTGTGTGGAATGCGGCCTGATGGTCTAATCGGCAGAGGGGAAAGTATGCGGGTGTCGGAGTAATATGATTTGTCGATGGAATAAAGCCTGGTGACCGGCGGTGAAAAGGCGCCAGATAGGGTTTGTAATCGGCAGCCTGGTTTGGGGTATTATCAGACCGATTTGCTTGGGAGAATCGGCGGTATTCGCGTGGGAAGTCAATGTGGGTGTGAAAGTCGGGGAGAGGTCGTCGTGGACAGCTATTTCACCGCCGGCGCCAACTTTGAGAAATCGGAGACGGTTTTTGTGAAAAGGAGAAGACGTCGTGCGGTTAGGGATGGAGATGTGAGGAAAATCCAAAAAGGAAATTTTACTTCCTTGTTATTGGCGTGAAATCAGGGGGATAACTATAATTGATTTTGTCCCTTTCTTTTCGTTTTTCCTCATTTATTTTTGTTTTTTCTGTTTTTTTTATTACATTGGATTTGTTCAGCTAATTCTAGGCCCTTGATTCAGGTCTGATGGCTAATATCAATTTGGTCTAGTAGACCAAATGTAAGCCTTGGCTCCCAATCTCCTTTCTTTTTTATTTTTCTCTCCTTTCTATCCCTTTCTTTTTTACTTTTTTTTTATCTCCTAAGTTAACTCGCTATCTATGATTTTCTCTGTTCAGAGAGTTGCCCCGACAAAAAAACTATTTTATTTCCTTGGCTTCTCCTTGCAAAATTTCTCACGTTCATAACAGTAAGTATTTACCAATCATTAAATTTCATATTTCATTTCGTTAACTTTTAAATACATTTTCCCACAATTAATTCTTAAATAGTTTCCGTCATATCCAAGTTTGCAACACATTTAATGTTCTTTGGTTTATTATTATTTTTATGGTTAATACATTTTTTTGCCCATCTACCATGCAAAATTATATAAACATACCCTTTTACTATTTTCTAACCGATTTAACACCTTCAACTTTGAAAAGTTTAACAAATATGCTCCTCTGTTTACTTTTTCATCTATTTTCTGTTTGATGGATTGATTATACGTGTTACGTCATATTAATTGCCCACTTTGTTGCTGATTGGAATTGAACAAGAACACGACACGATGTTTAACGAGGTTCACCAACGTTATGTTGGCTAATCCTCGGAGGAAAACGTGGAGAATCTTATTAGGGTTTTCCTCAATAAGCTGACTATCTAATTACATTGGGAGTTAACTAACAAGCTATTTATACTAGGGCGGCCGATAGAAACCCTAGCATATTTACACATTGGTACACAAATAATATATAATTAACATCCCCCCCCTCAAATTGATGTCGGTCACGACACATCAATTTGCCAGACAGGTACCAATGTCGACTTGTACACACTACTTTCGTAAGTAGGTCTGCAATATGATCTTCAGTATTAAGATAGGCCAGCTTTATTGAACCATTATTAACCAGCTCGCGTATGTAGTGAACGTGAACCTCGATATGTTTTGTCCGATCGTGAAGAACTGGATTAGAGGCAATTTGTATCGCACTTGTATGTCTACATGAAGTACTGCCGGAGTTGTGACTGGAATACCAAGCTCCTCAATTAATCGAGACAACCAAACTATCTCAGAACAAACTTCTGACATTATCTGTATTCTGCTTCTGTGGAAGATTTAGATATCCGCTCTTGTTTCTTAAACCTCCAGGCAACACAAGAATCCCCAAATTTTACACACCAACCAGACGTGGATCGACGAGTATCGATGCATCCTGCATAATCAGCATCTGCATATGCCGTCACCCCACTGATCCAGTAGAGGGAAAGAAAATGCCCAAATTCCGAGTTCCTTGCAGGTATCTAAGAATTCGGAAAACTGCCAAGAGATGCGGTTTCCGAGGTTCAGCCATAAATTGACTCACTATCTGTACTGCATACGCCAAATCTGGTCTAGTTGATGTCAAGTAAATAAGACTACCAACTATCCGTCGATACAGCGAAGCATCATTAACCATCTCACCCTCATCGCGGGTAAGCTTAACATTCATCTCCATCGGTGTGCCACATGGAACGCATGTGGCCATGTTGCTTGAACTCAACAAGTCTGCAATGTATTTTTGTTGATTAACAAAAATACCACTCTTCTTCCGGTGTATTTCAAGGCCAAGAAAGTAGGTGAGAGACCCGAGATTCTTGAGCTTAAAATGATCCTTGCATGCTTAGTTTAATGTCTTGAATGCCACCTGAGTCGCTGCCAGTTAATATCATGTCGTCAACATAGATGAGGAGTACAACAATACCTGCTGTCGATTGCTTAAGAAACAAAGAATGATCATTGAAGCTTTGAACAAATCCTGAGGCAAGTATCGTGTCTTGGAATTTTTCAAACCATGCTCAAGGTGCCTGCTTAAGACCATACAAGGAGCGATGAAGTATGCAAACAACATCCTGACCATGTTTACCGAACCCTGGAGGACACTCCATATAAACTGTCTCTTTCAAATCTCCATGAAGAAAGGCATTTTTGACATCAAGTTGCATGAGAGGCCAATCTTGTTGTGCCACAACAGCTAGAAGGGTACGTACAGTTTGCATTTTAGCAACTGGAGCAAAGGTCTCTTCATAGTCAATCCCATATTCCTGTCGAAAGCCCTGAGCAACCAGACGAGCTTTATACCGATCAACTGTTGCATCAGGTTTATATTTTACCGTATACACCCAACGACTGCCAATGATGGATCCCTCGGATGATCGTGGTATTATACTCCACGTATTCTGATCTTCAAGGGCCGATAGTTCCTCATTCATAGCATTACACCAAGAGGGATCAGTACAAGCTTGTTTATACGTGGACGGGATGACAATTGGATGAGCAACGTTAAAAGAAATCATTGTATCTAGCAGGTAGCTGACCTCGATTTACCCGTTGAGAGCGTCGTGGCAGAGGAGCAGGTTCCAAGTTGTCCACATGTCTGCTTGTTGCCGAAGCCGAAGTCACGGAGGTGGCTGGACTGGCATTGTCATCCTGTGTGCTAGAGGAAGAAGCAGAAGGTGTGTCTGTATACCCTGCACATTAACTTCATCACCATCAACAATATTGTCTTCCACCATGACTTCAGTAAAAGGATTCCTAGAAAATTCATTATTATTAGGCTGTGTAGGGGAAACAGAGGCAGTGATTGGATAATAAAAGGTATCCTCCAAGAATATAACATGATAAGCAATTCGCATTAGTTTGGCAGTCAGATCATAGCAACGATATCCTTTGTGTTGATCCGAGTAACCCATAAACACACACTTTGCGACCTTAGATGTTAATTTTGTTCTCTCACTCCGGGGAAGTAACACAAAACAAACGCATCCAAAAACTCGTAGCATAGAATACGATGGAGAAGTACCGTAGAGCGTTTCATAAGGTGTGCGGTTCTGAAGAACAGGTGTAACCTGATGATTAATCAAGTATGTGACAGTAGTAACGACTTCTGGCCAGAAACCTGATGGAATTCCTGACTGTAGCAGAAGAGCTCGAGCTAGCTCTAACACATGGCGATTCTTTCTTTCAACGAGCCCGTTCTGTTCAGAAACTCCAGGACAAGAGTGTTGAACCAGAATCCCATTCTCCCGATAAAAATCATATAGAGCTGTCGAAGTGTATTCACCTCCCGGATCCGAACGAAACCTCTTAACGATACAATTGAACTGAGTATCAACCATTTTAACAAAGTCTTTTGTTGCTTATAGGAGATCTGATTTCAGACGAAGAAGATATATCCATGTATACCGTGTAGCATGATCCACAAACAACGCAAAATATCTATATCCCAACCGAGATGTAACAGGAGAAGGCCTCCACAAATCCGTATGAACCAGATCAAAAGGATTAGGAAATTCTGTCAAACTTGAATTAAACTGAAGTTTACTTGTCTTGGCCCCAATACAATGTGAACAAACTCGACTCAACTCATCAAAATCCTTTAAATTCAAAGATTCAGGTAACAACTGATTGCGAAACATAAACTCAAGTCTAGCTGCATGTGGGTGACCTAATCTAGAGTGCCATAAATCCCACTTATTAACTGAAGAAGAAACTACAAAAGTATTTGTCGAAGTTGAGGTTCTCTTCTGCCGTCCCAGAACTCCCTCCAACGACTCTAGATAGAAGTTACGTCCAACTTTAGTCCCCTTTCCCAACGGACTCCTTGTCCTCAGATCCTGCACAGTACAACCAGATGGGGAAAAGGATACCAAACAACCAGCATCCGTTAATTGACCGACTGACACCAAGTTTGGAACAAGATTAGGAACATGAAGGGTATTAGGCAAGGTCAAAGTGGGAGTGTGAACTGCACCAACACCTGCAACCTGAAGTCTGGTTCCATCCGCAACCTCAGCCGACATATTATCGATGGTTCGATAATCATGTAAATTAGCAGAAGTTCCAGTCATATGATTAAAGGCAGCCGAATCTAAATACCATAAGCCAGATTTTGTACCTGTCATGCCGAAAGAAGTGAGAGCTTTCTGAAGAGCAGCTTGGACTCGAGCATCGAACTGTTTGTCTGACAATGAGACAGCCGAACTAGCATTAGAATGAGAATAACCAGCTATTTCTGAGCCTGAGACAGAATGAGCTGCATAGCCTGAATTTCCTACATTATAACCCGAGTTCCCTGTATTATAGCTTGAGTTTCCATATCCCTGTTGATGATAGTTATTTTGATATCCGCCACGACGCTGTTTGGTTCGACATTCAGAAATAATATGACCTGTGCGCTTGCAGTAGTTACAGAAATTTCTCTTTTTGCATACTGAGATTGGATGCCCTGCTTCTCCACAATGACGACAGCGTAGTTCATTAGAAGAAGGATAACCAGATTGAGAACGATCTCCTACAGAATTCATTGGTGGTCGACGAGCTTGATTGGACATAAATTGCGGACGACGATTGGGTTGACCAGCCGCAAAGACGGAGCCGCCATCAGTAAAGGACCCGTCAAGTTTGGCTTGAGTAGAGAGTCTGGTCTCGCTACGCGTCAGATCCCCAGGAACCGCATCTAGATCAGTGGTATTAGAATTGATCAGTTGTGATCGAACCCCTTCGAACTGCGGACGGAGCTTCATCAAGAATTGAAGAACCCTAGAACGATGTCTTTCTTTCAGAACTTCCTCGCTAGCAGCCCCGGATAACAGTGATGTAGAAAGAAAATCTTGTTCAGTCCATAACAGTTGAATAGCATTGAGGAAGGAGGTAACATCCCGATCTCCTTATTGAATATGAGCTAGGTCATATTCGACCTCGAAGATGCGAGACGAGTTGACGTGACAATACGTCTTCTTCAGTTTCTCCCAGATATCAGAAGCCTTGGTATAAGTACGGAGAGTCAAGGCAATGCTTGGCTCTATACACAGCAGCAAGTAAGAAATCACCTGAGCATTCTTAGTTTTCCAAGCTGTTTTCACGGCAGCCGTAGCGTCGTCGGCTGGCTAATTAATCGAACCATCAAGATAGGGTGAAAGTTCTTTTCCCGCAATGAAGTATCGGAACTGGAACTCCCATAAGGAGTAGTTTTTGCCATTGAGTTTCACGGATACGTAGTTGGTAACGTCAGACATGATTCCGGACAAGAAGGAAGCAGCCGCTTGAACAGAGAAGAGTGAGATTACTGGTGAGATAAGGAAGATGACCTGATGAAGAAGAAGACTTGATTTCGAAGCTCTGATACCATGAACAAGAACACGACACGATGTTTAACGAGGTTCACCAACGTTATGTTGGCTAATCCTCGGAGGAAAACGTGGAGAATCTTATTAGGGTTTTCCTCAATAAGCTGACTATCTAATTACATTGGGAGTTAACTAACAAGCTATTTATACTAGGGCGGCCGATAGAAACCTTAGCATATTTACACATTGGTAACAAATAATATATAATTAACAGGAATGTCCACAAAAAAAAAATATATTTAAATTAAAAAGAAAAGAAGAAAAACAAGTATTATAATCACCATTATGTACGGAAGTGTTCATGGTGTTACTTTTTTATTTTCTTTTTAATTTTAAATTATTTTAGATTGTGGACATTCCAATTAGACGAGGCGGACAAATGATATGATGTGACACGTACAATCAACACATCGGAAGAAAAATAGACAAAAATACTAAATAGAGGGAGATATTTGTTAAACGTTTCAAAGTAGAGGGTGTTAAACCAGTTATATTATAGTAGAGGGGTATGTTTGTTAACTTGGGGTAAAAGAATGTATTAACCCTTATTTCTATTATTTTTATGGGAGAGGATCAACGTCCAACCTTTTGGAGGGTTTGGAAAGTTCTGAACCTCATCCAACCATTAGATCTAGTTTGACTCTTTGACCAATCTAATGGTCCAATTTGGTAAGGGTATTTAGAACTTTACATACATAAATTAATTATTATATTTAATTGAAATATTTTAATATTTTCTGGTGACCGGAGGCAACTTTTCCTGGCGACCGGGAACCGTCGCCGACGACTTTTTCGGCGACAGACCAAACTCTGGCGACTTTTCCAGCGATGACAAGTTAACTAGTTAACTTGGTTTTTACTGATAACTAGTTAACAGGTTATCAGCAGATAACTAGTTAACATGTTATTTTCCTAATAACTATTTAACGAATTACCGGTCATGATAAGTTAACTGAATTTTATATTAACATGTTACCTCGCTAATTATGTTGTTTTTAATTTAGATAACTAGTTAACATCATGATTTATCGAGTTAACTAGTTAACCAACCGAGTTAACTAGTTATCCAATCGAGTTAACTAGTTATCTAATCGAGTTAACTAGTTATCTAATCGAGTTAACTAGTTAACCAATCGAGTTAACTAGTTATCAAGTTGTTACTAGTTATCTAATCAAGTTAATAGTTAACCAATCGAGTTAACTAGTTAACATCATGATTAGATAACTAGTTAACAATTAACTAGTTATCTAGTTAACATCATGGTTTAGATAACTAGTTAGTACTAGTTATCTAGTTAACATCATGATTTAGATAACTAGTTAACAAGATTTTTAGCTGATCACTAGTTAGCAAAATTAGGTAACTAATTAACTTATCGAGTTAACTATTTAACATCATGATCAAATAACTAGTTAACAAGGGTTTTTAGTTGATAACTAGTTAATTAGTTAACAAGGTTATTAATTATCAAAACTAGTTATCATGTTGATTAGATAACTAGTTAACAAATTTTTAAATTGATAACTAATTATCAAAATTAGTTAACTAGTTAGCATCATAATTAGATAACTATTAATTATAAAAACTAGTTATCACATTATTAAGTTAATTAACACCATACATAAAAAACCGTACCACCCATAATTATCATCAACAATTTGTTTTCATTCTCTAAGTTACAAATTAATAATAATTATTTTGCACTATGCTTTGTTCATGTGAAGCATAATTTCACAAGCTTATTTCCCTTACCATTTGGGGATTTCTTCTTCTTGCTCCAATAGGGTAGTGCCTTGGTGGAGTAGTAGATTTCCTGGCCTTAGCATTTGGCTAAGAAATGGACAAAAGGTTGAAGTAAAGGCTCATACAGCTCCCACACCAAATTAATCATCGTTGTCGACCACATCTCCATCTTTATTCCAATTCCACCGATAATCATCGTCTCCAGATCCCTAACCAATTGCAAACTCTAAACAGAACACAAAACTAGTATAAACCACCATTCTCACCTGATCCGTCGTAATCCACTGCTACTTCCCTACACCGTCTACTACCACATCCCTAAGCTGCCATCGCCGCTCGCCAGCGGCAAGGCACCATCGACACCGCATTCTGTAATTATCAATGAGTATTAGTTGTTTTTTCAGAAAATAAAAGCAAGGAGGTAAGTGCAGATATATTTTTCTTGTTAGCTTGGTGCGGTGATGGTGGCATCTAGAGAAAGACAACAGCAGCGGTGGTGATGAGCTCGAGGTTGGTATGGCAACTCCACTATCAGCGTCGTGGGGATTGCCGAATCTGGGAAGGGAGAAAGAGAAAGGAAGGGGGGTGGGGACCAAAGTAGTGATGAACAAATCTAAGAAGGGGAAATAAAGAAAATCTGAGGACCAATCGACTCCCTCTCCTTCCTCAACCTCACCGACAATGACTTCTCCGGCGAGATCCCACCTCAGATCTCCTCTTTTCACCGACTACTCCGACTGAACTTGTCGGCGTTTGTTTTATTGTTACTACTACCACCACTAGCTAAGGAAGGACAGAAGAGGAAGGGGAAAGGCCGGTGGGATCAGTGGAATCGACGGCGAGAAGCGATCTCGTGGAAGGGGAAGGGGAAAGACTGAGATTTTCCAATTTTCCAATTTTTCCCCATAATTTTGGAACGGTCCAAACCGAAAAGGTTTGGATGCAGAGAGCCCGACTTAGGATCAAGGAAACCCTTGATCCCATCAAGGAAGGGTATTTTGGGTATTTAAAAATGTCATCTAGTCACCCTCTGTCGGACCTCCGCCGCTGCCACCCACCAGACCTCTATCGCTGCCGCCGGACCTTGCCGCCTCCGTCTATGGACCTCCACCGCCGCCACCTGACATCCCACCCGTCATTAAAATAATTTAAATAATTGTTGGTAAAGGTATTCAAAATCATGACCTCTTTCTCTAAATATTAAACTCCTTCCACTATGCTACTAAACACTTATTGATATTACATGACAATAAAATTTTCTTATTAAATAGCGTGCACATGGTTTGTACGAGAAATGTGCACAAGAGTACGAAATATGTGTACACTAGTATATAAAATAGATGAGCACGTGTACGAATAGGCGTTCACATGTACACACATTATTTTATTAAGTAGTGTGCACATGATTTATATAAAATATGTGCACACGAGTATGAAGTATACACTAGTGTAAAAATTAAGTGTGCACGTGTACGAATAGGTGTACACATGTACACATTGTTTTATTAAGTAGTGTGCACGTGAATTATATAAAATATGTGCACGCGAGTACGGAGTATGTGTACAGTACTAATGTAAAAATAAGTGTGCATGTATACAAATAGGTGTACACATGTACATAAAAAATGTAAGATACTGTGTACGCGTGTACAATGAGTATGTGCACGTATATAAAATATGTGTACATGTGTATAGAGAGAGTGTGCACGTGTACAAAGAGTGTATGCAAGTGTACAAAAATAGTATGCGCGCGTAACAAAATGAGTATGTGCACGTATATAAATATGTGTACACGTGTGTAGAGAGTGTGTGCATGTGTACAAAGAGTCTCTGCATATGTAAGTATACATGTGTACAAAAATCTAAGTACATAAACGTGTACGTGTATAAAACGTGTACAAAATGTGTATGTGTATAGAACGTGTACAAGACGAGTATAGAAATGTATAACACGTTTTTGAAAATGTGTGCAAATGAGTACACAATTTATGTACACAAATGTGCACGTACACATATACAAAAACGTGTACACATATTAAAAACGAGTACGAAGCGTCACCGAAAAAAATCCAAAAAATAGGCCCGACGACGGTGGTCTGGTGGCAAAAAAAAATTCGTAATCGGAGCTTCGGTCGCCGAAAAAATTTGTTGAAAAAGTTACCGGTCAGCGGAAAGTCACCGGAGCTCCGATCGCTGACGACTTTCCGGTCGGAGTCAATAGTTAAATTAAAAAAATTGAATTAATTATGAAATGATACTTTTACCCTTTTAATTTAGACTATTAGATTTAATAAAATGAATTAATTGATGAAATTGTTCATTGCCACTATCAAGGACATTAATTTTCCTTGACAGCAACCCGGAGTCGGACGCAGATCCCTGCCATGCCATTTTTATGGAAACAAATTTAAATATCATTATCATAATTAATTTTCTCATGGTCTCCTACCAATTAAATGTTGGGTATTTCCAACGGGAGTGTCGAAGTTCTAACGATGGCGAATTACACTATGTGAGATAAGGAGATGAACGAATTTTGACTTCACTAAGAAGACGAAATCTTATCCGTTTCGAGAGGGCTTGTGGACTCGAAATTGAGTGAATGGGCCTTTAAAATTATTAAAGCCCAGACGGTCAGAGTGATCCAACACACAGAGCAACAACACAAGACCAATGCTCTATTTTCCGATCACTTAGCTTCTTTGATATCCTGCAACAAAAGTTAGTTATGGCAGTGGTAATGAATCAGAAAGATAAATGAAGAATGAAGAGGAAAGCGAAATCAGAGTTTTTAACGTGATTCGGTCAGTATGACCTACTCCACGTCCCAAGGGATAACCCTTGAGAATTGTGATTCGAAACTTCGAATCTGCAGACGTCGAACTGGGTTGAGTGCTGTAGGAGTTAATGGGTTTTGAGCCCATTAACCTTATATCGACCAGTTGTGAAATAGGGTTAAACCCTAGAGCTTGAGATATATATATATATATATATGGTAAATGCTTCGGTGCACCCACTAAAAGTGGGTGCACCGGGTACACCCACTAACATTTGTACTATTTAGAGTGTTATTTCTATTGAACTAATTGTTTATATCAATAGATTTAATCTTAATAAGTCGAAATTGAGCTTAATTACAATTTTTAGTCATCATAGTATAAAATTATGGTGAACACTCCGGTGCACCGGTGCACCGAGTGCACCCGCTTGCGTTTATGCTATCTAAAGTCGTATTTTCATTGAATTGAACTTTTAAATCAATAGATTTAATCTTAATAAGTCTAAATTGAGCTTAGTTGAAATTTTTAGTCATCATAGTATAAGATTATACCTAATGTTCTTCAGGTTTCCTTCTACAGCGGTATTTTTTCCCAATATGACAGATCATCAGGTCTACCAAATTAGTTTTTCGTTCAAATCGATCTATGTATCTTTTAACGACATGTAGATACTTATCCTCGAAAAAACAAGATTTTAAAAACATATTTATCTATCAAAATGTTAGTGGGTGTACCCGGTGCACCCACTTTTAGTGGGTGCACCGGAGTGTTCACCATATATATATACTGTAATCGTTGATAGCTTGAAATATAATAAGTATAATACATTCTTCCGCACTCTTTTCATTCTCATTCTTTGATTTTCTCATGGTATCAGAGCGGAGACCCACACGACTCCGTCTCGCAACTCGATTGTCGTAAGTTTATTTCATCTTCACAATGGTTGACGAGAGAAGCAGAAGGAGAGCGCGTCATCCGACTCCTTCGCGGTGGACATCCATTCTCCGTATCATCTTCATGCCTCGGATCATCCAGGCCAAATCTTCGTCCCGGACCTCCTCCACGACACAAACTATGGTGAGTGGTCCAGTGATATGACTGAAGTTCTGTTTGCCAAAAACAAATTCGGGTTTGTGGACAAATCCCTTGAGAAACCCGATGATGGTGCGAAGGAGCAGCCTCACTGGCTGCGATGTGATGCTCTTGTACGAGGATGGCTGAAATCTTCGATGACACCCGAGCTACGACGCAGCGTTCGTTATGCCACCACTGTTGGACAGATTTGGGATGACCTCAAGGAACGATTTGGACGCGGAAGTGCGCCTAGGGCTTATGAGTTGCGCCGCAACCTCAGTCTCTTACGACAAGATGATATGGCCGTCTCTGCCTACTTTACTCGTCAACGAGCCCTCTGGGATGAGCTACGTGCCATCTCCCCTTCACCTCGTTGTTCCTGGAACGGATGCACTTGCGACATCCAAAAGGCTATCCGTGATGCCACCGACCAGGAGCATTTATATATATTCTTAATGGGGCTCAACGACACCTATTCGGGTATTAAATCACATATTCTGAGTTTGAAACCTACTCCAATAATTTCTCATGCTTATCATCTCGTCTCTGAGGATGAGCAACAAAGACAAATCAGCGCCACTCCAAAGCTCGTCACTGAGGCATCCGCGTTACATGTTGATGATGACTCTATTGCTTGCCAAGTTCGCGGTAGAGGGGGGTCGCCAAGAAAACTGGTCCTCGATGTCCAGTCTGACGACGAACTGGTCACATTCGTGAAGAATGCTTTGAGATTGTTAGATACCCTGATTGGTGGCAAGGACGAACAGACAAGCCACAACAGCCAGATAACATTCGACGTCACACGAATCCGTGCGCTGCCCAAACGGTCGCAACTGATGGCGTCACGACTATCTCGATGGGCGGGTTCACTCCGGAGCAAGTTGAAAAATTATTGGCTCTGCTCGGTGACACGACACTTACTCCTGGTCAGCCAAATGCAAACATGTCTGGTAATACATACATTAAACCCTGGATTTTTGACTCTGCATGTACAGATCATATTGCTTGTGACCACAATAAATTGGTCTCGCTTCACACTTCTAATGGAATGCCAGCTGTCCGTATCCCCGACGGGTGAAGAGTTTCAGTTTCTGGAATCGGCCATGCACACCTTGGACCACATCTTAAACTTTCTAATATTTTGCACGTTCCGGATTTTAAGTGCAATCTTATCTCTACTGACAAGTTGACACGAGATCATGATTGCGCGGTGACGTTTTTCTCTGATTTCTTTGTGGTACAGGACTTACTAACGAAGAGCTTGATTGGGAAAGTAAACTTCAAGACGGGTTGTACTACTGGGATGGGGATGTGTCACGGCAACAATCGGCATTTGCGAGTCACAAGGATTCAGTCACCAAGGACGTTTGGCATCAACGGTTAGGTCACACCTCTTTTGAAAAACTACAACATTTATTCTTTCGGGATAGCATTGATTCTTGTAATAAAGTGGTGAATTACGATGTTTGTATTCAGGCAAAAAAAACACGCTCGCCTTTTCCAGCCAGTTCAATAAAGACTAAAGCATGTTTTGAGTTACTCCATTGCGATATTTGGGGAGATTATCGAACTCCATCTTTTTCTGGTGCACGATATTTCTTGACTATTGTTGATGACTATAGTTGGGCCGTCTGGGTCTATTTGATGAAGAATAAGTCAGAGGTGGGCACTATTCTTCCCACGTTTTGCAACATGGTTGAAAATCAATTTGCCAAACGGGTGGGGCGAATACGAGCAGATAATGGACTTGAGTTTCAATCTCAAATAGTTCGCAGCTATTATGATGAGCATGGGATCGTGTTTGAAACGTCATGCCCCAATACGCCACAACAAAATGGTGTTTGGAGAGAAAACACCGCCACCTTTTCGAGATTGCCCGAGCATTGCGATTTCAAGCTAGTCTCCCTATTCGATTATGGGGTGAGTGTGTTCTTACGGCGGCTTATATAATTAATCGTTTGCCAGGAAAACCCATTGGCAACGTCACACCCTATTCTTTGTTACTCGGAAGGAGCGAGTTACACTCATTTGCGTATCTTTGGCTGCCTAGCTTACACGCATGATAATCGGAAGGGACTTGACAAGTTTATGGATCGTGGCAGAAAAGGAGTCTTTGTGGGATATCCTGGAAGTCAAAAGGGATATCGAATTTACGACATGGAGAGTCGACGAATTATTGTCTCCAGAGATGTGACTTTCATTGAAGACAAGTTTCCTTTTGCTTCGAAGAACAAAATAGAAGCAATCTCACTCACGTGAATAGCTTGCATGATATTGACACCATGCAAGCCATGCAACATCTCCATGCAACAGTGATGTTGTTGGTAATGAAATTGTGACACCAACGCCACAGACTATACATGATGATGACACCAACGCCACAGACTATACCTGATGATGACACCACGCCACAGACTATACCTGATGAGGAACCAAAACTTATAGACGACTCGAACAATGTTGGCGAAACTCACCCAGAACAAGTACTCAGGAGGAGTGCACGTACTCGACATCTTCCGGTTTCCCTCGCCGACTATGACACGTCTCTCATCCCAGCATCGCTACTCGGTCCCTGAAACTACCAACCATCGAGCTCGATGGAGGTATATCCCGTTTCTCACTTTGTGAATTATGAGAATTTTCGTCTAACCATGTAGCCTTCTTATCGGCCATTACGAGTCAGGAGGAGCCTCAACACTATAGGCAAGCGGCCATGTATCCTCATTGGTGAGAAGCTATGCGAAAGGAGATTGATGCACTCGAAACAAATGGCACTTGGGAGCTAGTGAATCTGCCAAGTGGGAAACGAGCTATAGCTTCCAAATGGGTATACAAGACAAAATTTAAGCCAAATGGCGAGGTGGAATGATACAAAGCGCGTCTAGTGGCGAAGGGCTTCACACAGATTCCAGGTGTCGATTTCCAAGAGACTTTTGCGCCTGTGGCAAAACTTGTCACTGTACGTTGTTTGGTAGCGATTATCGTTGCCCGAAATTGGAAGATGCATCAGCTTGACGTGAATAACGCGTTCCTACATGGAGACCTCACAGAAGAGGTGTACATGACTGTTCCGGAGGGCTTCGCCAAGGACGGGGATACAAGAGTTTGTAGGCTTCGTAAGTCTATTTATGGGTTAAGGCAAGCATCGAGAAACTGGCATGCCAAATTTACGAGCTCATTGGTGGCACTCGGTTTCAAGCAATCGCAAGCCGATCATTCATTATTCATTTATGGGCAAGACACTTCATATGTTGCTGCTTTAATATATGTGGACGACATCGTGGTCACAGGAAATGACGAAGAGTTCATCATGTGGTTAAAGATCGACTTGACGCAGAGTTTAGCATTAAAGACTTGGGTTCACTCAAGTATTTTTTGGGGATTGAAGTTGCTCGAATCAAGTCAGGGGTAACATTGAATCAGCGCAAATATGTACTTGACATCCTCAAAGACACAGGAATGGAAAGCTCCAAGCCAAGTGGATTTCCACTTGAACAACGTCATAATTTGGACAAGGCTTTGGAACCGGCGATTGGTGATCAAGGACAGTTTCGGGCACCATTGGGAGACTTCTGTACTTAACCATCACTCGTCCTATATTCAGTTTGTTGTCAACTATTTATGCCAGTTTGTTGATTCACCGAAGCAAGAACATCTCGATGCACTTAAACGAGAGCTTCGTTATATCAAATGAGCACCCGGTCAAGGTCTACACTTTCCTAGAGAAAATGATTTGGTCTTAGAAGCTTACTGTGATGTTGATTGGGCAGGTTGTGCTCTCACTCGTCGGTCGACAACCGGATACTTCATCAAACTCGGCCAAGCTCCCATCTCCTGGCGCACAAAGAAACAAAATGTGGTATCTCGTTCTTCAGCCGAGGCTGAGTACCGCGTCATGGCATCCACTGTTAGCGAAGTCATATGGCTTCGTCACTTGCTCACTGAACTTGGTGTAAAATCAGGTGGACCGACACAACTCATCTGTGACAATCAAGCTGCCCTTCACATTGCGTCTAATCCGGTGTTTCACGAGCGCACTAAGCATGTTGAGATGGACTGTCACTTTGTACGCGAGCGAGTTCTTTCTCGTGAAATTCTACCCTTAAAGGTCAGTTCTAAGGATCAGCCACTATAAACAAATCCGTCTTTTTGTCGCGGATAGCATCGCGACAAAGTTTGTTGCGGATAAAATATATATCCGCGAAAAAGCCATTCGCGACTAACCCGTCGCGTTTAGTTAACAATTATCCGCGACTAATGTATCCACGACAAACTCGTCACGGATATTTAACAACATCCGCGACAAACCATGACCAAACCAAAATTGTTCCGTATAAACCAAAGCAAACCTAAATGAAAACGAACCAAACTTGAATCAAACCTATGTTTGTCGCGGATGTCATAGTTTATCCGCGACAAACCCTGAATAAAACCCTTTTCCCTCTTCGCTCTCTCTCCATCGTCACAGTTGAAATTTTCTCACCTCAAGCAGTGCGATGGAAGAAGAAGCCATCTGATTTGTTCAATCTCCAGCAGTGCGATGGTAAGAATGCTTCTTTTCTCTTCTTTCTTCTTCTCTTCTTTCTTCTTCTCTTCTATTTCCAGCCTCCTCTCAAAGTCATCTCCTCTTCTCTAGGGATTCCGAATTTGGCAGCTAGATTGGAGGTGTAGGGCAGGCTGATATCGGACACGATGCAGCTCGGCGGAGGGGATAGCTCGGCGAGGAGAGTTTGAGCTTGATTCTCCATCATGGCGGCAGCGGTGAAGAAACTGGTGGCTAGATCTTGAGAAGGGAGGAGGTCGAAGGAGTCGCAGCCCATAGGGTGCCTTGCTTCGGAGCAGGGGAAATCGAGCTCGAAGATGTCGATCTTGAGGGAGGTTAGGCGTCAAATTTGGGAGTCAAATCGGGCTGCGTTGACCGGAGTGGTGACTACGGTGACGTGGAGGTTGCGTTGGGATAGGATCTTGGTGATGTCGATCATTTGGACCATGTGGCCTTGTGCCATGAAGGGGAAGAGGACGAAGTGGAGCAGTGGTGAATCCATGGAGATAAGTAAAGCTAGATCAAATTGTTGTAGATCAGTAGATCCAAGATCGTTTGCAGCACTATGTAAAATTTATGAACTTTGAACGCCACTAAAATCTATTGTAGCTTGTAATATGCCTTTGAATTTAGAACATACATAATTTCCACATTTTGAAAGGTCTAATTACATTTTGAAAGTGTTTGATTTATCAATGTGTTATGTAATTAGTTTCTGCCTATAGGTGCTGGAAATGGAATGTTAATGGACAGGACGAATAATATTCTGGAAAAAATGATGTTTAGTTTGTCACGGAAATGTAAGGGTTAGTCGCGGATATCTTGTCGTACATTTTGTCGCGGAAATGTAAGGGTTAGTCGCGGATACAGTTTGTCGCGGATGATCAAAGGAAATATCCGCGACAAACCTAACCAAACCATAAATCAAACCAAAACTTTCGGAAGGACCAGTGCCTGAGTTGAGAAAGTTTGTTGCGGTAATATCCGCGTCAAACCTTCCACGAGGAATTAGTTTTGTCGCGGATATCCTATCCGCGACAAGCCCTGTTTGTATGGGCAGAGTTGGTCGCGGAAGCGTCATCCGTGACTGATTGGGTTCGTTGCATTTATATCCGCGACAAACGGAGATTTTATCCGCGACAAAAAGACGGATTTTGTTGTAGTGAGCTTGCGGACATCTTTACAAAAGCATTGGGACAAGATCGTTTGCATTACTTGACGAGCAAGTTGGGCGTTCAAGACCTTCACGCACCGACTTGAGGAGGAGTGTAGGAGTTAATGGGCTTTGAGCCCATTAACCTTATATCGGCCAGTTGTGAAATAGGGTTAAACCCTAGAGCTTGAGATATATATATATATATATACTGTAATCGTTGATAGCTTGAAATATAATAACACATTCTTCCGCACTCTTTTCATTCTCATTCTTTGATTTTCTTAAGTACACCCAAACTTCTCCCCGAAGTCTTGTATAGTTCTATCTACCCATTTCCCAATCAAAATAGGCTATACTAACACTACTCAACTACAATTCGAAACTTGGTCGCTTTATCTCTCAATCTCCCCGATATCAGATTGTATGTGACATCTTCTTCTTCATCTTGATAATGATTTTATAGCATTTGAAAAGTAGCCAATGCCTCTGAGGGTCTTCTTTATTTGATTTATTAGTTTATTAGAAGAAGGTAAGTGTGGAGCTATTAATTCGATATGTGAATCCCTTTGCTAGCTTGATTTGATTTGTTATTTTTGTAGAAGCTTTCCATTTACGATTTTTGCTTCCATTTCTTTGACAGCTGCTTATCCTGCACACATGGCAGGGAACTCGATCAAGTGCAGTGGTGTCATTGGAACAACCTGAACTAACACGTCAACAACTTCCTCACTAATTTATAAACACAATAGTGAGAAATTGAAAAAAATTAAACTGCAGTTAAAATACATTCTCTTGTTCAGTGGCGGAGTTACCGTAGGAGCTGGGGAGTGCTTGCAGCCCCTTGACAAAATGTGAAAAACTAATTACCAGATTGCTAACCATCAATTTCATTAGACTTTTCTCTTACCATCAGACTAAACAAAGTTACAGGTTCATACATATAAATGTTTATACTTAAACTAATCTAAGTAAACTTAAATTATCAAACACGTTCTCTTTTGGTTCGCTGGATTTTTGCTGCTAGATTTCAGTCAATGTCGTCCGATTTTCATCGAAATGTTTGGATTTTTGTTGCCATCATCAAAAAATTGTTGTTGGATTTCCATCGACATCGGTGGACTTCCATCGCCAAATTTGCGTCACAATCACCAAAATTTCGTCGCCATATTTTCGTCATCGGACTTCCGCATATGTCGTTGAACTTCCCCGACGAACTTTCATTGATGTCGCCGGAATTTCGCTGCCAGATTACCATCGACATCACAAACTTTTCTCCGCCGTCAGATTTTCCTCACCACCGCCAAACTTTTGCTGCCAGATTTTTGTCGTCGTAATTTCGCAAATGTCGCCGAACTTACGCCGCCAAAATTTTTGCCGCCGGATTTCTGTCAACACCGCCGAATTTTTTCGTCGAACTTCCGCCGCCGAATTTCCATCAATGTCGCTAGAATTCCGCCGCCAGATTTCCATCAACATCACTGAAATTTCTTCGCCGCCAGATTTCCGTCGATGTCGACAAAATTTTGGCGATAGAACCCTAAACATAATTGGTAGAATTCAACAGAAAAATTATGGCGGCAGAATCCCAAATCTTAAAGGAATTCGCCGGTATAATCCTGACAATTGAACTATGCCAGTATAATTTATGGCGACGTATTTTTTTATTGAAAACTTTACCGGCAAAAAGTTGGTTGGTGAAAGTCTAACGAAAAAAATATGTGATTTTGATTACAGTCACTATAATTGTTGTTCATCATGATTCATGATAATATAAAATTATGAATCATCATGATTTGTTGGGTTTTTTCTAATATAATGTAAATGGATTACCCCAAATCCGATCCAAATCCAACTTGAATTAAATTTAAAATCCATTCCGATCTGATCCAAATAAAATTCGATATATTTAGTATTGATCCATATCCGATCCATTTAAATATGAATCAAGTTGGACATGGACAAAATAATCTGCGGATGGGTGATTGTCAAACCTATGCTCAACAAGCATTAAAATGAGTATGCAATCTTCTAATAATAAAACAATAAATTATGTTTGATTCCCACAAAAAAAAAAGTTATGTTTGATTCAATGGTGAAGTCTCTTCCATCACAGGAAAGTGCAAATAAGCCACAAGTGAAACACTCTTATGAGTCTACATAGATTTCAAATTAATAACGATTGGAAATAGTATTCCAAATATAAAACCAACTATAATTTTTTCACAACAATGTTCAAATCACACTTCACCCTTACATTTTAGCGAGGGTAAAGTTCAGTAATGGAGAGGTCTGGTTTAGAGGAATCGGTACAAGCAGAAGAAGCACCTTCGACAAATTCGAAGTGTCAATATCGTCCTGGGTGAAGAATGCCGGCTTCGAGGGCACTTGCAGACTCATCGAACCGTTGGTCATCATGAGAGCAACAGAAGCCATGGTTGGCCTGTCGTTAGGGTTCTCTTGTACACATAGCAATCCGATGTGGATGCACCTCTCTAACTCGTTCCTTGAAACATTCCCCAATGATGGATCTATAAAATTTGTATACGATTCGTCCTTCCAATTTGTCCATGCCTACAAACAAAAACCCGATCACATAACAATTAATAGTTATATCTTTAACATGGTTGAATATGTTGAATGTTTGGATATTGATACTCACGTAACTCAAAAGGTCTACTTTGCTCGAGCCATGGTGGAAACTGTAACAATTTTGGCCACTCACGATCTCCAAAATCATCACACCAAAACTGAACACATCTGACTTTACTGAGAACAAACCATGCATTGCATACTCCGGAGCCATATAACCACTGTATATAATTGTTTGATCACATTCATTGATCAAAATTATATTGGTATGAATGACAATGTATAAATTTTTTATACTTACTAAGTTCCGACGATTCTACTAGTATTGCGATGAGTTTCATCAATATCAAACAGTCTAGCCATCCCAAAGTCGGAGATCTTAGGGTTTGTATCTGCATCTAAAAGAATGTTGCTGGCTTTGAGATCACGGTGAATGACTCGAAGCCGAGAGTCTTGATGTAGGTAAACGAGTCCTCGAGTAATGCCTACAATGATCTTGTATCGTCTTTCCCAATCCAAGTTCACTTGTTATCCTTATCTGTGATAGTTCTCGTTAGTTCACAAATGGGATCGACATACTTGTAATTCACACGTATTAGATCAATTTGCTTACTAAATAAGAAATGATCAGGCTAGCATTGGGCATATACTCATAGACCAAAAGTCTTTCCCTTCCTTCCAAGCAGAAACCACGTAGCCTCACTAGGTTCCTATGCTTAAGCCTGGCAACCAGGTTTACTTCATTCTTAAATTCCAAGTCTCCTTGTCTCGAACCTTTAGCCAACCTCTTTACAGCTACATCTTCCCCATTTGACAATGTTCCCTTGTAAACAGCTCCAAATCCACCTTCTCCAAGCTTTCTTCCACTTGCAAAATTGTTTGTTGCAACTTTAATCGTATCAAAATCGAGTTGCAACCCTTCGTCATTGCTTACTTCATTCAATGCTTCTTGACAGTATTCAAACAATCAACACATCAATACTATAATCGAAAGCGAAATTGTAGTCATGAACAATCAAAATTTTTCTCTTGCTTACTCATGTCATTTTGACTTGACCTCTTCATTGTAATTCTCGGCCTCGTCGAGTTCCGACCATAACAAAACAAGAAGAGGATAGACACAAGTATGAGGACTCCGACGATTGGAACCACGATAGCTACAATCTGACTCGTATTCTTACTTCCCTCATTCCCTGCAAACATTGAAACATAGTCAATTTGTTGGAATTAAATGTTTAACATTGGATCCTAGATGATGTAGACTAGTTATCTTGGTTGTCATGGTCGATGTTAAAATGAAAATTTATATTATTGACTTCTGAGAACCACTATTAGAATTTTTTACATTACTTGATCTAACAACAGCTAGTATCCGACCATTTTAAATGTGCGACTTCATGTACTATGTAGATAACTGAAATCCTACCCTCAAGAGACGGTGACGTCCGAGGAATCGAGGGAGACAAAGGAACTAGTGTCGTCGGTGGTACTTCAGAATCGGCATAAAACCGGGAAGTCTCGAACCTAAGATTGCAATTAGGGTTAATCACTCGCCCTCCAACTCTCCCGCCACTAAACCTCGGAATTTGCCCGATAGCGCCAACTAAACACTCATCACAAAGATGGCCAGACAAATCAGGAGAGCACTGCACGAGTCCGTAGACCGTCACAAATACACCTTGCCTCTCCATTCCTGTGGCAAAGTTCTTGACCGGTGGCGATGACACTGCAACCTTTCGGAGTCGAGTCAACAAGGTGTCCACCGTCGCGTTGAACCTGATCGGGTTGGCCGTATTCTGTCCATTCCGAATATAGAACGTCACAGGGTCCGAGTCAAGTACCCCGAATATAAACCGGTCTGAGTACCGAATCATGCAGAAGTCATAAAACCCGACCGCCGCCTTCTGATAAGGGCAATCATCGAGAATCTGCCGTGCAGCATCTCTCATGCAAGCACGACAGTCTTCCGCCCTGACGTTCCCTCGACAAAACCCGATTCCATTCACCCGATCTGGGTTCTGACCCGATGAGAAATTGTAAAAACCAGGAGTGGTCGTCGGGGTGGGGGCGGCAGTAAATGAGGTAAGAAGGCTGTTTAGGTTCCTCTGGTAGACACTGCCGGCAGTGTAGTTTCCGACGTTGTTTTTAGGAGGGACCATCATTCCGACTACGTTTCCCTTGTTGTTAGGGCATGATTGCATGATGAACAACGGCTGGGAAGTCATGTAAGATGGTAATAGTAGAAGGAGAGTAAGGAAAAGGCAATACATTTGTGAGTAGTTCAAGAAAGCTATGACATTAATGGATATGGATCAACAAATAAATAACATGTACGAGGTTAGAAAATGTGTGTGAAGTGTGAACTATCTTTTTTGCACGAGGTTGAAAACCTTGGGATAGTAAGTAATTTATTATTATTAAGATTTGAAATTATTGTTGTTAATTAGTAACATATTCATATGTTATTGGTAAGGTTTGAAATTACCATTGTTAATTAGTAATATGTTCATAATGTTATTGGTAAGGTTTGAAATTACCATTGTTAATTAGTAATATATTCATATGTTTACTGACAACATAACTCGAGTTTTGACTGACCAGGTCTTTGGCACAAGAAGCTTCTCATTCTTGAGCCTTAAAGTTCATACTTCAATTCTTTAGCCAAAAAAAAGTTCATACTTAAATTCATGACGAAATGAATCATATAAATTCACACAATTTAAGGTGTTCCTAAATTTCAGAGTAATAATCCAATGCGGTAACTACATTCGAAATAACGCTCTCAGTCATGTTCAGCCCATTATGTGGCTTGTCATGCGCTTTGTAGCCTCCCAAGCAGGGGAGTAGTTAACCCTATGGCTTGAGTGTGCTCCTAATTTTTTAATTGTTTGGTGATCTCCAATGCTCCTGCGGGAGTTATCTACGAAAAAAAACGCCCTCAGTCGTGTTAAAGGAGCCGGTCCATTTCAAACAAAAATTTCATTCATACGCAATCTTGACTATTAGATCTTAATTTGACCTTTGACCAATTCAAGAGTGTACTTTTAAAAGGTAGTTTTTTTTTTTACTATTTAGTTTTAATTTTCTATTTAAAAAAAAACAGTTCTCTAACCCCCTGACTCCTCCGATGATCGGCCGACACACTTTTTCGATGACCGACCGACAGCTTTTTTCTATTGACCGGTATTGACTTTTTGTTGACTGGTCGTTGCATTTTCTAATGAGTCTCGTAACTAGTTACAAAATCTAATGCACTACTTAATCAACAACTAATTACACCAATAAATCAATAAGAAAATAACTACTTACACATTTTTTGTAATTGCAAATAAGTCACTGAAATTAACTAAATTACATAACAGTCATTCTTCTTCAACCTTGGGTGAGAGCCTCTCCAATGGCCACCCCGGCGCCTCCTTCTGGCAGTGATCCCTAATCTCCAACTTCACGTAACAATCGATATCCTCTTCGCTAACATTGTCTCTCCCTCGCGATCATCGGAGCTCCTGCCTTTGGCCTCTTCATCGACTCCATCGTCATTTCTGAAACCCCACCATCTTGGTTGAGCGTCATAAACTTGAAGTATAGTCTCAAAGCATACGGGGAGTCAACAACATGGACACCAAGATCAACCGAATCAAGATGGCTCCGCAGCCATCATCCCAATGCAGCTGCTCCGCAATTGGATCTCGAGAAGTAGATTTAGGGTTTTTATTTTTCCAAAAATACCCCTCCATGAGAGTTATTTGAATTTTGTTTGAATAAAATTCAATCCCCGGGTTAAAGTTCAGTTATGAAGAGGTTATTTTGGATTGATGAAGAAATACACTATAAGGTGAAGAATAAAATCAGAGCATGCAAAATTCAAAACAAAATCCTTTCAACATTGCAAAATAGAATCATTTCAAACAAATGAAACAATAATACGAATTATTTTTACCAAAACATAAAAACATGAATGGTTCCTATTAAAACCTTAAAATTGCATTTTTATTTTATTTAATATTGCAAATAAATACGTAGTAAGGAAAATCAAGTCTCAACTCAGGAGGTCAAGTCTACCTCCATGAACCATGGGAGGTTAATTAGGGCCATACGAGCCACGTAATGGGCGACCCTGTTACCTGAACGGAAAACTGTTTGAATGGGTCATGAGGGAGCTCCACTTAAATTATACCTTTCAGTTTCTAAATATGTAGAAATACATTAACAATATTAACAAAAGATCACAGGTTTCATTGGTCCTAATCTTTGCGTCTTATGCAGAGTCAACCTTGAGTCGGTGTCACATTTATTTTTCTGTTGTAAGTTTTCTCGGATGGTTTGGACTGTGTTCAGTTCCATGCTTGCTATCTTTGGCCCTCACACGTTGAGCTTAGCTCTTCATCGAGGGATGGCAAGCTAGGAACTGTGTGAGGGTCTCGAGAAGTTTGGGAATTTCATTTTTCATGCTTTTGTTTGGATTTTGTGGGGAGAGCGTAATAGCAGAATTTTTAGAGACAAAGTCTTTGATGTGCACAGTTTGGTGTGGAGAATTGTGTTTGCTAAGGGAAGGTGGGCGAGGTAAAATGGTGAGGTCACGACAGACGATTTTGGGGGTTGGATGCGACTTTGGAATCTTCCAATGAATGTTGGTTTACTTGCTTTTTTTGTTGCTTTTCCTTTGTTTTGAGAAGTGGTTATAATGTTTGAACCCTTCAATGTTAGGGCCAAAACTCTAGAAAAGCATATCGAATTTGAGTGCAGGACCTCTACTAGACATGGTAATCAGAGTCGTGACGAATTCCACCTATGTCTTAGGGTTCCATCTCACCTGGACATTGAAGAAGTTTTGTAGCTCGTTGTACGAGTCTTTCCAGCTCTCTTAAACTTTCTCCATGGCTCGCTGCTTCCCGTTCCATGCCTTCTTATACGAAATTTTTTCGTGATACTGACTCTCTGTCTCATATTCGGTAAGCTAGATGCGGACATGAGGTTGAACTAACACAAGATGCATAACAACATCAACAATAATCTTGGAACTGATGTTGTGGGGGGTACCCAAGCAGAGATGTTTTGGGTCCAACTACTTCACTGTCTAGAACTTGTTGTTGTGACAAGTGACTCAGATCCTCTTGAACAGTGATTGTCTTTGAATCTCATGCACCTCATCTCTAGTTCCCATGTCTTGGAACGTGTTGTGGAAAGTATTCAATTATGCTTCATTGCATGCTGCTTGAGGGCTAGAGCAGCGACCTCCTTCAACTCAAATTGTTGTCCAATCGGTAACCCATCTCCATCTACGTTAAATGGTGGAACAATGTCGACAACTCTCGATATCCTCTAGCGAATAACCACATGCGAATTAACGTCACTCTTTTATGACCTCTCATTATCAATAATGCCAAGGTGAACAACTTAAGTTTTTCAACCTTAGGATTACGTGAACGACTGTTATGGGCACTTTAGTGTTAGTGCCTAGTAAGATCACTCTGGCATGAGTGGTCGTGCGATAGGCTTGCACTGTCGCATTGTAATGCCTATTCTCCTTGTTGTGGCATGTAATCTTCTTCAAACTCGAGGAATAACTCGGGGTTCTGGTAATCCGGATTGGCATCATCATGTCTAAACAACGTTCAACCCATTGTCGTCCATCAGGGAGAGTGGACAATAAGCCACAATTTTCTCATTGGAAAACATTGGACACTAATAGGTGATATTTTTCAACATTGTCCCTTCTCTGATGAACATCTTGCGAAGAAAAACTGGATATGTTTGCTAGTGCGAAGGCTGTTTTTTCATGGCCAAGTGGAGCAACTTTCCTCCGCTATAAGACACTTGTGCCAGATGATGAACTATATCACCCAACATTGAAGCAAGAAGGAAAATATCATCTTGTCCATGTAGGAAGGAAATGGATTCGGTGAAAAAAATTTCAGACGGAAGGAAACAAGAGTAGGAAGAAGGAAAAACTTGTAAAAAACTTGATCAATGATTCTGGTCATCAATATAAGGAGAGAATGTGGCATGCAGCTAGCAAGTTGCTCTCAATTATTGGATACACATAGTTTTCTATAGCTTTTGACTATTGGAAACTAGCAAGATGCTCTCCATTATTACATGCACATGGCCCTCTAGCTTCTGTGAAATTCAATGGTCAAAAGTAATCTTAGGAAAGAGTGAGCAGGGGGATTAAGTGACCGATGGCTAGCGTGGCGCCATCCAGCCAACGCCTCGATGGCCAGCTGTCACCTAATCCCCCTGCCCTCTTCATGACTATTAGGCCAACCATAACGGAGGTCACATAGTAGGTGCGATGCTGGATGAGTGGCGCCATGCCAATTGTGTGTCACATTTGACTGAATTTTGACATAAGTGAACAATGTTCCACCGAAGATACATTGTTACGTAATCTTGACTACAAAACTAAAAACTCGATGTCATGCCCATGTGAAATTTTGTTAATGAAAACAATTACCATTTGAACTTTGTAAACCAACACCAACAAACAATAGTAAAATGAAAAATAAGCTTGTAAACCCCAGCAAATTCACCTACTCCAAGCTTGTTGGATCAATATTGAAACTGAGACAAAAACTTGAGGTGATGCACTACAAGAAAATGGCATTTTAACATCGATTTCCTGATGGCGGACATAAATTCCCTGTTAGAATCACACTCTAACAACAGATTTAAATCCGTTGTTAGCTAATAGCGGACAACCAACTACTGTTAGCAATTCAATTCAGGTGGGGCAAAATATCACGCCTTAGCGGGAAATTGAAATTTAGGGGGAAACCTAACAGCGGATATAAACCGCTGTTAGGATTTCTACTGTTAGGTTTTGCTGATGTGGCAATTCGTGTGCCCAGTCCAAGCCAATGATTTTCTCTTCCAGATTTCTCTCTTCTCTTCCTTATTTTTATTTTCTCTTCCTTATTTGTTGTTAGAGTTTGTTGTTAATTAGTTAGAACAAAGAAGAAGCAAAAGAAGGAAGGAAGCAGAAGAAGAACAAAGAAGAAACAAGAAGAAGAAGAAGGAGAATAGAGAATCTAGATCTAGAATAGATAAAGAGAACAAAGAAGAAGGAAGGAGAAAAAAGAAGAAGAAATAAGAAAGAAGAAGAACAAGATGCAGAAACTGCTGTTTGAATTACTAAAATTTTGTTGTTAGGATGTCGTTTTCTTGTAGTGATGGATTCAGAGCCCATGAGGTTTGTGAAATTGCTCGATTTTGTTGACATCATTGTCAGTGTTTAGTCAGAATCTTGTCAGGAGAGGTGTTTAGACAATTGTGATTACAGTGGTTATTCGGAGATCAATGGTCATGTGTATGGTTTGGGGAGGTGGGTTGATCGATGTTCAACATTTTAGTGGAGTTAGAAACATACTCAGTCTCAAGCTTTCTTGCTCCAAACTCGATAAGATAGGATTTATAAATCTTCCTAAAATAAAATTAAACTAATATTTTTGCATTGATCAACGAACATGAAATTTTTTATAATGTAATTAGATAAAGGCAAGAGCTAGCTTCACCGGTAATAGTAGAAATTGTTCTTACTGTAAATAGTTCCCTAAAAATTACCCCACCCCCGAAATTATTTCCATCTGCCGCTTTTTGAAAACCCGAAGCTCCCTTCCCACAACTCCTTTAGTCAATTTTCTTCACCCCCACATTGCTTCTCGAAGGCGGTTTTTTTGGGAGGACGTCAGTGAACTGTCCCAAACCACTATTAGGCACTGGTTATTTTCCCAGAAACAACCTCTATTTCGCTCTAGTTGTTGTGGAAGAAGACACGGTAAATGCCGTTTGTGATAGAACCCAACACCGACCAGAAATTCATGTCTTGACGACCTTCAGGTTAGGTAAGCTTCCTAAACTTCAACCTAGTGGCTGATTTTTTAATTGCATGGAAAAAAGACCCTTTTCTAAGCTTCTGATTTTGAGTTATGATTTGAGACTAAAGGGGGTTGTGAATCTAGGTTTCTTTCTTCTGATATTTGGGTGGAAACAGGGGTGTATCAAGTATTCTTAGTGATGTTTGATTTGCCACTTTTATTGGTAATACTAGTATTCATAACACGCATCCAGATTTTCAAGTCATATTGAGTTCTGGTTTTTGAATTCAGGGGTGTATAAGCCATATACTGCTACGAACTGAGTACTGATGTTTATCTCAATAAAAATTATGATGGAAAAGAGGTATTTAAAACGCATAAAAACCCTAATACAAAATACTTTCGTACTGGTTGTTGAATGATTTTGGATTTGTTTGCAAATACTAGTTTTAACCATTATGTGGAAACGAGTGCTAGAAGATAGAGTTGTTCTACGTTTTTTGGAATTTCCGAACTAGAGCTTAAGTTATAAACCTGTAAATATTAGCAATAAACTAGTATTCACCATAGGAATGAGCAATGTTCACTTATTCCAAACATCAAAATTTTGTGTCATCATTCTTTCATTAATACTAGTATTCGGAATGGTGTTGTTGAATTTTCACTTTGATTGATAATACTAGTATTTATATCATGCGTACAAATGTGAAACTAGGGATTTAGAAAAGTGTTGAAGATAATAGCACTTGTAGTAGTTTCCTTCTGCATATCTATTCATGCAGTTTCTTGGTTGAATTTGTTTTATATTCTAGAATGACGTGTACTTACTCTCATAGTTTGTCAATTCGAATTGTCAAATTTATGTTCTTTGACCAGCTTGTTCCTCCTTCTTACAACAAGATCGTATAGTCTGGTTTGCAGTATTCAAATGATCTTTCCACTTGTGTTATGCTGAAACTGTTTCCTAATAACCAAGATACTTTGTGAGGTCTTGTTTTGTCGAATTTATGATCTTCCGCCAGCTTGTTCCTTATTCTTGCAACAAAATCATATTTGGTTTCAGTATTCAAATGAGCTTTCCATTTGTCTTATGCTGAAACAATCATTGATAACTCTGACGATAAACTTCTTATACACCATAGTAGTTAGTTCTTTGATTTCCAATCATGGAATGATGTAGATCCTTATGCTCGCAAAAAACTATCTGCTAGGGGTGGGAAGCCCGGCCCGTTTGACTGGGCTTTGACCGACCTGACCTGGTCAAACCAGGCTTGGGCCGCCCGAAAGCCCTGATGATTTCTCATAGGGTCGGGCTCGGGCACACTAATAGTGGTCTGACCGAGCTTCGGGCTTTTCGGGTTTAGCCCGGTTAAAGCCCGACCCGAACACTGACCCGGCCCGGATTAAGAAATATGTTTTTTTTTTTATTTTAAAAACATAAAATATCAGTGCTATAAATCTATAATGATGATGATGTGTTGCGTTTAAATTTAATGCTTGGATCTGCTGCTGTTTTAAAACACAGTAGTGTTTTAAAACAACAGCTACTGTGTTTTAAAATAGCAGCAGGTCCAAGCATTAAGCTTAAACTACACAGCATCATTCGACATCATCTGCATCATTCATCATTCAATCTGCCAAGTCATAAACAGATCATAACATATTATAATCATTCTACACGACATCATTCATCTGCATCATCAATCATTCAAGCTGCCATCATCAATCAGCTGTGTTTTAATACCACCTGGTGTGTTTTATAATAACAGTAGCCAGCCCTCAACATGAACAGAGTAGCATCAAACAGACTAACAGAGCATCACACAGCAGCATCAAATGGAGCATCACACAGCAGATTCAACATCACATAGAGCATCACACAACATCACAATTCACACAGAGCATAACACAGCATGAACACATTGAACATTTATCCATAATAGAGTATGTGACATAAATACCACAGCACTACAATCATCCCAACATTCAACCGTAAATAACAATAATCCCAACAACGATAAATAGCAAACGTCCAAACGAGATACATAACATAATCGATAAACACAACCAAGACAATTGTTCATATTTAAACCTTCTTCCCAACATCACAATTCACCAAATCGTCACTTCTTGAACCACTGTCTGACAAACTTCCTGCATAATCACATAATGTAATTATAATTCGAGAGCACCTCGACGTCACAAAAACAAAGTGTGCGTGACTTAAAGAGTTAATACCTTCAACTTTGATTATCATCATCAGAACACGATATGAAATCATCCCAATCATCCTCATCATTGGCACTATCTTCATTTCCCTCTTCAGTAGTTGGTTGATTAACTTCTGCGTCCTCACCATTGTCAATAGCCACAACACAAGCAAGAGCAACTACACACAAAAAACATAGGAGTTAGTTGCTTTGTATGATGACTTAAATATGGAAAAAAAAATATATAACTTAAACACGGACCATCCTCCAATTCGGTTAAGTCCTCCAAATCCACAGCATCTTGAAATGAAGCATTAGCCGATCTGAACCAATCTGATGAGCATATGAGAGCCTCTACTATAGAAGGACTTAAGGAGCTCCTAAATGAGTCCAACACTCGCCCGCTAGTACTGAACGCAGAGTCAGAAGGCACGGTCGATATTGGAACTCCAAATATATCTCTTACCATCACATAACACTGGATGTCGATGACCGTTATTCTTCCACCACCTTAAAACATCATACTTGAAATTTACGTCATGTAGAGTATGTGCGTCCTCACGATCCAAGTCCAAGTAGATGTCTAAGTCATTTTTCTGATGAGTGGTAACGTTTATGTCAACAAGATACTCATCAAGATGATCCACACTATGTGAAAGCAGATTCGTTGTCCTCTCCACTGATGTGGGAGTACCAACTGTACTTCCAAATGATGTAGATGTTTGCTAACTTGCATTAGTAGATGAGTTTTGTTTAGCTTCATAAACCATAAACAAAGAGATGAGCTCCTCCTTCAACTCACGAAGCAAAAACCACACCACGTACTGCTCCATACAGCTTCGTGAAAGCATACTTTGCAAAATGCAGCTTGTGTCGAGGATCAAACACACTAGCTATATACACCAACCTATTCAGCTTTGAATTGGTCCCATCTTATTCATCCCAATACTTCCCCAACTTTTCTAACATGCTGTCAGCCATATTGCCTATTCTTTCATCATCAGAAGCTTGCATTCTTCGTATATGAGTGATGATCTTGAAAATTTGGTCAAAGCACAAGTGAGCAGTAACATACTTGGTTCCTGAAGCAACCAAATTCAAATCATGGAAGGCTCCAAGGAAAGGAAGCAAGTTTCTTACATTCACCCAATCTTCGTGTGTTGGATGACCAATCACTTCGTCGCCATGTACTTTCTCACTCAATTCAGAAACAAAGTGTGGATCATCCGCCTCCAAAGACTTAAAAGCGACCCTCATATGGTTATGCAAATGCCAACATAAGATATATGGAGTTTCACCTAGTTGCCACATCCATTGACACTAACTTAGTGCAAGGTATGCGTTTGAATACTGCACAATCTTTGAATTTGCAGCTCAAGTTGGGGAGCTACGTACGTATATGATGGCTTCTTGAACTCTTCTTACAGACATCCCCATATGAGATAAGCCATGAGAAACGATCAGATTAGTGATATGTGATATACATCGCATATGCATGTACTTCCCCTCCAACAAGCCAGTTCCCCACACATTGATCTGTTTGTCCTTCAAACACCGAATAACGGCATCATTCGCAGAAACATTATCAACCGTTACGCTCATGAGGTTTGTCAAGTTCCATTCTTCAAGGCAAGTGGCAAGAATATGAGCAATGTCAACACCTTTATGACTAAAGATGCGACAGAAATTGATGATTCTCTTATGCAATTTCCAGTCTACTCCGACAAAGTGAGCCGTGATGTAGATGTAGTTAAAATTCTGAATGGAAGTCCAACAGTCTGTTGTGATGGAGACTCTCCATCACATTTCTGATTCTGTAGCAACTTAAGCTCTTCTTTTCCCTCGATAAATAACCTTAAGCAATCAGCCCTTATGCTCTTCCTACACGGTATCTTAAAGTATGAAGATGCCTCCGCGATCACATCTTTAAAGCCTTCCCTCTCAACAAAGTTGAATGGCAACTCCTCCTTGATGATCATTTTAGCAATTTTCATCCTCAACCTCTTTTCGCAGTATGTCCATGCGGTGCTCCAGTTTCTGCCTGAAGATTCAACCTCATCTGACCTTGTAAAACCTCTCTTCTCTTCTCTTCTTACAATTCTTAGTGTGTCTGATCAAAGAAGAGCACCCAATGCTATTTGGATCGGCTTTCAAAATGGCACCACAAAACACACACTTTGCCTTTTTTACGCCTTCAAGGTCCACAAATGCAACCCAATTAGCCCACAGTTCGGATCGTTTATTAGAAACATCCATTATGACTCCAAGTTTGTCATCCCACTCTTCTTGGAGGTGGGGTTGTGGAACCAATGGTGATTGTATATGAGGGGTTTGCGATGATGAAGGTGTTGCCAATGGTGGTTGTCTAGGAGGGGTTGGCGATGATATATGTGTTCGCAATGGTGGTTGTCTAGGATGATGAGACGGTAATGATGTTTGAGTGGAAGGAGGATGTGACGGAAATTATGTTTGAGTGGAAGTAGGAGGATGAGCGGTTGAAGGCTGCCTAAATTGTGGTGCCATCCTTGATGAGGTTTGACTGCCACCCTCACCATCACCACCACTAGTACTACTAACGTGTTTCCTTTTCAATGAGCTACCTCGCTTCTTCCCACCTCGACCTCCACGACTATTATTCCTTTTCGTGTGAAAATCTATTTCATGTACAATTAAGCAAAGCAACATTCGCTATAAAAAACTAATTTGCAGCACATAGTAACATATAAGTTGAATGAATGATTGGGATTCACAGTAAACATGCTATACATTCTATACAAAGCAACATATTTCAGAATCATGATTGGCATTCAAAGCAATTAAACATTCTGTAAAAAGCCATTAAACAAAGCAAATCAAAGCAATTAAACATGATGTACATTCTATACAAAGTAATTAAACAAAGCAAGTAAACATGCTTATCACATTCTGTACAAAGCAATTAAACAAAGCAAATCATGATTGGCATTCAAAGCAACATTCTGTACATTCTGTACAAAACAACATATTTAAAAATCATAAGTCGAAACCCAAATTTTTACACTGAATCATTCGAAACCTAAACACTAAATCATGTTTGTTTCACACTGAATCCTAAATTGCTAAACTCAGCCAAACACACACATATATGAAGTTAAATGAACTAACCTGACCGTCTTCAATATGTAGGACGAAGTCGAAGTCGAAGCCCAAAGGTGACGTCTGCCGAATGCTGGATGCCGATCACAAAGCCTCAGAACCTGTACACTAGAAGTAAATCATGTGTTACCCATGAACCCTAAAACCATAAACTCAATCAAAAACACACATACATATGAAGCTGAACTGCTCAAGGAACTTACATTTACGAAGAAGCCGCTGCTGTCGTCGCGCCGTCTGCCCTACCGATCGCGATAGCAGATGAGAATGAGACAGACACAGTTTGGGAATCAGAAGAGGCGAGGCTGCTGAAGGAACTTAGATGTTTAGGATTAGGAAGAAGCCGCTGCCATCATGTCGTCTGCAGCCGCGCCGTCCGCCGTGTCATCTGCGATCGGCAATAGGTATGCGATGAGAGTGAGTAGGGTGCAGGGAATCACAATCTAGAGAGAGAGGGAAATTAGGAATTAGGTTGTGGCGGTGTTCAGTCAACAGGACAAGTTGGTTTTCTTTTTTTTAATTGAAATCGGTTAACTTAAGGGCCTAAAGCCCATTACTTTACAAAATACAAATTCAACCACAAGTCTGGAAATTCAGTTAGGCCGGGTTAATTACCAGGGGCCCGGGCCCGGCCCGGACCCGCGTTAACCGGGCTCTGGGCTACCAGGTCAGAGACCCCGGGCCGGGCTTGGGTACAAAAATTGCAAATCGGGCAGCCCGGAATCCCGGTTGACCGGTCCGGGTTTAGCCCAGCCCGGCCCGATTCCCACCCCTAGTCCACAAGCTAAAAAAATCAAGAGAAAGAAGAGGAAGAAGACAAAATACAATCACAAAAAGCCCGAGAACTCAACACATTCAACCAACACACGGAGCAGTCCACAATACAACAATGACCGAAACCACAGACTAGTAAACAACAGCTTCCACGGAGCCAATAGCGTCAAAAGTTGGTGTTTTTCAGTTTTAGAAATTAGTTCCTTTGTGATTTTTGGTTTCTTTGTTCTAATTTTCAGTGTGAAAACATGCTTTACGTATCGAATACTATTATTTTTTTGTGTGTTTGGTTTGATTGTCGAATTTGTTAGATAAATACTAGTATTTATATTTGTTGCATCATCCAGAGCCAATGACTTAAAAATGAGGAGTTTCAGATAGTGAGCAAAACTGATTTTGGGGTTTGGGTTTCTTTAATTAGTTCCTTTGTGGATTTTGGTTTCTCTGTTCTAATCTTCAACGTGGAAACATGGTTGTTGTATCTAATACAAGTATTTTTGGGGTTGTGAATAGATTTTGAAATTGTTGGATAATGCAGGTATTTATATTTTGCCGCATCATCTAGAGATTGGGATTTAGCAAATAGGGGTTTCATAAAGTTGAAGATTTGATTTTCAAGATGACTAATTCAAAACAAAATGTTGGACAATAGAAAAAAATGTCAAAAGTTGCTAGGCAATAGTAAAAAAACCATGTAAGAAAGGGGAAACTAAGAAAACTAGTACTTAACAAGAAAGCCAACCTACCACTCATGAAATTATTGCTAGGTAACGTGAAATATTTGTCTTTTCATATAATACAAATATATGTAGTGGTATTTTGTGGTTAATTATCGTAATTTGTTTCATGTTCTATTAATTTGTTATTGTTTGAAGTTTATCCTACATTAGTAATATCATGTTCTGTTTGGTTATTAAGCATATGAATTTGCTATATATATATTTACTTACAGTCATGTTGAGATACTAGTATTGTTATAGTAAGTGGTACTAGTATTGTAATATTAGTTGAGATGATATTGTCAAAAGTGGGGGTTTATAGTTTTTTAGTATGCACGCATTTGTGTGTTGGACTAGTTTGATGAATATGTTTTCCAATACACTAACACTCACCAAAACCTGTTTTAGTGTTGTGTATTTTCATTTATAATTAATGTTCTGTGGTGTACTAATCAATGAAGTGTTAGTACTTTTAATATACTAGTATTGTAGAATACAACATATAGAAGTTGCTTTAGTGAACTCATTGTGTTTTGACCAATTTGATCTTGTGACACAGTTCTGAAGGTGGATTCATCACACGGTGCAGTCCTAAAAGAATAAACAGTTGAACAACAAGATATCTAGTGATAACATTGCTAGTTCGAGGGATGAAATCCGAACAAGATAGATTTTTTAGCTAGAAAAATTTGAACCGATAAATTCATAACTAACATGTTTGTTCGGTCCAACCGACTAACTATCCAACTGTTCAACTTTCAACTAAACAGTTGTGTCTGTTCAGATTGCACCCCTCCATTTACTATAAATACAAATAAGTCCTTCCAGTTTCACTTACTAATTTTTCCCTCTCTACGTACCAAAATATGCACAAACAAGGATTTCTATATTCTCTCGTTCAAGAAATCAAGTCGTGTGATTTCACTATTCATTGCGTTTGTGTTTCGTGTTTGTTGTACTGCTATCCGTTGAGGTAATATGTTCTATATGGGGATAAATTATTTCACTAACGTTGGGTATCAAGAGGGAAATAAAATTCCATAAGGACAAATCATGAATTTGATTGGCTCGAATTATCATTTTTGTTTTCATTTTAGGTTTTATACTAATTTCGTTGTTCAAGTATCTTGTGGATAACAATCTTAATGAATTTTACTTGTTCTATGTTTTACTTTGCTTGTGTTTAATTAAAATTCTTGGAGACTAAATCTCCAGATTTCTACTCCCACTTGATATTAAAGTCTTTGTGACTTTCTACTCACCATGACAGGGGAAATCGAGTTGTGTTTCTTGAAAACTCTGTATTCTGAGATATCATTGTTTGTTTATTATCTAATGGAGCTGGGGTTTTGTATTTCAGATACCCAGAGCTTTTGATTGTCTCCAGAATGTGTATTCTGACAATTTCTATTTTTATCAGAAATTCTGACTTCCCCCAAATAGAATAATGGGTCTCACTGTCTTCCCCTACTATTTTCTTTACCCAATATACATACCAAACAATGTGATGTAACATCCTCCAACTTTTAACAAACACTTTTTCACCATTCTCCTATTTTCATATTTTCCTTTATTCTCAATCCCCTGTACCAAACGACCCCTAAAATCTTTGTGACTTTCTACTCACGTGACACTAAATTCTTCTTGACTTTCTACTCACTCGTTAGAGACTAAAATCAACAGACTTTCTACTACGTAGAGATTACAACTTTCGTAATTGTCTACTCGGACATATTGGTAATCCTTGTTTACTAATAATTTTGTTGGTTTATTCTTCAATGATTAAAAGCCAACTACTCCTATTAGAAGTGTGGTTCTGGATCCTTTGGTTACTAATTTTCGGACTCACTCTATGAGTTCTGCTCAAGTGATTACTAACCAAGTAGTACCTCCACATGTGGTCTCAAACCAAGGCGGAACAAGTCAAGTTTCACATGCTTTTGCGCCAACAAAAAAACTTGTCAAGTTTGTTGGTGTCAACTTTAAGCGTTTGTAACAAAAAATGTTCTCCTGTCTCAGTACTTTGGTCTTGCAGAAGTTCATCAAGGAAACAGTTATGAATCCTAATGAGAATGTGCCCAAGAAGGATTGGTTTCTTGCAACTGAAGCATGGAATCATTTTGAGTTTCTTTGCAAGAATTACATCTATAATGGCCTAACGACACATTGTACAACATCTTAAGCACCATCGCCACTTTCAAGGAATTGTGGGATGTTTTAGAGCATAATTAAAAGGCTTAAGATGTTGGCCTAAATAAGTTTTTTTAGGACAATGTCATGCTCGTTTATTATTAATGACTCAAGTTCGTGCACATAAGAGAAAGTGCACTATCAAGCCAAAACAGAGGAACATGCCCAACAGATGGTGATGCAAAAGAAAAGGAGCGTTAAACCAACTCATGTGTGACCTCATTCCTAATCCTCCTAACTACGTTAAGACAAAACTAGTGTTGAGAGGTCAAAATACCCCTATAGAGTGTTATGATACTACCGAACTCGGTATTATCGCTTTAGTGGCCCATCAGAACAGCGGCCACATTTGTTGAATCTGTCTAAAAAAATCACTTTCTCCACCCCAATAGGCATGCACCCAAATGAAAGTGTCCAACAACGCCATCGCTTCTCCAAGAGGCCTTCCCGAACCTCAATAATGCCTCTCATTCAATTTGTCCTATAAGAAAGTAGTGACCCATCATGGTTCCTAATTGGAATACCCCCCCCCCCCCCGGGGAAATGCGGCATCCACATTACATTTTATGTTGCCTGGCTGGGGTGGGTGCCGCTTCCTTCTCACAAACAGTAGGTCGTGCTACATCATCGGGCCTTCGTTGTTCCTCTATCGATCTCGTCGTCTTCCATTCTTCTAGCATCGTTAAGGCTCCTTCTACGATTAAGTGCGACGTATGGCACTTTCGTCTCTATAAAAGGTGGTTTTTTCACCCCATAAGCCCCACAATATCATGGCTCCATTGCATCTTACTGAAGCCACGTGAAGTCGTCAAAATTCACCCAACCAGTCTGCAAAACTAGTCGAGCTTGGTGTGTTTTCCACTTTCTCCAACAGTCTTGCCACGTTCCAAACCTCCTTCGCTTTTGGGAATTCTGAGAATAGATGAATTTCATCCTCCGCATTGGCATTACACAACCCACACTTGGTATGTAGTAACAATGTAGTTGATTTTGTCATAGATTGGTATGCATTTAGAAATGTTGTGTGACATTACTTGATTGAATTTGAGTTGAGTTAAATAGAGGCGAAGATTAATAATATTATGAGTTCATCTTATTATAGATTTAAAAGGATAAACAATTTTATCCAACGGGCTTGGTACAAAGCTAGTTCGTAATAGTATGGGGCGAGGACTAGCTATAGAGCAACATATAATTAATCCATTTATTAATTATCTATGTGATGTATGAATATATTCTAATCATACAATTATATCCGACATAATCATAATCATAATCATAACAACATAAACATGGAACTAAATGTTGAAATAATAAGATATGACCCCTTAAACCAACTCACCTTTAAATAAGCGGGAGAGACACAACATAGAAGTCAGGTTCTAGTATAGAGATTTGAGCGTCTTTATGAACCTAAAGACGAGAGATTTGTTAGACTAAAATCCAAGAGGAGTTAGGCAGTCGAGCGACGGTTTGACGATTTTGAAAAAGCCACTTCACAACTACTTATGAAGGGTGACACAAGGACTCACTTTGCGATGATTTTCACTAAGCTAATTCTATTATATATCTTGCAGAAGTATATTATTGATTAAACATAATTTACTAGTTTTTTAGAAGAGGAGGGAAAGAATACATTATTAACATTTTAGTATATTCTCCAACACTTTCTAATAAAGTTATAATTCTTGAGAAATGTTTTATTCATTATAAACCTATTAATATGGGGAAGAAAAAAATCATTATTTGGTTTAATTATTTCTTGAAGAAGTATAATAATGATCAAGACCCAATCAACTAATCCGAGAGGGGAGAAAATAATTAGCTTAATCATATTAATTCTTACATATAAAACATAATTATCAACTTATAATGTAATTATTGTCATTATAAAATCTCATTAAAATAATTTTAGGGTTTAAAGATCAATGGTTGACGAATTAACTGGATTCATAACTAACTAGACTAAACTGAACTAACTGAGAAAGTTAGTTGAGTTTATTTTAATAGAATTCAAAAGTTCCACACTAACAAGGCAAGCAAGGTGACTATTTCTGTAAACACTAGGATAATAGTGATGAAAGATATTACAAAAACCAGGAGGACCTAACCGCACTGATTTAGAAGTCTTGTTAAAACCAGAACTGGTCTAGCCAAAACTGGTCAAACTCGAACTAGTTTGACCATTATCGTCGACCTAAACGATTCACGGAACATGGTGAAAATTCCAAATTTTGCCGACTCTGCCTAGAATTCGGCATGCTAAAAAAACTCACTTTTGCAACCATAAATCATGGGAAATCTTAATTCGAGGAACTAAATCCTACCTGGAAGCTTGGTTAGCTCAAACGAGGTGTTTGGCGGAGCTTGTTCGACGAGCCAAAAGTGGCAAAAGGATTGTCGTCTTAAATGGCGAACCTAGATACAAGACGACTAAGAGAACGACAACTCATTGTTGTCGGAAACAGAAATGTCGTCATGGAGTGTCAACATGACTACATGTGTTTTTCTTTTCATTTTCTCTACCTTTTAGCCACGCAACAACTCTTCTTCTTTGTTCTTCAGAAGACGAGAAAAGGAGGAGCGACAAGAGTGTTGGAAATATAAACTAACGAGGAGGAATAACTTAACAAACTACTATTATTTTAATAATATACAATCCTCAGTAATACGTTTACTGCACTATGTTATATATATACAAATCCTAATAGACACCATCTAAACAACACGACTCTTCATCATTTTTAAATTAAAAATAACTAACTTCTAATTATAGATAATTACCCCACACGTGATTAATATCTAACACTCTCCCTAATCACGTGCTTATCACGAACACTTCAACTACACCAGTCTTGGATAGTTTCAAGAATGACTTTGACTCCCGGTACCTTTGGAAGTACTCTTCCTTCATTCAAAGAAACCTCTCCCTTCGGTGTGACTCCTTAGTTTGTAATTTCACAACAAGACGGGTTCATCGAACGCGTCTTCTTCTATGATGAGATTTGCTTTCTCGCGTCATAGTTTATGACACTCTGAGGCGAAGTGCCCCATTTCATCACAATTAAAGCACTTGATTTTACTTTTGTCGAACTTATAGTGATTTCTTTCATTACTTCCACCGTCGTCGATCTTTCATTTGTTAATCATTTTCTCGATTTGCGACCTTGTAACCATAAACAGTTGTTCACCTCTCTCTTCATCTCGATCTCCACCCCTTGAGCGAAGACTCTGCTCGTAAGCACGCAAATGACCGATTGCCTCCGTCAGGGACATTGTCTCCAAATCACCCCACTGCTCGATTGTACACACAATCGGGGTAAACTTGTCGGGAACTGTGGCCGTTCTACTACGATCGCGTCCTTCAAATCTCCACCAAAAGATCGAATTTCATTCACCATTGACATCAATTTTGCAGAAAACGCCGCGACTTCTTCTGAATCAACCATCATAAGACGATCGAATTGCCGACAGAGGGTTTGAATCGAAGACTTCTTCACGCGCTCTTCCCCAATCCTCACCTTGCGAATCTCTTCCCAAGCCTCTCGTGCCGTCTCACACGTGGCAATTTGCATCATCACCGAGTCTGGGATTCACAAAGATATGTCAGCCATCGCTCCTTGATCTTTAACTTCATCAAGGGTCTCTTCTCCTTCAATGGCTCCCCATACTCCCAACGATCGCAAGATTATATTCATCTTTACAAAACATATGGTGTAGTTTGTATCCGTTAACAATGGATACGCAATTGGCACGCCGCTACTTTGTATCACAACTCGCTCGGTCGAACTACTACTATGGTGATCACTATCGCCCATAATATCGACCGCTCTGATACCAAATGTTTTTTTAGGGTCTCTGATACCAAATGTTGGAAATATAAACTAACGAGGAGGAATAACTTAACAAACAACTATTATTTTAATAATATACAATCCTCAGTAATACGTTTACTGCACTATGTTCTATATATACAAATCCTAATAGATACCATCTAAACAACATGACCCTTCATCATTTTTAAATTAAAAATAACTAACTTCTAATTATAGATAATTACCCCACACGTAATTAATATCTAACAAAGAGTTTGGCGTTGAGGAAGAACGATCAATGGTAAATTTTTCTGCGTCAGCCGATGAAGAGGCGGAGTGGCCTGCGACTTCTGATAAGGAGGCATATCAGTTGCTGTCACTGATGGGACGACTGTCAACGAAACATTGAAATTAGGTGTTTACCCTAATTTCATAATGATGTAGGGTGATGCGAAAGTCAGAAAGCTTTTGTGAATCATGACTTTCGACTTTCAGAAAGCTTTTTTTGGGGTCACAAAGAAACGTCGTTGTTTAGGCTAGTTAGTGGTCTGATTGGCGGCCTGAAAAAAGGGTCTATTATTGTGGTTCAAACTAGTTTGTTTACTAACCTCAAAGCCGCCTACCATTTTTAGATGGATGGTTGGCTCACGACTGGACTGGTCGGATATACTAGCATGACCCAACATTGATAACCATGGTATTATTATACATTAGTTCCAGTTTTAGCACTTAATCTAGTAAGTGTATATCATTGACAGCGGCAAATCTAGAATAGCCTAAGGCACTGAGCCTGATTGCATAAAATTTGTGTACTGGGTCACATATAAAAAATATATTAGTCAACTTCTAAATATAAGAAAAATTACATATTATTCGACTTCTAAACCTAGAAAAGGGTTGGGCCAAAGCCTGAGGGAGGCCCCACTATATCTGTCATGGGTCACTAATGACAAATGAGCGAGGACTAATATGGGTCAAATATATTAGTGGTCACTCAAGTTTTGGGATTGTAAATAACTCGGTCACTCCAATTTATTTTTAACATCACGATAGGTTATTTTTATGATGTGTAATCCAAAAGTACTTTCGTTCGTTTCCAAAAATACAGGGTTCCACTATTCTTTAAAAATATCCAGGAAGATGGGCTCCGCTGATGGCTAATGGAGATTCATTGCCATCAATGGTTAGCAGGCAGAAGACGAACCATCCCTTGAACATTGCCTGTGGTGCCGAAAGATTGTAGGAGAAGAAAAGGAGCTAGGATCGAAAGCTTGCAGGGTTTGGGTAAGGGTTGATTGGTTTAGATGGGTTAGCTTAGATTAAACTGGTTAGTTGGGATCAGGGGCGAAGCCAGGAATTTGATGTTGGAGCCGCCAAAATAATAAATAAAAATGTATTAATAAAAATATTAATTTAATTTTTAATTGGGTTAATACACCTTTTTGCCCCTCTACTATGCAAAGTTAACAAACATAACCTTTTACTATTTTCTAACCGATTTAACACCCTCTACTTTGATAAGTTTAACAAATATGCCCCTCCATTTATCTTTTCATCTATTATTCGTCTATGGGTTGATTATTCGTGCTACTTTATATTTTTTGTACACCTTATCGTTGATTGAATGTTCACAGTCCAAAATTATTTAAATTAGAAAGAAAAAGAAAAAGTAATACCACAAACACCTCCGTGCATAATGGTGATTATAATGCTTTTCCTTTTTCTTTTCTTTTTAATTTAAATTATTTCATGTTGTGGACATCCCGATCAGTGATGTTGTGGACAAATAATATGACGTAGCACGTATAATCAACTCATTAGACGAAAAATAGATGAAAAGATAAATGGAGGGACATATTTGTTAAACTTTTCAAAGTAGAGGGTGTTAAATCGGTTAGAAAATAGTAAAGGGGTATGTTTTTAACTTTGCATAGTAGAGGGGCAAAAAGATGTATTAACCCTTTTTAATTTAATCTTTAAGATCATTGAAATCATCCAAAATAGAGTCTAAACTTAAAGTTTCATACATATATAACTAACCTATAAGAAGAAACTCATCATGCATTCGAGTAGTCTAGTCTTTATTATCTTCATTAGCATATTTGCATACTCCATTGAATTATAAAATTCGTTAAATCAATAATAATAGTTGTTAGTAGTTTAGGTCAATAAAGTTATAATATTGATATATGAATTATAATGAATAGATATAGTAAAAAAGAACTATAAAAAGTAAGTTTATCGTAGAAATTGGTTGCTCCGTTCATGGTTGAGTAAATTAAAACGACAAAAAGGAGAATGGATGACCTACACTTGAGTCTTGAGTTGAGTACTTCTACATAAACTATTGAGGTTGAATCCCTTTTCATTCTATTTATAATGATCTTCCCTTTTTATTGTATTTGAAATTATATTCATATTTTCACCTTTTTGGAATTGGAGAAGAGTATTTTTATTAGGTGATATCTTTCTCATTTAAATAAATCATTCTCTCTCTTTCTAATGAGATAATAAATGAGGTGTGAGATTGGGAATTGGAAAATTAATTAATTGTGTAAAAAAATAACAAAACAAATACTTTTTCCTAGATTTGAACCAGGACCATTTAAAGTATAGTAAAACAAATATACCACTCCACCTTTTAAACACTTTATATTCATTGATGCACACCATATTTATATAATTAATTTTTAAAATTCTCGTGGGACACTATATATAATCAGTTTTCAAAATTCTTGAGGCCGCCATGGCGTCCCCGACTATACACGTAGCTGCGCTCTTGGTTGGTTACAGTTTAGAGTGAATTAGATGATATGACATAGGGTGACATGAAAAAAATTGATGAGTTGGCTTGATGATATCAGTACTTAACAGAAATTTTGGTGATGGAGAGTTGACGGAATGACCACATTGTTAAACTAAAACAATTTAATGATAATTAATAGATGTTAATGACCAATATGTTACAACCCCTATAGGTTAATGACCAAAATGGATGTTCCATTGAAAATGGGACGAAAATGAACAAAGTACTTTTGGGTTACACGCCTTAAAACGTAGTGATGGGAATGTCAAAAAATAAACTTAGGTGACCAGAATGTTACAATCCCAAACTTGAATTATGACCCCACTGTATACTTACCAAACTAAAGGGATCATCTTGGTATCCGACGATCTATCTATGATCCAACTTAACAAATGTCCAATAATCACCTGGAGTAATTAATTACCAACTAAAAAAGCATAATTAATTACCAACTAAAAAAGCATCCAACTAATTAACTTTTCCCACCTTTCCATAATTTTCTTACACAGAACTCCTCCCCTTAAGACTTATTTAGCTTGTCTCATGCCAACAAAGACCGACTGACCATTCGAACTCAAATCTCCAACTCTCCCCTGCCACCGTCAACAGCCATGACTCGGTGGTCAATGGCGTTGAGACCTCCGGCGGCTTAGGAATTGCTGCAATCTCATACGTAACAGTGGACTACCTTCGCCATCTTTCCCCAACTTGGCACGAGCGGCTCCAGCCCATTCTATGGTCTCTGCTTGCTGTAATCGCCATCTCTCGGGTCCCCTTCTACAAACACTGGTCTGCTGAGTTTCGTGCCGTCATTCCCTTTCTAGCTTCCTTGCTCTTTCTGCTCGCTTGTCTTCTCATCGAAGCTATCTCCGTGCGTTCTGTCACCGCAGTTCTCGGCCTCGATTGGCACCGGTAACCAGTTTCTTCGGAACTTGCTAATAGCTGTTTGTTTTGTGTTTCTCCGTATTTTCTGAGCTAATTATGAACTGATCCAAGAGCATGATTTCGCTTTTCTGTTTCTTGTTTTGGCAAAATTTCGCCCCATTTCATGTAATTTTCCTGGTAAATGTCAAGTGGGTAATGCTTAAGTAGTTCAGATCTTGGGCGTATTGAAGTGGGTTGAGTACAGTTTCCCTTTATTGTTCCTCCTCGGAAAAGGGTACTATTTCCTCTTCTGGATCAGTTTTCTAAGGTTTAGATGATGAAGATTTCTATTCCAGTATCATTTACTTACTGCCTCACTGGCAATCTGGCATTAACCATGGCCACTGTCAGCCTGCAGTTACTTTGACTTGTCTGTGGAAATATTTCCGGATCTTTAGGTTTGTGCTTGTACGAGTTCACCATTTATGGATGCTGTAAGGTCTCAAGTAATGTCCTACTTGTCTTGCATTACTGCAAAATATCACATGTCACAGCCTGTGTGTTTCATTAAGTTGAGGAATTTATATTGTAAGTTCCCTTGTCCGTTTATGGAAGCCAGTTTGTTGTTCTCTATAATCCTTCTGGAATTAACTTATCTGGAGTGAACTCGTGAGTTGGGGACTCGGGGTCTTAGTGCAGACTTAATCTGTGTGTTTTGTCTTGTCTGTGAGTGCTTAATCTCAAACCCAAACGAAACTATGTCTTGTATTCTTCAGTCATTGTGATGAAATGACAAGGATGATTTAAAAACAGATTCGTCTTTGTGAGCACATTTCAAGCTAAGAGATTATCTTGTGTGCTTCAAACACTTTACTTTCTGATATTGAGATGTGTAGCACTTAACAGGACTAATTGCTTCTGTGTTTGTCTAACAGTGACACGCCTCCTCTTCCCGATCCCGGTCAGTGGTTCCTTCTCTGGTTGAATGAGAACCTCCCCGAACCAATGGTTGAGATACTTAGGGCCAGAATCGTTGGCCTGCACCATTACCTGATGTTGTTTATCATGCTGGGATTCTCTGTGCTGTTTGGTTCTGTACAAGCTCCTGGCTTTGGGCTGGGGGCAAGGTACATCTTCACTATGGCTATTGGTCGTATTCTCCGTACTATAACGTTTGTATCCACAATACTTCCGTCAGCTCGGCCCTGGTGTGCTGCAGGACGGTTTCAAGTCCCTACCTACCCGCATCCATGGCCTCAGAAATACTACATTCCTTATGCTTCAGATTCTAGTGCTATACGCCAGATATTGCAATCTGATTGGGCTTATGGTAACTCTTCTTCTTTGAAACCTAACCATCCTTGCTCTGTTTATCTTGGATGTACTTGAGGCCTGAGTTCTCTCATATATGCCTTCATTTTTTTCATGACTTAAGTCTGACTGATGCTTTTTAACCTCACTTGTATTTCTGCAGCTGAGACAGAGGTATATCCTTCTGACTATCTGCCAGATTGGGGTGTAATGAGCTTCCTAGTAGAATTCTTGCGACCAATTCATGGAGAAAGATCGACATGGTATAATCTACTGACGAAAGCTGGAGGCGGTTGCAATGACCTAATCTACAGTGGTCACATGTTTGTTGCTGTTCTAACAGCCATGGCTTGGACGGTAAAGTTCCATCACTCAAGTCATTTTCAGTTCACACCTAAAGTTCCATAACTCTCCCGTTGGTCCACCATCTTCAGGAAGCATACGGAGGTTTCACCTCAGCTTTCATATGGCTACTTGTACTACACAGCGCGCAACGAGAAGTACGTGAACGTCACCACTATGCAGTGGACTGTGTGGTGGCAATATACGTAGGCATCCTTCTGTGGAAGACGATAGGCTTCATGTGGCCAGTGAAAAATGCCACTCAAGTAACGAGGCTGAATAAGCTGGAGAAGATCGAACGCAGATTGGTGCAAGCTGCTAAAGACTCGGACATGGAGAAGGTGAGGGAGCTTCTGAACGAGGTTGAGGCAGTGGGGGATGAGGACGACCAGAAGAAGAAAGTGCTAAGCAGGTCTATGATGGTGTTTTCTTGGGTTACTGCTTTCTCAATTATCACAATTGTGTTTCTGGCCTTCATTTGGACCAGTGATGGCTGATCTTTTCTTTCCCACTTCGAGTCTTGTTTACTATTAATCACTGGCACCATTGATCACTGGTTAACAAATGAGTTGGTGGCCTGCGTTTATATGTAAAATAAAATGTAATTCCTGTTATGAACAAGAACAAATTCTAACAGCTTACGAAAAAGAGAGAACTTTAAAGTTTTAATCTTTTATTTACATCATCTGCTTGTGAGCTAATTTCCCATTATTGTAAAGTCATCCGATTAATTAGAAATAAATGGAGCTAACCAAATCTATGATGAGCATTAGGGAAATATGTTGGTCGTCGTCCCTATCTTGCACTGTGGATTCTTTAATAATACGTAATCGTTGGAGATCTTGCATATCATTTAGCCGTTGCGTAGCGTAGTGGTCGTTGTTGTTTGATCAAAACAAACAAGAAGAATCGATCTGCGCCAAAAAATTAATAACAATGGCGATTTCTTCCATCTCTGCTTCAACGGCGATCACTTCCTTCAACACCGGAAACTACACAAGCTACGGATTCTACTCTGCAAAACCATCTTCATTTTCGTCTCTTCCGTTTCAGCTGAAACCTAACCATCATTCCAGTTTGCGGATTTCAAACCCCTCCCCAATCATACCTAAGGTAATGCCTTGTCTTTCTTTTATCTCGTTTTCAGAATGCAAGTGCAGAGACTGTGTTTCACTTAGCGTGGTTTCTTTGTATGTGTTTAGGTTTGCAGAAGAAGTCTACCATTGCTGGTCTTGGAGTCTGTTTTCCAGTTAACTGCTTCCGCGGGAGCCATTTTCCAGAGAGACGCTTCTTCAGTATGAACCTTTTGTCTTCAACTTCTCTTCTTCACGATTTCATGTCATTTGAGTATTTTTTTCTGGGGTATTGGTACTTGGGTTACGGCCTCTATATGATGAAATTATCACTTGTTTTGGAGGATAAGTAGCTGAATTTGTATACTAGTAAACTAAAGCTTGATTCCTTGAAGATCAGCAAGGGTGAAATCGCTTCCATATATGTCGTGAGAATTCATGTAGTAGTTCTTGAATCATCTGTCAGGTTGATTTGATTTCTGGGTTCACGCTGTCTGCCTTTTTGGTTTTTGGTCTTTGGAGCTTATTACTCAGTTTTAGTCCTTGGAGTTGTTAGTCAACCTCTGTGCTGGAATGATTACTCAGTCAATTTTGTTGAAGTGTGCATTTAGCCACGAGTATGTTAGATTAGAGTGTGTTTAATTAAGTCAAGAATAGTATGTTTGCAGTTAGAGTCTTGTGGCAGTTACTTAGTAAACTGCCTAGCAGTGGCAGTAAGTATCCTGCGTATGTGTTTTATGAATAGTGTGTTCCAGTTAAGAAATGAAATAAAATAAACTACTACTCTAAATCCTTTCAACTGGTATCAGAGCGGTTTCTTACGGGACCTAAATTCAAGAACAATGGACGCTGAATCTAGCTTCTCAGCCATGGCACCACCAGTGTTTTCTGGAGAGAATTACTAGTACGGCACACGAGTCATCACAGAAGTGCTCTATGTACCTGATTTAGATCAAAACTTGCTCAGTGTAACTCAACTCATGGAGAAGGGCTTTAAGCTATTCTTTGAAGACAAAACCTGTCATATTTATGACAAGAATGGGGCTGTGATTCTTGCTGTGAAAATGCAGGGTAAGAGCTTTAACTTTGATCCATCAGAGGAAGAGTATGAAGCATTGAAGTGCCAAACTGACAGTGCTGAAATTTGGCATAAACGGCTTGGTCATTGCTCACTTAGACGTATGTCTCAAGTCAATCATCTTGTGGCATTTAAGGGGCTACCAGCACCAGAAGATGGTCTGCCAGAATGTCATGCTTGTCAATTTGGCAAACTAAAGAGAAAACCTTTTCCATCAACGACTTGGAGGGCCACCAAGAAACTACAGTTGGTTCATACAGACGTAGGTGGTCCAGTTAGTACTCCTTCACTGAATCACAGCAGGTTCTACATCTTGTTTATTGATGATTTTACAAGAATGTGTTGGGTTTATTTCTTGAAATTTAAATCAGATGTGGAACACACTTTCTCCAAATTCAAACGATTGGTGGAGAATCAGGGAGGTTGTTCCATTCAAATAATAAGGTCTGACAATGGAACAGAATACACCTCGAAACAGTTTAATGTCATTTGTGAGCAAAGTGGTATTGAGCATCAACTCACTACTCCCTATACACCACAGCAAAATGGAGTTAGTGAAAGGAAAAATCGTACAGTCATGGAGATGGTTCGTTGCATGCTTCATGATAAAGGTCTACCTAAAGAGTTTTGGGCAGAAGCTGCGAACACTGCTGTTTTTCTGCAGAACAGGCTTCCTAGTGTTGCTCTTAATGCCAAAACTCCCTATGAACTTTGGTACGAAACTCCTCCTAAACTGGATTTCCTAAGGGTGTTTGGAAGTATTGCTTTTGTTCATGTTCCTTCTGTAAAGAGAGACAAGCTGGATAGAAAGGCGAATCCTGGAATTTTTATTGGCTACAGCAATGTCACTAAAGGCTACAAAGTGTACTTCCCTTTAACCAAGAAGTTTGAGGTTTCAAGGGATGTTCACTTCGTAGAGGAGGAGCAGTGGGATTGGGCTGCAGGAGGAGTAGGAACTGAACCTAAAGCCTACTATCCCACAAGACTTGCCTGAATTGGATGATGATGATTTAGTGGATGATCATCCAGTTAGAGGTACCAGACTTCTATCTGATATCTATCAACATTGCAATGTAGCTGTGTGTGAGCCAGCAACTCCAGGTGAGGCTCTAGCTGATCCCAAATGGCTCAAGGCTATGGAGGAGGAACTGAAAATGATAAGTAAGAACAATACATGGGTACTGGTCACTAAACCTGAGGGAAGAAAAGTGATAGGTCTGAAATGGGTATTTAGAACCAAACTAAATGCAGATAACACTATAAATAAGCACAAGGCACGGTTGGTAGTGAAAGGTTACGCTCAAGTTTTTGGTGTTGATTACTCAGAGACATTTGCTCCAGTGGCAAGGCTTGACACAATTAGAGTTTTACTAGCCTTAGTTGCTCAAAAGGGGTGGGAAGTGTATCAGCTCGATGTTAAATCTGCGTTCTTAAATGGTTTTCTGCAAGAGGAAATTTATGTAGAACAACCAGAAGGTTTTGTCATAAAAGGAGAGGAGGAGAAGGTCTACCTTCTGAAAAAGGCATTGTACGGTTTGAAGCAGGCTCCAAAAGCCTGGTATAGGCGAATTGACGAACACTTACAGAACTTGGGATTTACTAAAAGTCCATCTGAAGTAACCTTGTATGTTAGGAGCAAAGGAGCACATGTTTTGGTGGTCTCTATTTATGTAGATGACATCTTGGTAACCGGAAGTGATAGCAGCATGGTAGCTGAATTCAAAGAGGAGATGAGACAAGTATTTGAAATGACTGATCTAGGTCTTATGTCTTATTTTCTTGGCATGGAAATCAAACAAGGAGCTGATGGTGTGTTTCTGAATCAGAAGAAATATGCCACTGAAATTCTCAAAAAGTTCAACATGGAAAGCTGCAAGTCGGTGAGAACACCTTTGGGACAGAAAGAGAAGCTGTGTAAGGAAGATGGTGCAGCTAAAGTCAGTGAAGGGTATTATAGAAGCCTGGTAGGATGTCTGATGTATCTCACTGCAACCAGGCCAGACATAGCTTTTACTGTGAGTTTGCTCTCTCGTTTTATGCACTGTGCTAGTGAGTTGCATCTGCGTGCAGCCAAGAGAGTGCTGAGATACGTCAAGGGAACAGTGGATTTTGGAGTCAGGTTTCAGAGGTGCAGAGATTTTGAGCTGCTTGGTTATTCAGATAGCGATTGGGGTGGTTCAGTTGATGACTTACGAAGCACCTCAGGCTATTGTTTTACACTTGGTTCTGGGATTTTCTCTTGGAGCTCGAAGAAACAGGATGGGGTAGCTCAATCAACTGCAGAAGCAGAGTTTGTGGCAGCAACTAAAGCAACTAATCAAATGCTTTGGCTCAAGAAAATTTTAGCTGATGTGAGCTGCCATGTGGGCAAATGTACAAAAATCTGTGTTGATAATCAAGCAGCAATAGCAATCTCCAAAGATTCAGCCTTTCATGGAAAAACCAAGCACTTCAACATCAAAATGTACTTTGTGAGAGAAGTGCAACAGGCTGGTGAAGTTGAACTGGTCTATTGCAGAACTGAAGAGCAGCTAGCTGACATATTCACTAAACCTCTGGCTGCTGAACGCTTTGAATACTTAAGGAAGAGTCTTGGTGTCTGTCGTGTCTGATGCAAGGAGGAGTGTTGAAGTGTGCATTTAGCCACGAGTATGTTAGATTAGAGTGTGTTTAATTAAGTCAAGAATAGTATGTTTGCAGTTAGAGTCTTGTGGCAGTTACTTAGTAAACTGCCTAGCAGTGGCAGTAAGTATCCTGCGTATGTGTTTTATGAATAGTGTGTTCCAGTTAAGAAATGAAATAAAATAAACTACTACTCTAAATCCTTTCAAATTTCTGTGCCCAGAATCTTTGGTTACTTGCCTTTCCGGAGGAACAGTACAGCCGAGGCGTTTCTGTTCTGATGTTTGCCCATAAGGCCATAAATATCTCTTGAAACACAATGTGTCAATTTTGTCTCAACGAATTTGGAGTTGATAATCATGAGTCACTCTTTGAAAGAAAGCTGTGGAAACAATTTATGCTTGACTGAGTTTTCTTTACCTCATGTTTGATTCTTTTGTGTTTCCAAACTTTTTTTCCCCTCTTTCATGGAGTAGTGACCTTTTTCTTTTGTGGCTCTCTCTGTTCTTGTTCAGCTGATCTTGTCTGACTATTCTGATTTGATTACAAATTGTTGCTTAGTTAATAGTCAGTACCTCTTCTACCCTTCATACCCTGGATCCTGTGGAGTTAGGGTCAAAGATTCAATTATCTAATTCATGGCAGATTTATGAACTCATGATGTTTCATTTAAAACTAAATAATGAAATTTGTTGCAGCTTATGTGCTCAAGGGTTCTAAGATGTGATGGATCCAGTTTCCTGGAATATGGATGTTTTATCTACATTTTCCCTCATGTTTGATTCATAAGGGTTTTCTGTTAGTTACTGCTAAGGCTATTCGTTTGGGTCCGCAACTACTTTCAAGGTTCCAATATATTGTCGATGACAATTAACATTGAGTATGCTCCTCTGGTAAAACTGCCCTGTCTTTTAATCGTTTGCAATATCTGATTCTCAATTGTCCTGCTTGAGTTGACTGTGTTTGTATCATTACTAGAGTGATTCTGAACTTCTAAACTGCAGCTTTTCATGGTTAGGAAATCTGTGAAAGTGCTTGAGCTGGTATTAATTTCTCGTGGAACTCTGATTTGTAGGTTTCTGCTAAGGAGGATTCATTTGGCAACTTGGATGAGTTGCTGCAAAAGTCAGAGAAGCCTATATTGGTTGATTTTTATGCAACCTGGTTAGTTCCATTGGACCCTTCATGTTCCTTCTTTCCCATGGTTATTAGTATTACACCAAATTGAAAACATGCTATTCCTGATGATGCAGGTGTGGACCTTGCCAGTTCATGGTTCCAATTCTAGAGGAAGTGAGTGGGATAATGAATGACACTATCCAGGTAGTTAAAATCAACACCGAGAAGGATGTCAGCTTAGCTAACCAATATGGAATCAAGGCATTGCCTACTTTCATCCTGTTCAAAGACGGGAAGCCTGTCGATCGCTTCGTAATTTCACCCTCTCTCTCATCTCCCATCTCATTATCTAAAAATCCAAATCCATAAACTTGAATTGGATGTTGAATTGTTGTGTTCAGGAAGGTGCAATGCCTAGAGACAAACTCATCCAACGCATCGAAAGCTCCTTGAATGTGAAGCAATCGTAAGCAACAAACTGTAACGTTACTAGCCGTAAGAGTCAGAAGTGTAAACTTGCTCTTGAACTATGGTATTATCATACTGGAAATTCTGGATATAGAACTTTCCCTTTGTTATTATTCAATCAAATTATTATTCTCAGAACACAAAACCAAGACCATAACTTGGAACAAAAGAAAGGAACACATTATTAGCCATCCAATGTTACTGATGCAGCTGGGAATCTGAGGAGGAAGTATTTCTGCTGCAGTAGGTGTCGAGAATGTCGCCTTCCTCAGTGGTGAAGCCAAGGGAGTCCATCATTGATGGCCAGCAACTGTGGGTAATGGTACGGATGGCTTGGCAACAGCTTCTCCCTATGTAAGTCTCTCCATTGACGAAGAAGAGTATTATCTCGCCAGTACATGCGTGTAGCTGTATCAGAGTATCCCAGCAAGTGGTAGTAGTTTCGTCATCCAGCTTCAGACGGGCCACCAGCGTTGTTGAGGCAGTGGTTACAGGTCGTGATGCGGATACTGGAACGTGACATTGACCGATGAAGAGGAGGAAAAGGAAGAGGAGGAGCAAGGAGTTGTAATGGCAATGGTGGTGAGTGAAAGAAGACATGTTTTGCAATGGGAGAGGGAAAGAGATGGGTTAGAGCTTATTACTTAGAAGGTGTGGTTTATATATGTGGAAATTAATGAAGCCATGTTGTTATGAAGTTAAGAGGAGAAGGGATGATTGGAACGGATGAAAATCGAAAGGTTCATACTTTATTACTTATGGACTTATGGTTGAGTATACGTTATTTGTTTTTTTTTTTCTGCATTCCTTGTTTTATTATAGAGAAAAGTAACTGCTTGTTTATTGTCCTCTGCGGCCTAGGCCGGTAGGGGTGGGCAACAGTGCGGGTTAGGGTGGGCAACAGTGCTGTTTGAACCGAACCATACCGCATTAATGAAAAATCACATAGCATATATCGTGGTTCAAACGGCACCACATTTATATTCAATTTGGTCAAACTGCACCGCATTATTTGTGGTTTCGATGTAGTTTAAATCACAAACCACAAAATTATTCAAAAAAATTAATATAAGAACTAGTTATTTTGTCTCGTAACTAGTTCATATATATTTTTTTTAACAAAAGCTAATTCTTGTAACTAGTTATAAAATTGTATGAATTATGTTTAAATCAAACTGTTTGATTCAAATTTGTTCCCTAGAGGTGGCAGCGGATTTCTGACAACAACAAACATTAATGGTAGATTCTCAATGTATATTGTGTCAATATCATTTGTTGTTAAATTGTATAATCCATTAAATATATAAATACTATAATTTAATAATGAATGATACACACACTAACATTTGGATTAGATCACTCATAAAATATGTAAAGACTATAATTTATTAATAATCAAAGTTATGACATAATCTCTAGTGATACAGGAAAAACATGAATGATAGAAACCCGTGTATATATTGTGTAGGTATTGTTCATTGTTAAATTGTATCATCTATAAAATAAAGGAATGCTACAATTTAACAATAAATTGTACCACACAATAGCATTGAGATTATATTGCTAACAAATATGTGAAGTATACAATTTATTAAGGGAAAATGGTAGTTTGCCCCCCTCAACTTTACAAGTTTTATAATTTCGTGGGCAGATTTATGGTATAAATTATTATCGGTGGCTAAAAGCCACAAAATGTCCAGATTCAGACAAATGTGACCAGGGACAAGTGCATAGGCAACCGGCCTCGTGCTGGGGGGTCCAAGATTTTTGAACTTTGCAAGCGATGCGCCACGCACAGAAAGAGTCGTTATGTTTCCATTATAAAAGGGTCGTTAGACCCAAAGCCCATGAGCGTCGCACTCACTGACCAGCGTCGTGCTAGTGGGAGGCCTAAACCCGGATACTATAAATACCCACCCCTAACTTCACCATTTTTCACAGCTAACACACTCTCCTCTCTTAAAATCTTCTCAAGGTTAGAGTTCTCTCACAAATTTTGGTGGTTAGGGGTATTTTATAGTTTCGATATAAGTATTTAGAGTTTTGATTAACCTTGATTATTAATGTTATTGTGATGTTTCTTTGTAGCGAGCAATTGTTGATCCGTTCCAAGCCTTTGACGCATGTTTTGCTACGAGTATTGTACCTCATTTGAGATTAGGTAACACAATCTTAATATTATTGTAACTAAATGATCATAACTGTCATTTTTGTTAATTAATTAACGTCTGTGTCATTGTATACGGATTACATGTTCAGAGAGGTGATTGAAGGCATACTAGTGGACCCCCACGACCCCACTATTTTATGGGGTGATCTTGAGCGACATCGTGCAAGCCAAATATTTGAAGCCCATGTTAGTATTTAATAGTATAACTCGATAGCACAATTTGCATGTCAGTTTTATATAATTAAAATGAAATAATTATTATAAGTCGATAGCGTATTTACATACTTAAGAATATTTAGATGTGTAGTTACTACTAATTAGGGTATTAAGCGGTAGAAATTAGTGTACTACTTATGGAGTACATACTCGCAAAAATAATATTTAATAGGATAATTACTATTTATTATTATATTACTAATTAATATATTTGACTCATTACCATCGAGATTTTTTTTCTAGACAATAATGACGTGTCTTGATGGAATGAAGATACAATCAACATATATTGTTCAGTCAACCGCCAACGAGGTATTATGCAGTTAAAAAAGTTTAAACAATGTGTTTTTAAAACTTAACACATGAAACCAATTAAAATACAACATTTCAATTTTTTTGGTTGCATAATACCTCATTGGCAATTGGCTAAACAATATATGTTGACCGCACCATTATACCGTCATGATACGTTATTTTTTCGTCCAAAAAAAAAAAGAGATAGAGTGGTACTCGCTAAAATGAAAAGTATTGTATGATAGTATGAGGTGTAAGAAAATTAGTTGAGTGGTGAGTGTGAAAGAAAATGAAAGTTTGATAGTATCTTATGTATTTTACTCTAGTTGAGTAACAGGATGTATATTTTGTAACCTGTATAGATTTTTAAAAGTTATATGGGCTCAATGGCGACGAACATTTTCATCGCAGAAGGTTTAACTATTGGCGATCAACATTTTCATCGCACAAGGTTTAACTATTGGCGACGGAAGTATCTGTCGCATAAGGCTTAACTATTGGCGACATAAATTTTCGTCGTAGAAGGCTTAACTATTGGCAACGACCAATTTCGTTGTATAAAGTGTAATTATTGGAGATGGAAATTTTTGTCACATAAGGCTTAACTTGGCAACGGGAAATTCCATTGCATAAAGTGTAACATTCACCCGCATATATATTTTTTCGTCACAAACAACTTTCTGCGACGCACTATAGGCGTTAGACCTAGCAATGGTAAAAATCCCTCACTGATTATCTTTTGCAACAGAAATTAGGCTTTTAGTGGCGATTTTTTCAGCTGCAGAATGTCAATTTGTTTTGTATTATAACTCTACCCTTTGCATCATCCAAGTCACTGTTGAGTCCTAGGAGGAACTGCAATGTCCTTTTCTTTCCGATGAATGCTCGGAAGAGTTATGCATCCATCAAGGAAGTCCATGGTTGTGTCCCATACATATCCAGGTGAAGCTAGTAGTTTCTCAAGTATTGAGATACTCGGTGACACTCGTATATATTATCTTGCTAGTGATTGTACAACTTTGTTTCTACTTGAAAGAGAGTTGTGTTATCAATGTTGGAGAAGGTATCTTAAGCATCTTCCCAACTGTCCTTGGTTGTTTTTTTTTACTTACTGTCCTTGGTTGTAGAGTGAAGTAAAAAGTTCTGACCAATCTTGGCATTCATGGTGGAAATCAACCAAGACTTGATCTAGTTATCATTGATAAACCAAACTTTATATTCGATTAAGATTCCTCAGGTTTTGCAACAGATCCTGTAAACATCTCGTCCAACAACAAACATTAGAACAGACTTTGACCATCAAGATCGTTGTCACCATTTAACTTGCTGGTGATGACACTATTTGGTGTAGTATCTGAAACCAGTGGCGGAGCTAGGAAATTGTTCAAGGCGGTTCGAAATTCGTAACATTTAAATAGTCAACTAAACTAAACTTGAAATATAACTAAATTTGAATACCATAATACTTAAGATTTTTACCATAAATGAGCAAATTATCGCACACTGTTTACCACGACGAGATTTCATATTCAGAAAACATTGTAAACATGTTCCTTCTCCAAAGTAACACACAAATCTTGTTCAATATATGTCACTAAAGCATCATTCTGCCACTCATTATTCATCTGGTTTCGAATATCGTTCTTGACATATTTCATGAATGAAAATGCTTTCTCTACACTTGTTATTCCAACAAGCAGAATTAGTGTCAACTTGATAAGCAAATAAACTTATGTTGTGTTTATCAAACCCTAGAATCAATTCTTAAACCTAAAAACTTTACATACCTTAATAGTTATATCCAAATACAATCTTTACATCGAAAATTAGAGATCGGTTAGAGAGAAAGATTATCGATCAAAAGTATCACGTCGATGGTCGGCAAGCCAAATTTAAGTAGTTTAGACAGCAACAACAATAAGTTTTTTCTTATTTGTTGTTGCCTATAGGTTATGGGAAAGGAGACAGAAAGTTGTGGTTTTTATTTATCAAGAATTTTTGTTTCTTATTTTTAAGTTATATTAGAAGACGTGCTTATAAATAAACTTTATATATGTTTGGTAAATTAAATATGAATTGGTGACTGATGTGGTGGTTAAAACACTAACTATGTGGCCTTGAGGTCATGATTTCCATGTACACTACCTGACTACCTACATGCATGTAGATAATCATCATTTGTTTGCAAATAGCCAAGGAGGTTCCCTTTCAAACTCTTCCCTCCGCTAGTGTCTGAAACCGAGGACAAGATCTGGCGGCAATCACTTGTTTTGGAGGCGAAATTGGAGTGCTCGGAGTCAGTCTTGGTCATGGTTTACAAAGATTAGAAACAAAGAAGAATAGCGTTGAAGGCTTAAGATTTAAGTGAACCAAGCTCTGGTACAATGTTTTAAACTAGGGTTATTATTTTTAAAAAGCTCCAACTTTCGCGAATTAATTTAGAAATGATCGATCTTTAAAAAACCCCAAATCTATCCCATATTTAACGCCGTTAGGCTTACTTTGTATTTTTTTGGATAAAAGTGACCGAAACGCACGTGGAGACACGTATCAATAATGACTCATTTAATTTAAGGATTTCTTAATTAAAATAATAACCTTTTTTGTTACTGAATTTTTCACCCCTATTTCTTTGTTGTCGTCTTCCTTACCAAACCAGCCACCGCCGCCGCCTCCCTCTATCGTTTCCTATCTCATTCCCCTCTACCTACAAACATCAATGGCTGCTTCATCCTCCCTTTCAACTCCCCCCAATCTCCACCACCGCCGCCACACCCTTCCACTCTCCAAAACCCACCCACACACAACCAATCCTTGACCTAAAGCCCCAATCCTTGACCTAAAACAAAGGAGTAATTTGAAAAGGATTATTTCCATAAAGCCCCATCAGATCCTCAATTCTTTCCTCCCCTTTTTATTCCTCCATTTTTCTATGCCTTAGCGGGAGATCAAGCAGGAAGGGGGAAACAAACGAACTTGTATTCGAAGAAGCTGAAGGTATGAAAAAAATTCAATCGATTCATTCGACTTGTGTTTCAATTCCACCATTGGTTGGAATATTGAATCTCTACAAGAGAAATCAATTGGTTGATGAAGTTATAGCATGATGACCCAGTGCTCTCTTTTTGTCTTGTTATAAGGTCATTTCCGGTGACGAAGATATACCCAGGAGAGACGATATCGGAGAAAGGAGGAGGAAACATGAAATGAGAGTGTTGGCGACTGCCCAAGTGAAGTCATCAGCCGGAGAAGTTGATGATGATGATGGTGAGCCTGACGATGTGCAAGATGATGATGCATTGGACGAGGAGGATGGAAGTGATGGTAAACCATTAGCTCCGCGGCGGCCAGAAGCGGCATCGCCAGGTCCGAAATCACAGCCTCGACGACATCCCCTCCGACGGCCGACATTTCTCCACATCCTCCATCGACGACGATTTCGCTAATTACTCCCTCAATCTCGACGACGAATCTGACAGATCCCTAGATCTGAAGCCCAATTCGATATCCCTAATTCACTGCGACCTCTCCTCCAAGGCTCGTTTGAGGAAGACGGAGAAGAACCCCCATTGATGGAGGAGAGACGGGAATCGGCGGCCGCGGTCGTGGCTGAGGTTTGGTGGGTAGTCCCAATTGAGGTAGCAGGGGATTTGTTTGGCTATGAAGAATTGGGAGTGGAGAGAGGGTCAGGTTGTTGGAGAGGTTAAGATGTAGGTTACTGCGTGGAGCGTCGGCTCCCATGACGGCAGCGGAGCTTCCATTGGAGATTGAGTTTTTTTTTTCGGCGAGATGAATCGGGGATTATGGATTTCTGCAAATCTAAGCTTCCTCATTTTGTTCAACACCATGTTTGGTTTCTGTGATTTGGAGGTGTGTTTTGGATGAATACACTATTTCATCCAAAACCTTCGTTTTTTCGGAAATACAAATGCACAAAACAACTTATTTGGGCCAAAAAAATGAGTGATTTCAAAACTCAACTTTTAGTTGAGTTTTGGGTGATTTGATAATGAGTGAATTGAAGGGTTTGTAGAATTACCTTTCTATCCAACTAGTAATTCAGAAATTATAATCTATGCCACTATTTTAGTTCAACTTTCTAATCACTCTCACCAACTTAAGCCTAGGAACAATGGGGGTTTGTGTTATAGGATTATATATTATTATGTTTTGTAAACATCTTTTTGAGAGCAGGTAGTGCTAGACAACTCATATTTTGGAATTCCACAATTCCGTAGATAGGAATTTGAATATGCAGAAGTAGTGTAGTTTGTGTAAGCATGAAATGTTATCTTTGGATTAGTATTATTCTAGTTTGATGTTTGCTCGTAATTTGAAGGATTATTGAACCATAAATTGTTGTCCTTGGTAACACTTGCATTAAAACAAACATGTCTCTTACAACAACAATGACTTGGCCACAATCTGCTATTACAAAATTACTGCATACAAATATCGTAAAAATACAAAAACTCTTCAGTTCAAATATGGCAAACATAATAATAAGGATAAAATGGTAATTTAGCTTCATTTTAAGACCCCACACCCAAATCCCAAACTGATTCATAGCAACTTCCAAACAAAGGTTTTGAGCAAAAAAAGTGTAATCACAAAAAAGTTTTTCTAAAACCACAATATTGTTCAAATACACTATTTCCAAATCACAGAAACCAAACGACCCGCAAGTTCTGGATAAGGTCTATCGATTTGACCAATACGCAGCGTTTTGGATATATGTTTAATTGGGTTTATTTTTTTATTCTGGTAAATTAAGGACAACACACGTGTCAGCCAACGTGGCAAGGAAAATAACATTTTGGTTACTTTCATTTAAAAAAATACAATGGACTGAACAGCGTTAAGTCTATAAAAATGGGATAAATTTGGGGTTTTTTAAAGATGAAGCATATGCAAAACAATTCGCAATAGTTAGAGCTTTAAAAAAATAATAACCCTTTAAATTAAGAAAAATCAAGAGAATGAAAGAAGAGAAACTGTTGGATCCTACGCTTCGATTTACCGAGTACGAAAAGTGAGGACTTTCCTGAGAATGAATTCTTGTTGACAATACACGACGTGAGTTCGTGTACCCAGATTGGAAAGGGGGATCGCATGATCACTTAAGTCCCTTCAACCTTAGAATTCGCTCTCTTAGGACACTCTAGTCGAAAAGTAGAGAGGCTTTGGCTTGTAATCAACTCGAACCAAGTTGTGACTCGGATTATAGTAGAGTCGTGAACGAAATCACTTTCTGTAAAGAACATTCCTACCCTTTTCCAAAGCCTAGGGTTACAAGGAATTCCTTTATGAGATAAAACTACTAACACCTTCAAAATGAAGGCTTATGAAATTGAAGAACCTTTGAGAGAGAGAGATGGAGATGTGTGAATTGTTGTGTCTTGGAAGTGAGGAGAAGACATTTGATTTTGATTTTCCCTCCCTTCCTTCCTCTCATGTACAACCGGCCAAGTTATGTTTATTGGGCCTGATTTTGTTTAAAAAATCAGCCCAATAATGACCCAAAACTCTGCCCCAAAACCGGTCCAAAAATCGGACCAAAAATCAGTTCATTTGAATTTTGAATCTAACCAAATTTTCAAACCACATAATTTGTATCTGAGAAATTCAAAATTCAAAATTTCAAAATTTTAGTTTATTAATATATTTTACCATTCAAGCCTTCACTAATTTAAGTGTTGCTATGAATTAATATTAATAACCTAAATCTTCTTTTTTAACCAACCAAGTCACATACACCATGTGACTAACATGGAATCCAAAATTCCAACATTCCTCCCCCATTTTGGAATCCACTAAAATCACCATAAAGTCACATAACACATGTGACACATTAGGTAATCATTCCATCGTTCTTCAATTCATAAAACATATGCATAAATGAAAATGTCGTGACGATTGAATTTTCATCTTAGTATATCACACTTAACAAGTATTCGAATACATGGGTGTTGAATACGATTGAACCCAATAACTCATTTGAATACTCGAAGGTAATACACACAGAAGTTCTATAGTTGTCTCAAAAGGCAACCTTGACACTATTTCCGCTATGTGTCCCAATCCGTCTCATGAGCGCACACGAAACCAAAGTCCAAGTTTCTTGAATCGGCTACACTTCATGCTCACGTAGGTTGATTCTTTTATTTGTGTATCTGCATATGTACACTTTCTCAAAGAATCAATTAAGAAGTATTTAAACTTCATCCTCTCCTTTCATGCAGAGTAATAAGCACATCCTTTCGGGATGATGTATTTGTGTGCTTCAATTTCTAAGAATGAGCTTTCCACATTGAATTCAGCCTCTAGCGTTGTACTAGAGGGAAATTGGGTATCCCATGCTTAGAAATTAAGTGGACTTTTCCCATTCCCTCATCACTTGACTTGTGCACCAAGTCCCTAATAAGTCACTTCGTCAAGTCACTCATCAATAGTGATAATACTCAAAACTAATTTCACCTCATGTGTCAACTCAGTTACCTCGTTAAACCAAACGTGGTTAAGTTCCAAGACTCAAACTGATATATTTAGTTATAGACCATAACTACAATAATCTTTGGTGAAATTTAGTTTAAAAGAAAACTCGTAAGTCAAACCTTAGTCATTCGATCATTTCTTGACATGACTAACTTTCATTAATTTGTTGAAGATGCAAGATTTGCTTCTTTGAGATCCATAACATGACACCTCCTCCAAGCAAAACCGCATTACCACTTATAGAACAAACTTTCTATCTTGGTAATCTATCCTGCAAGTTGCAACCTTAACATCTTTTAAACCAAAAGATAATTTCCATCACAACCAAACATGATTTTCATGATTTTACCTCAAAAAATCCAAACATTTGTCCAAGTAAATTAAACTTGTTACAAACAGCCATCACTAAAACTTAGTGTTTCTAATTGTAACACTCATTAATTACTTACTAGTAATGAAACTAACTTACTTAGTACACCACTAACATTTTTGACCAACCCAAAACACCAGTCTATTTGCTCTCACGTGGTATAAACTAAGTGGTCTTAGTACACCACAAACAATTCCGACTATGTTTTCATGACACATTTACAATCATGAAAACACTTGTCTAATTGTTATCCAATGATCAAACTAGGTTCACTAGTTTACCATTAACAATTCAGACTCTCAATGTTATCACAATGTATGTATCTTCCCATGAATATCATGAAGAAGGTCTTATGATAATATACTTTGCACTTTGTCTTATTGTTTTACCAAAGGTATTAACTCATACCTTTAAACAATTTTAACTATGTGCTAAGACCAACTTCACATATTTGATACATATCCCAATACTTGAAAACCAATATTACTAATAGATTAATAATATTCAATATTTTGATCCAAAATATTCAATATCGTTGTAAACCAGATATTAGAAACTAAACATATTATTAACACCTCAATAATATTTAATATTTGATTATCATGAAACCAAATATCATAGACCAATATTATTAAAATATAATAATATTAAATATTTGATTATATCCAAACCAAATATTAGAAAACAATATTATTAATATTTTAATAATATTCACATTTGGTTATTCTGAACCAAATAAACCAAAAATTAGTAGCCCAATATTATTAATAATATTCAATATTAGGTTATCAAACCATATATTGGTAAACTCAATATTACTAATAATATTCAATATTATTTTTTACCAAAACTAAATATTAGTTACAATATTATTAGTACCTTAATAATATTTTAACTATATTATTGATACTCTCAATAATATTCAGAAATATTATTAATTTTTCAATAATATCTAACAATATTATTTTTACTTTCATAATATCTAACAATATTATTTTTACTTCAATAAAATTTAACAATATTATTAGTACTTCAATAATATTCAACCATATTATTAGCACTTCAATAATATTTAACCATATTATTAGTACTTCAAAAATATTTAACAATAATATTCAACCATATTATTAATATTTCAATAATACTTTACAATATTATTAGTACTTTCAATAATATTTACCATATTATTAGTACTTAATAATATTCAGCATGAAAATGCTAACTTACTCCCAAATTTAGATAAATTTTGAGTAACATATATACTAATACAATTAGTATACATTTTATGATAATCATACTTAGAGTATGTCATCACACAACCTTTTGAATTGCTTCAAAATCTAGAGTCACACTTGCATTTGCACCTCAATCGGTCAAGACACACATTTTGAAACTTTTTAAAGTTTCACACCAAAAACTTCTTACTAGAAGTGTCATTGGCCTTGTGTTTTGACATGAAAGCAAATCCACAACTTTTGTTCAAGTCATCACAATGGATAATTGTTCTTTACGATTGTTGGATCCTACGCTTCAATTTACCGAGTACGGAAAGTGAGGACTTTCCTGAGAACGAATTCTTGTTGACAATACACGACGTGAGTTCGTGTACCCAGATTGGAAAGGGGGATCGCATGATCACTTAAGTCCCTTCAACCTTAGAATTCACTCTCTTAGGACACTCTAGTCGAAAAGTAGAGAGGCTTTGGCTTGTAATCAACACGAACCAAGTTGTGACTCGGATTATAGTAGAGTCGTGAACGAAATCACTTTCCATAAAGAACATTCCTACCCTTTTCCAAAGCCTAGGGTTACAAGGAATTCCTTTATGGGATAAAACTACTAACACCTTCAAAATCAAGGCTTATGAAATTGAAGAACCTTTGAGACCTTTGAGAGGAGATGGAGATGTGTGAATTGTTGTGTCTTGGAAGTAAGGAGAAGACTTCCTTTTACAGTCCATGGAGGGGTATGAGGGTGAAGAATTGTGTTGGTTCAACCATGGATCAACACAACCCTTCATTCAAATCAAAATCAAAATAAAAAACATTTGATTTTGATTTTCCCTCCCTTCCTTCCTCTCATGTACAGCCGGCCAAGTTATGTTTATTGGGCCTGATTTTGTTTAAAAAATCAGCACAATAATGACCCAAAACTCTGCCCCAAAACCGGTCCAAAAATCGGACCAAGAATCAGTTTATTTGGATTTCGAATCTAACCGAATTTTCAAACCACATAATTTGTATCTGAAAAATTCAAAATTCAAAATTTCAAAACTTTAGTTTATTAATATATTTTACCATTCAAGCCTTCACTAATTTAAGTGTTGCTATGAATTAATATTAATAACCTAAGTCTTCTTTTTTAACCAACCAAGTCACAAACACCATGTGACTAACATGGAATCCAAAATTCTAACAAAAACTTCATTATTATTAATGTAGGAAGAAAGGAGAAATTCATAAAAAAAAGAAAGAAAAGGAGAAAACTATTGAGACTATTTAGTTGCCATCAACTCATACTTTACACCAAATAAACAACAATAAATACATAAAGAAAGTAACCACAATAGCATATGTATTCTCAACAACACTGCTGGTGTTTATTTCATGATGAAAGCTAGCATTATTATAAACCAAGACCATCATGGTTAGATGATCATGATGCATGTCGTACATGTATATTTTCATCATGATCAATAAGCACATATGATCCCTTTTATTCCATACAATACAAGTAGCTAGTAATTATTTAATGATTAGTGGGATAATCATCGATCGTGAATATTAATTAAAGTGGTCAGCTTAGGAATACAGGGTCCGACGACCTCTGAGAGCAGTATTTGTAGAGGTTGTAGTAAAGAGGTGATAAAGATCAATAGACTTTGGTTTGGTCTTGCTGCAGAAATTGGTGAACCAACATGCAGAGTGCTTTGGGTGTCTGGAAAGATCAGTGTAGTTAACGTAGTTTAGCCCAAACCTAACAGTGTATCCCTCGTTCCATTCGAAGTTGTCCGCATATGACCATGCAAAGTACCCTTTCACATTGACTTGCTTCTCCCTGCATCAATCATCGATCGATCATTCCAAACATTCAACATAAATTAACTAAATAGGAAAGAATAGTATAATATGCCTATATATGTATATTATGTAACTAGTACTGACTTCATGGCTGTTAGGACACTTGTGAGATGACTGTTGTAGAAATCAATCCTACTCTCATCTCTTAAAGCCTCTGCAAGTGTTTGTGTGGCATTGTCCTTCTCTGACAATCCTGATCCACAATCAAAATCATTTTAATTGAATTGTTGGCTGATTTATTTATTCTTCGTTATATATACACGAAATAATGATAAATCGTTACTTGCTTACCGTTCTCAGTTATGTAGATAACAGGATCCATATATGTCTCTTTAGTGTACTCCAACAACACACCGCAGTCCCTCAGGATACAAGTATTGCCAGTATGAACCCAACTGCATGCATGAATTGAATGCCCAGAAACAATTTATCATGATATATAAAATTCATGTATTATAATTATAACTATTATTATTGTGGTTTGAAAATGGTCATCGAACACGTACATGTGGTCCAATGGGGACTCCATCTTTCTCGCCTGATGGGAAAAAAAGTTATCTGTATTACACACAATACTTAAATGAAACCGGTTGTGTAGTAAATGAAACTGGCTGTATACCTGTGGTAATTCCATGTGAGTCAGTTGCGTATCGAAGATGAAACTGGTCAAAATCGTCATTGTGCTTCACATAATAAGCCGTGTAGTAATTGAGTCCGAGAAAATCATACGACTTTCTAAGCAAGCGTGACTCCTCTTCTGTAAATTTTGGTAAACGGATCCCATAAATCGACCATGGTCCTTGGATAGTCACCAAAAGTAATTGGATCCATGAACCTGAATAAAAAGAAAAAGAAGGAAAATGTCATTAATTTTCGACAAACAATGTTAATCAACTAGATAAATTTCCCTAAAATATATCTGAATAATAAAAGAGAATACTGACCAGCCATACATCCAGTCGAGAGCTCTTTGTGCAGCATCAACATCTTTTGTTGCATTAGAGTAAGGAACAAACCAGTGTGTCACATAGGTTACTCCTATTTCCGCAGTAAGATGCTGCAGATTGATTAATTAATAATGACCAAAGAAAAAAAATCAAAGTTAGGATAAAAAAATTTCTATCTCAACTTGATTCTATTTTTGTTTAACATATTTATCCACTTACCTGGTACTTGCTTTTGTATAAGTGGTAGGCACCAGAATGAGCAAGAAGAAGATTATGGGCAACAATGTAAGGTTCAATACCGGAATCACCGACTCGACATGCTCTGTTAACCCATGGAGAACAATGGCCTGGTGCAAACACACCTTCATCATAAGCTTTCCCCGTCGTACCCATAGGCTCATTCAAAGTTATCCACTTCTTCACTTTTGAACCATATTCTTCAAACAATAGGTCACAATAATCCACATAATCCTTCCTGCATAACAAGTATCAAGATGATAAATATAATACTCAACTAGAAATGAATTATACATTCAATTAAATGAATGCAACTTACACAATGTCACGGCTTAAAAAGCCTCCATACTCAGCCTCGAGAGCTTGAGGAGTATCCCAATGCCATATTGTGACATACGGATCGATTCCTATCGTACATATTAGATATTACAATAGAATGAGTTAATAAGATGATTAGGACAAAAAATTGAATACGACTTTTTGAGTAGAATTGAATAAGCCAAGCCAGCGTTGTACCATTTTCAATGAGTGCATCAAGGAGCTTGTGGTAAAAATCGATTCCTTCTCTATTAATTCCATCACTTCTTCTTCCATCTGCATGTACAAAAAGTTATAAACTACAACTAGAAAATTTTTTGTACGAAAAAACCCCTTATAATAAAAAAATAAATATTTACAAAATAAATAAATAAAAATCACAGTTAAAGTTTAAGACAAAATTTCAATTATTCTCACGTGGTATAACTCGAGGCCATGAGATTGAGAATCTGTAAGCATCCACATTCATATACTTCATTCTCTGGATATCTTCCTGTAAAATTGAAATATTAATTTTTAATTTTAAAACGATGGGTAAAACAAAATGGCTTATATGGGGTGTACAAAACAAAAGTTTGAACTACACACAGAGTAAACTTTGAATTACACACACATCATTTAGTTATAATGATGATGTATGAGGAATTAATATGTACCATGAAACGGTGATAATGATCTATGGCGACATCGCCATTACCCTCACCTTCAATCCTATCTGCATGCAGAAATGATATATATCCATCAGTTTAATAACAATAATATATATAATAATAATAATAATAATAATAATAATACAATATGCATTGCTTTCTTTCGTTTGAAAAAAGAATGAGAAATACGTACAAAGCCTTGAATTATAAATATATGTATAAACAGAAGCAATACACAAACCTGGAAACTGATGAGTAAATCTATCCCAAACGCTCGGGCCCTTTCCATAGATATTAGGAGCTCCCTCAATCTAAATATAATAATAAAAAGAATAAATTAGTTAACCTTATTATTACTATATATATGTAGATATATAATGCATGCATTCACGCATGATAGGTAAGAACCAACCTGATATGAAGATGTGGCGGTGCCAAAGATAAAGCCTTTGGGAAGTCCCATCGGCCATGAGGAAGTTCAGGTGAGGGCTTGTATATGTAGTCTGACTCTAAGCAAGGGTCTGAGTTTATTGCGTACAATTTTGCAGCAGAGCTAGCACCAGCAAGTAGGCTGCTTGTCAAAAGCAACATCACTATAATTCCTAAACCCATGTTGCTAGAGCTACTGATGATCATCAGCTAGCGTTATTATGCTTGGGATTGGTATATTTGGGAGGGTGAGTCCTTGAGTGCAATCTTTGCCTCCTTTATATAGGGAGAATTAATGGGGACCAATCCAGATATTCATCATTATAGGGAGGGTTGGAAATTGGTTAGTGGTTGTCGGTTATAACCACTAAACCGTACCGAACTTTACGGTTTTTGGTTAATCAGCTCCTAAGCGCACGCGAGTGTGGTTAGCGGTTATCATTTTATAAAAAAATATGGTTTATGGTTAACCGCAAAACTAAAAAACTCAACCCACCTAATTCCCTTAAAGCATAACTCGTATCTTAACTCGAAATATTTCGATTAGTAGAACTAATTCAATCTCCATACCAACAAGTTAGCTGAAACTAATATATTTTAGGGTTGGAGTCTTTTGCTCTTTGACTTCCATTTCATATGTCTCCCGATTTTCCTTTGGCTGAAGCTTAACACGTATGTGTTGCTCTCATTAATAACACTACAACAAAACCTGGCTACAGAGGCACACCGTATTTGCCTCTAAAAGTCATTTTTCTGCCTCTATAGAGTTTTAGAGGCAGATAGCTTAAGTGCCACCAACGCTCCTGTCGCTAAAGGTCTTTAGAGGCAAATACGGTGGCACATGTCATCTGTCACTAATGGAAGAAATAGTGGCAGATATAATTGTTAGTAATTGCTACTTTAAACTACTATTATTCTGTCATCTTAGCCGCCTTTTAGAGGCACTTATTTTTGTTGCTGGTAATTTTTTTAGAGACACATATATATGCTTTTAAAAATAATTTATTCTTACGAGGATATTTTCCTTACTGGTCTATCTCACTAATTACATACATCATTTTCTACTTTTTTGCTATCTACGGGGTTTGAACCCGAGTGGTTGAAGGAAATGTGTTAAGTTCTTAGTTTTTACCACTTGGTCCAGGAGTACTTACTGATATTTTTAAGCTGTTTTTTAATATGAATCACAAAACTCAACGATATGCATAAAATATGCCAAGAAATTGAAAAACGTAAATTTCTCCTTAATCATTATTAGAAAATAAAATCATCAATGTTTATTATACATATATATATCACCTTTTTTAAAAAAATTATATTTTATCTATACGAAAAGCATATAGTTTACAAGTTATCTACCACTGCAAATTTTAATCGTACAACATATAGAGACAATTGTAAATTATCTAGCTCTAAATATTTTAATTGTACAACCTATAAAGCCGGTTCTAAATTATCTACCTCTAAATTAAAGGAATTTTTCGTATAACAATATAGAGGTAGTTATAAATTATCTGTCTCTAAAAGAATTTTCTGTATACTTATAGAGGCAGTTATAAATTATCTGCCTCTAAAGAAATTTTCTGTGTAACTTATAGAGGCAGTTATAAATTATCTGCTTCTAAAAGAATTTTTCGTATAAGTTATAGAGGCAGTTATAAACTATCTGTCTCTAAAGGAATTTTCCGTATCACTTATAGAGGCAGTTATAAATTATCTGCCTCTAAAAATATAAAATAATATTTATTAAACTTAAAATAAATAAATAAAATACAATTAGAGACATATATTTGCATTTATAGAGGCACATATAGTATTTGTTCTTTAAAAGTATATTTAGAGGCAAATATTCTATGTGCCTCTGTGAATCTGCCTCCGTAGCCAGGTTATGTTGTAGTGTAATAGACAAAATAGTAATTAATTAATACCATTTCTTACTACGTCTAGGTTAAAGTATACTGCCATTGTCCCATGCATCACATGCAATGCATGCATGCTTTTGTTTTCTCAAATTTTTTTTTTCTTCTAAAGAATCAATTTTTCTTTTTATTTATTTATTTTGTGGATCGCCTGCCTGCAAGTCTTTAAGGGCTGGGCAGCAGCATCATTCAGCTTTAGTACGTACGTAGCATTATTATATTCTTTTTATTACACCTAGCTAGCTAGCAATAGCTCACAAACCCGCACGCCTCATAAGAAACAAACTCATATACTCTGTTTGGTGACGTGGTGCAAGTTCAAGGGGAGACGAGAACTTGTAGTATGGTAATCTGGTGCAAGTTGAAAGAAATAAGAGTTCACGAGGAGGAGAATGTCGTCGAGGTGTACGTACGACGAGCTGGTCCATCGCAATTTCCAGTTTAAGGACTACATTGTGGAGCTTGTGGATAAATTCAAGGACCTCAATCTCGAGATCGAGAATTTGAAACATTTATATTTAGAGCAGTGGCGGAAATAGGATGAGCCGGGCCAAGCCTTAGCTCACCCAACTTTTACTCTCGAGTGTTGACATCGAGTGTAAATTTATGATTTTTTTTCGATTTTGGCTCAGTTAATCTTTAGTTTTGCTCCTGATTTTAGAGTATTAGTGTTTAATTGAATCATAGTTCTTGTTTAATTTTTATAGTGTGGTCTTTGCCTTAAAATGATGTATTTTTGTTCTCTAGTCTTTTACCTTTCTACGAGCATCTCCTAAATCATTAAAGGTGGCACATCCAAAACCAATGATCCACAAGATTCAAGGCAAAGGAAAAAGAACATCACTTCATTGGTGGATCATAGTGATGATATATATAGTTCCATTCCAACAATATGGCATATCTCGACCCCTCTCTTGTTCGATACAAGTTATAAATTACTTAGAGCGCCCTTCCATTAATTTAAATTGCTGAATTTTACGATGTAACTCTGGATCGAGTTTCTTTCATTTCGTGGTAGAAAAAATTTGATTATTATTTGTTTAATTAGTAAAAAAAATTAAATGTGTCACCAGTAATATTTTCCTTCAAATTTAGATAATATATGATGAAATATTATATTTATTATATACAATTAATTGATTACGAGTAATGATTAAGTTAAATTTCCGGCTACGCCAATACTACACAGTTCATTTTTTTTTGTAACATAGTATGTTTTTTCTCCAAAATTACCACGTTTTTTTTTTATGAATGATGCTTTTGTTAGGATCACACCGTTAGTAACATCCCAAAACTAGTATAATATTTTCCTCTTTGGGTCCACTCCACACGAATTTGTTTTTTGTTCTTTCCCAAATGCACCATAATAGTGAAGTGTTGGGATATGAGGAATGAGCTAAGGTATTAGATATCACATAGCTAATAAATTAGTTAGTGGAGCTAGATATAAGTGTTCAAACTCACTAAGATTGGTAAATTGGGTTGAGATGGAGATGGACCCTCGTGTCGTCATCGTCGCTTGCCTCAACCTCGACTTTTGATTTGGTCAAATAGAATTGACCAGACTAGGTTTTTTTATTAACTGGTTCAAGTCCGAACCAACATGTATATTCGGTTCGGTCTAACTGCACATTCTCCCAACCGCTCAACTGCCAACTGAGCAGTTGCGTATTTGACCAGACTCTGGTATTGAGTTTTTGTGTTTCAAAAACACAGAGTTTTCAATCGTCTTTTCTTTCGTGTGTTCTAACAAATATTCCCCCCCTTTAGAAATTCTGATTCCTCCCAAATAAAACATGATGACCCACTATCTGCCACTACTCTTTTGTCTATCAAATATGCATACTAGATAAAATAATTTAACATTCTCCAACTTATAACAAACACTTTTCTATCTTTTCTTATTTTATCATACATTATAAAAAAAATTACCTTTAGCTACTACAAAATTATATCGTCATGAAAATGCAGTAGCAAATAGTTGAAATTTGTTATAACAATCACTATTTCATGTAGTAATTTGCAGTACCAAATACTATTTGCCACACCACTATTTGCTACACCTAGCATCCCCTCGTAAATAGTGGTGTGGAAATAGTATTTGCTACTGCTAATTACTACTGAAATAGTGATTGCCGTAGCAAAAATCAACTATTTGCTACTGCATTTTCATGTCGTTGTAATTTTGTAGTAGCTAAAGTTTTTTTTTTTTTTTTTTTTGCATATACCGTACGATCCAATGTGTTTGTTCCAACTTCAAATATTATCTGCATTGTAAAGTGGTTTTGTTACTATATAGCCAAGTGTGTCCAAAAACCTAAGAGTGGAAGCTAAGTAAGAAATATACTATTCACATACAAAAGTTCATATATATACCTTTGATCCTTACCCAATTTGAAGTATGTATTCTTTTTAAATTTGGCACGCAAAGTTACTATATCTATACACCATCTTATGTATTTCACAAACAAACAAAAACAAAAGCAAAATCAGTAAGGAAACAATGAAATCTCATAGGTTGATTACTTGAGTTCATAAAAACAACAAAGTAGTAAAGATGTAATCATAAACATGGACCATTGAATATTCTTCTTTGGGGCTAATGCTTTCTTTTCTTTGGTATGTTTATTTTATACAAATTGATATGATTTTTATTTTTTTGAAATTTGCAGATTGATTATATTCTAACTTCAATAATTTTAATTGAGGGGGCCTCACATGTCAGAAATAATTCAAATTACGATTGTGAGTATTGAGTATTATTTAACATCATCACTAAGACATTAACTAGCACTAAAAGTATGGATTGTGTAGTTTTGTAGACAATGATTACTTATTAAAATACTATCATTGACACATTGTTCACATATGTCCATAAATGGACAATGGTAACCCATGACAGCCGATGAGATGCCACCCAGTCAGCGCCGAGCTGGTTGTGAGATCACTTTAGTGGATGGAAACAAGGTTTAAGAAGGTTCTAGGCTGGCGTTGAAGCTCCGCCTAGCACCTAACTCACCAAGGTGTTTTTTCCAAATTAATAAAATATTAAAATTATAAGAAAAATTACAATACCTTACTTAATACTTAACATCCAACATAGTAGTTAACATATTCAAGGTAAACAAGGTTCAAGTTATGTTAAACTAATAGAGAAGCAAGAATAAAAACATGATAAGATAAAGATAAGTCATAAAGGCAATGGTAGCTCCAATTAGCCATCCCATATCGACCATTGGTCATAAAGGCAAAGGCAATGAGAGGAGAAGAGAATAGTAGCAATGACCGAAAGGGGAGGAGAAGAGAAGAGAAGCGACAGCCAAAGGGAGGGTGAGAAGGTAGTGCGGTGACGACGACGATGATGGAAGAGCAGCGACAACATTGATAAATGGAGGGGACGAGAAGTTCCAGAGTCAAATGAATGGAGGGGATGGAGTGAATAAATCGACGTTGTGAATGAGAAGATTTAAACCCTAAAAGTTTCTGATTTTACTTTTTTCTTAAAAATTAAGCAACCCCTTAGCCGCCTAACCTGATTAGGCGCCGCCTTGCTCTGCCTAGCTCACCACTTAAGGACGAGATGAGGCAGTAGGTTGCCGTCTAGCGCCTAGGCCCGCCTTTTTGAACCTTGGATGATAGTAAACGTCGTGAAGAGGCCCAGGAGTAGGTGACAACTGGACATCGCAGTGCTTGTTGGGTGGCGTCGCGCTGTCCATTGGTCACCTAATTTCCTGGGCCTATCACTTTTGTTGGACAACATGTGCATCTAATAATATAGAACATCTTGTTAGCTGCCAATAATCAAAAGCTACAAAAAGTTTTGCTCAATTGTGACCACTCAATGAACAAAAGATGTTATAGTGATTTCTCTAGAGAAGCCTTATACGGAGGATTTGGCGACGATAAGGTAGTAAGGAAGAGTTAGGGTTCTTCTGGGATTGATAGGTGATCCTTGGCAGAGACGGAACAGCTGCTTGAATTGCGCTGCGACGGCGGCGTCATCCGAGATTCTGAGCACTTTCTTCACTGGTGAGAAGTTGGGAAGCATTTTGGGTCTTAGGATTCAGGTTTTTTGAATCGATTGATGGTGGGGATGAAGTTCTCAGTAGGTGGCTAACAGGACGATATGGAAGGAAGCTTCGATTACCCAGGCGTTGACGATTTGCCAAATTTGGAGATGAGGACATCGACGATTATTTGCGGATCGGATAGCTTTTAGATGAGTGGGGTTCCGCCGCCGCCGCCGGAAAATCTCAGATTAGGTTTGGAAGGAAGGTATTTGGGGTTCAATATTTTCGGGTTTAGGTTCAGTAGATCGATTTGAGTAGAGGGTTTAATCTGAATCGGATCAAGACTATTATTTTATTATATTTTAAATGACGTAGACCGGCTGACGTGAAAAATTCACTGTGAAAAGTTACCATCAGTGTGAATAGTACCACGTCGTAGCGAAGTTCATAATAACGTGACGATGTTGTGACAAAATGAAATTTCATAACTAGTTTGTAACCCGGCCCAATAGTTCAAGACTCCATTAGTATTTGACCCATTTCCGTACGTATGACAACAACAATTTGGACAGCTTAACATCTTATTGAAAACAACAAAGGACGCTATGCTATATCAAGTTGATTGGGCCGAGTTAGTGGGATTGGGCCCGATTTAGTTTGACAGTTGTAACATTCTTCATAATAAATAGTTAATTATTTTGCGTTGAAATCCGATATTCACTTAGAAAGGGGACTGGAAAAGTATTCATCGAACTGATCCTCGAATTTAGAATATTTGACACCTAATATGGTGATCGATACTAAATAAAGAATAAAAAGGAGTTAATTATTTTATTAAAAATGTAGTAATAAACGTGGGCAACATTTTTTTTTAAAAAAGGGTTAAGTTTATTGATTAGCTCATGGCGATGTTAACATTTGGAGACGAATATGTACTTCCTAGTCGGAGCTTATGAGCAGCGTTGAACACCAAAAAGCCAGAGAAGTAACAGCTTGTTGCCGTTCTGGTCTACTTATAGGTCATCCTGTGGGCTTTTCTTATTTGATTTTTTCTTCGATCCAGCCCATCCGCTGTTGAAATAATTTATTCGTAAAAGATTCAATCGAATATTCCACAGTTCAATCACCTAGCTAAACTTCTGGTGAAACCGGGAATGGCAACTTCTGAAGATAACAAACAAACCTTTTTGCAATTATTTGTGCAAAATACACCTCTCTACTCATAATGCTTAACAAAGATACCCTTCCGTTACAATTTTGATAAACTTCGTTATCATTTTGCTGACATGTTATGCTGACTCAACATGCAGGTTGTCAGATTTGACATATCAGCAAACTGAAACGACGTTGTTTTGCCTTTTGGTTTATTTTTACTGAGAAGGCAATTGTCACGCGCTAATTGCCCCCCCCCCCCCAAGATCTAGGGGTGCAATGAGGTTCAATCTAGAGAGTTGAGAGTTGAGGTGTTGTTCACCTTTGTTCTTGGTTCACATGTGGATGTCTTGAGTGTACCTCGCAAGGTGTACAAGAGACAATAGTAAGAGGACGAATAGTATATGTGTGTAAGAGTGGGGGTAAGGTCGTATGAGAGAGAGACATAAAAGTACCAAGGTACCCCCCAGGGTTTTGAGTATGAGAGCCTTAAGTGTACTAATGGGAGTCTACAGCTTAAGGGGTAACCTCTAAGTCAATTTGTCTTTTCCTCCCAATGTTGGGGTCAGGTCTCTATATATAGTGTCTTAGGGTCTGAGCCAATGCTGCCACGTGTCATTGGCTGGTTCGTGAATTGCCTTCAGGATGATCTTGGTTGTTGGCTGTCGGACGACCTAGATGGCTTATGGAGAAACCCTAGGCTCCTGACAGCTTTAGTGTTTCCGTCCAAGCACAATCGGGCCTTGGCTTCTAGATGGCCCAGACGTCTTTTTGGGAGAACCCTAGGCGTCTGTTGGCTCTAGAGTTTCCGTTGTACTGCGGCTAGTCCATGTGCGTGTACGCCGTGATGGGCTTCATGCATGTATGCCCGAATGGGCTTAACTGTTGGTCTTGGTTGGGCCCGGTCTAGGCCTTCAAGGCTTCATGCATGTCCATCCAGCTTGGCTTAGCTATTGGTCTTGGTTGGGCCCGTTCGCCATGGCTTCAAGGCTTCATGCATGTGCGCCCGGCTGGTCTTAGCTGCTGGTATTGGTTGAGCCCGGTCTGGACTTCAAGGCTTCATGCATGCACGTCCGGCTAGGCTTAGTTGCTAGTCTTGGCTGGATTGGGTCTAGGCCTTCAAGACTTCATGCATGTACATATGATCGGGCTGAGCTACTGGTCTTGGGCCCATCTGATGTGATCCTGGCCACCAAGCCCGGCGTGGACACGACTGATCCCGATCCGGCCCCAGCACTGATGCCGGGCCGAGACAACACCGGGCCCAAGCCTACGCCAGCACCACCCCCGGAGCCTAGAAGAGCCCAAGCCCCGAAGCTAGAAGACGCCCCTAGGAGGATGTTGATCCTCAACCAGGCACTAATGCCAGCTCCTATTCCAGCAAGAGTTAGATTGATGACCCGCCAGGAGCTGATGCTGATACTAAATCCAGACCCGGACCCCGGGCCGAGCCTAGCACCAAGTCTAGGCCCCAGATCGACTCCTACGAGCTCTAGAGCCCAACTAGCACTTAAAGAAACCCATGAGATATCCTTGAGATCTGGCCCAGACAGAAGACAACAGGTCTGGACAGATTTGAAGAAGGCCCCAAGCTAAGCCTGCCGCAGGCGCAGGGCCCATGCCAGCGCCCGTACGATGAGCTATTTTGGCCCAGCCAACAATTGGCTCGTGCATTTTGGGATTTTTCAAAGGCATTGGAATCCTTATGGCCCCAGGATGAACCTCCGACAAACAGTGCTGAATTTGGAGGAGAATTGAAGGAGATAGAGCTAAGTCAAGTCCTAGTAAAGCATGGATGGAGCATTAAAAAGCACAACCCGGATGCTGATCCGAGGAAGCCCATGCTAGGAGCAATGATTAGGCCACCACCTGAGCCTGATCCAAGATGAGAGAAAGGAGGAGAATCCATCCATGGAGAAGGGCCAAGAGGCCAGCTCATGGCCAAGTAGCTACGGGCTAAAGCTAAATTAGTAAAATGCCAAAACTGGATTGCTGGACAGATTCGTAGCCCGACAAAGATTGATGAATATGGTCTGCCTGGAGACAGAATTTGGGCTGATGTCCATCATGAAAGTTGTATCCCATGGAGTCTACTAATGATCTGCAAAAGGGCTTAATTTTACGAATTTGTTTGATATTTATTTGGCTAATATTTCCATAACCCGTTTCAGCTGTTTTTGGGGAAACTTGGCTCCCAAGTTTAGAGTTCTTGTATAGGAAGAATACTTTCCTTTGTAAGATTGTAAGTTCGAATTTTGCTTCCCTTTTAGGATAGATTAGGATTAGTTTAAGTCCTCTTTAGTATTCTAATTAGTACTCTTTTTATTATTTCTTTATTAGAATAGGAAGTAGCTATTTAGGAGGATTAGGAGAGCTTGTTCCCTAACTCCTCCTATAAATAGAGGCATATATGCCTCATTGTAAAACACACCTTTTTAATCAATAAACTACTTAAAACTTCAGTTTTCTTCTTGCATTCTATGCAATTCTCTTTTCGACTTTCATGGAATTGACTGTCGTCTATATCAGCTTTATCGTCTAGGGTATTCACCCCTTGAAGTGGCGCCTTCGACTTGATACTTCTGGTTCCTAGCTCCTTTATAGCTAGAAGGTCAAAGTCCTCTTTCCATCCCGATTTCGTAGATTCGACTCATTGCCTTGAAGATCGACTTGTGGTGATTAGGGTTATTGATGCACTCAAATATTGGTGTATTCAATCCCGCATTAGACGACATATTCATTGTGTTTTAGTTGTGATTGGATGAGATATTGATGATTATTTGATCGATTTTTCTCTTTTGCTCCTTTTGGACCATTTTACGTCGTTTTGTATATTTCGATGCATTTCAGGTAATAAACAATGTTGGAGATCGAACCGAAATACAACCAGACATGTTTGAATATTAACTACAAGACACTCTCAATTTGGCCACAGAGGCGCACATTGAATTATTGGACTAGGAAAATCTGATAAGGTTAAATGGGGACTTGGATTATGAAGTCTACTACCTTATGATCAAATAAACGCCCACTTCATGATCATTGGGCAAGGATAATTAAGAAGTTAGATTGGGGTTTGGACAAATGGATTAAGAAAAAGCCCAAATCATAATTGTTTTGGTGGATCACGTGTAAAGGGAAGGGATGATTTTAATTCCCTTATGATCATAGTCGGAAAAAAAAAACAGAGGAACGAAAATTGAGAAGGTGAAGAGGAGCAGTTGGCTTCGGCCAGGAGGAAGGAGAGAGCAGGAGGCCACAACTTCAATCGGAACAGGGGAGTTTCACTGATTCTTCAGGATTAGGTTTACTCGGAGTAAGATGTCTTCTTCTCCAGTTTTCTTTTTCTCTGTTTCTGTGATTTCTTCTCTGGCGATGTCTAGCTAAACCCTTAGTTTGTTCAGATTAGATGAAGTTTTAGCGAAACTTTGTATGGATGATGTCGGGTTTCTAACCTGTTAATGTTAATTGAGGTTTATTCAGACTTAATTGAGATTGTTCTAAAACCCTAATTTAAAGCTCTTGAATTCGCAGATTGACCATATCGTAGAATTTGCTTCATCTTTGTCTTGCGGTTCTGACCATGGATCGTGAGTCATTCTAGGGTTTAGAAGGTCATTAAGATTACCCGGTGTCTTGACCATAGGGCCGGTGAAATTAATCTCTTTGCATTTCTGTGCGGCGTTTCATTGTTCTTCGTGCATTCTTGGAGATTTATGAGTTATTTGACCATAGGAACTCGTAGGTTTGCTAGGATAGTTTCTCTGCGTCCTGACCATGGAGTAGAGATTGTCAAAGGAAGCGTTGAGGCATTGAGTCTGTTAAAACCTTAGTTGCATTGCATCATCCGTCTTAGTCGAGCTAGAGCGGATTCGAGTCTGGACAAGCGCCTTAGTCAATTCTTGAAGCTCCAACTTGTTTGCCTGCTTGATTGGTTTAATTTGCATTCTTAGTTTACTTAGTTCATTCACCACCATTTCCAAACCCAACGTTTAAACCCGAATAGCTTATTCCACATTAGTTGAGTAATAGAAACAAAAATACCCCTTGGGAAATAACGATCTCTTAGGAGCAATCCTTCGAGTAAAACTAGTGTGCATTAATTTGCGCACCAAGTTTTTGGCGCCGTTGCCGGGGACTTTTCTTTTTCTAGGAAAGGCATTGTGCGTTTAAGCTTTTCATTCACTCTTTTATCATCTCTTTTCTCCCCATCTTTTTCATGATTTACCTGGGTAGTGCTCTTGTGTTTTTGAGATGCAGGACTACAGGTTCGATAGCAACCAAGGATGGTACAACAATGGAATGCCACTTAATGATTACAACCAAGAGTGGAGTACATCATGGCAACCATGTATGCCAAACTGGAATGAGGAACCACCACCCTTGCCTTCTTGGCCAGAGCCACAAGCTACACACTACTACCGAGATTACGAAGAGGAATATCTACATTCGCACCAGTACCAACAACAGGAGTCTTATACAGATTTTATGTTGAATAAGATTCTCTCGACTCTACGAGCTCCTAATGTTGTGAACGTCGAGATTGAGCAACAATATCAACTGATGGAAGAAGATTCTCGAGATTTGGTCGAAGAAAAAAATGATAACCTAGCCCATGACTGTTGTGAGCTAGAGGTATCTGATGAAGAATCTTTGACAATGGTGGTAGATGAAGATGTGGAGCTTATCCATCTCTTGATTGAAGCTGAAGATGAGCATCTGCATAATGAGGAGTTATCCTCATTTATGCTTCCGTCGAGCCAGCCTGTAGTTCCAGATAGAGATGAGCACATGGATATCGAGGAGTCACCTTCATTGGTAATTCAGGCAACTGAAACTGAGGAGGGCAATGATTCTGAGGTGTATGAGTTCAACTACAAGAGAAACTTGGATGACATTGGTGTGGAGCAAACTGCAATCATCGAGTATAACACACCATACTATCTTTTTCCTCCTCCAGTAGGAAAATTTGCGAAGAAAAGGTCATCCGAGCATAACCAAGATCTACTTGAGCACCACCGACTACATCTTGCTCCTTCTGGCGTGCTATTTGGAACTCAACCGCTAGCCCTGAAGAAGCTATTTGACTTCAAAGAACTCTTGAGTTGGGGTCCATAATAAGTATCGTCTAGCTCAAAGACGTTAAAGAAAGAGCGCTTCATGGGAGGCAACCCATGTCTGGAGTCTGTTTTGAGTTTTTGAGTCAGTTATTTATTTTTTGTATCGAACTTTTGTGGTTTTTGAGGTAGTGGTCTATTTTGTACCTTGAATGCTCTGATCTTGTTGTGAGGTTCTCTCCTGTTTCAGGATGTCCTTAGGTTCCACATGACTATCCGCCGGTACTTAACTCTGAGCTCGCCGCCATCCACGACATCAATCTTCACTTTCCAGGTTCCCGGATTCCTCTACTCTCTTTTAGTCCTGTGAGGACACAGTCTGATCTAAGTGTGGGGTGGTTTCGTGACAGTGCATGCATGTTGGTTAACTGAGCTCTTGTCGTTTAATGGGTGGTGATTGTGCCTTGTTTTGTCACTCTTTCACTGCTTCCCATTCTCTTTTGCAAGTAAATTTTCACATTGCTTAATATCTTCTTTGATTTGCTTACCGTGTTCCATATGGTGAGATTGATGTGGTGCTTTAGCTATGACCAAATGTGTGTGTGAGAACCTGTATTATGACCATCTCCCACTCTTCTTTGTTTGTAGTAGTCTAGGAACTTGTCCTTATTGGATTAGTGAACATGTGACTTGGTGTTGTGCAAGACTTGGTCTGTCTGATGCTCGAATTCTCTAGTTCAATGCCATGATTGAGTCTAGATAAGGGATCTTCTAATTTCGTGCTTTTAATTGTTGTTAATGTTCCCAATCAGAGAAAATATGAAAAATGAGTGGTTTGGTATTGAAGTTGTGGGTCGATTCACGAGCTGGCATATGTGCCTGCCCATTGCTGTAGTCCCAAAGGGAAGTCTCAATGTGGCATTCTTCTTCTAACCTACTCCCGATCGTGGCTGGGGTCTAGGATAACGCGGAATTCCAAAGGTTTCCGGCTGCTCCATACCTGGTAGTATCCACGCTGTACCGACCATTCGAAAATAAATGATTGAAAAAAAAAGAAAAAAAAAGAAATGCTTTTTAATTTTGTTCAAGTCGTGTTCCCTTATCTAGCAAGTGTCAGGTTGCGTCCTAGATTAAGTGTAACAGAAGTAAGTATTGTCTTGCCTTTATCAAGTCAGGTTGTTCACTAGCTCGTTAAAGTCTTGTTCCTCTTTTACTCTTGCAGAGTTTGGTTTTAACTGTGTGGTCAGTCGGGTAATCCTCTTGTTTGATAGAAGCATCGTTTACATCATTCTAGGAACCAAGAGGTTTTCGGTTTGCTCATTCAGGTTGGTGCATTGTTGTGTAGAGTTCTTGCTTGAGGACAAGCAAAAGTCTAAGTGTGGGGTGATTTGATGCACTCAAATATTGGTGTATTCAATCCCGCATTAGACGACATATTCACTGTGTTTTAGTTGTGATTGGATGAGATATTGATGATTATTTGGTCGTTTTTCTCTTTTGCTCCCTTTGGACCATTTTACGTCATTTTGTATATTTTGATGCATTTCAGGTAATAAACAATGTTGGAGATCGAACCGAAATACAACCAGACATGTTTGAATATTAACTACAAGACACTCTCAATTTGGCCACAGGAGGCGCACATTGATTTATTGGACCAGGAAGATCTGATAAGGTTAGATGGGGACTTGGATTATGAAGTCTGCTACCTTATGATCAAATAAACGCCACACTTCATGATCATTGGGCAAGGATAATTAAGAAGTTAGATTGGGGTTTGGACAAATGGATTAAGAAAAAGCCCAAATCATAATTGTTTTGGTGGATCACGTGTAAAGGGAAGGGATGATTTTAATTCCCTTATGATCATAGTCGGAAAAAAGAAAACAGAGGAACGAAAATTGAGAAGGTGAAGAGGAGCAGTTGGCTTCGGCCAGGAGGAAGGAGAGAGCAGGAGGCCACAGCTTCAATCGGAATAGGGGAGTTTCATTGATTCTTCAGGATTAGGTTTACTCGGAATAAGATGTCTTCTTCTCCAGTTTTCTTTTTCTCTGTTTCTGTGATTTCTTCTCTGGCGATGTCTAGCTAAACCCTTAGTTTGTTCAGATTAGATGAAGTTTTAGCGAAACTTTGTATGGATGATGTCGGGTTTCTAACCTGTTAATGTTAATTGAGGTTTATTCAGACTTAATTGAGATTTTTCTAAAACCTAATTTGAAGCTCTTGAATTCGCAGATTGACCATATCGTAGAATTTGCTTCATCTTTGTCTTGCGGTTCTGACCATGGACGTGAGTCATTCTAGGGTTTAGAAGGTCATTAAGATTACCCGGTGTCTTGACCATAGGGCCGGTGAAATTAATCTCTTTGCATTTCTGTGCGGCGTTTCATTGTTCTTCGTGCATTCTTGGAGATTTATGAGTTATCTTGACCATAAGAACTCGTAGGTTTGCTAGGATAGTTTCTCTGTGTCCTGACCATGGAGTAGAGATTGTCAAAGGAAGCGTCGAGGCATTGAGTCTGTTAAAACCTTAGTTGCATTGCATCATCCGTCTTAGTCGAGCTAGAGCGGATTCGAGTCTGGACAAGCGCCTTAGTCAATTCTTGAAGCTCCAACTTGTTTGCCTGCTTGATTGGTTTAATTTGCATTCTTAGTTTACTTAGTTCATTCACCACCATTTCCAAACCCAACGTTTAAACCCGAATAGCTTATTCCACATTAGTTGAGTAATAGAAACAGAAAGACCCCTTGGGAAATAACGATCTCTTAGGAGCAATCCTTCGAGTAAAACTAGTGTGCATTAATTTGTGCACCAGTCATCTACCCACGGTTGTGACGGTTCACATCACCATCAATACCCTCAATGATAACACAATGTAAGCAAATTGTTAAGACAAAATCTAGGTGTCTATGCTAAGATATTAGAACATGTTCTAGATAAGATTTATATGTTGAAACATTTTTTTTAGTATTCTGGTATAAGAATACTCGATTATTATTGATCCATTGTACGATTTTTTGTTTGAAATTTACTGAAAATTTGTATTTGTGGTTCTTGATTTAGATGAGGTAGGTATGTAGTTAATTTTTTCAAGCTGCTTTATTTCATTTTTTATATATAGTCAATTGTTTATAAAAATTCATATTTATCATAATTACAATTTAGTATGATAAAAAAGAGTGTAAAAACTTAAATTATTGTGTTGATAAAAAAATGTTGAACAAAGCAGTGTAATAATGCTTATTTTTGTTGTCCACCTTAAAATAAATTGTCACTTTTCTTTAATTAAAGAATTATAAATTTTGTTCACAAAAAAATCTAAAAGAACTTCATTCCTTGAATTATAGAGAAGAGAGGAAATTAAAATAAAATAAGCTGTCAACTCCCTAATCCCATTTTTTCATATATAGACCATAGATTTTTAGGTGCCGGTAGATCGTGTAAGTAATCCAATGGCTCATAATATCATAACACTAATCATAAATAAGTACTTAAATTAGTTCTAAAAAATAAATTTGATAATTATCTTTTAAAATACTTAAAAAAATACGCCTCTTCCTCATTTCTAAAAAGATATTTTTAACTTAAATGTTGTCATTCAAGGTGTGGTTAACCTTTCGGCTTGGTGGGTATTTAATATCTTTGTTTGTATAATTGACTCCTTTTTCTGTGGGAGTTGTCTTCAGAAAAAAAAATATCATGCAACAAAAAGAAAATATGGGATCAATTCATTTATTAAATAGAATTTGGGGGATGGTTGTAGTGAAGATTATGCAGTTTAGCGAATTAGTTTGGCAAGATTCCTAACGTGTCACATATGTGCCCTCAAGTTTGTGATTTATTTTGCGGTTGCTATTTGCAGTCCGTGTTTTACTGTACGCAGTCCGTATTTTAACATGAACTGATAATTATGTCCTTGCAGTCCGTTTTTACTAACGCAGTCCGTTTTTACTAACGCAGTCCGTTTTTTACTAACGCAGTCCATTTTTTACTAACGCAGTCTGTTTTTACTAACGCAATCCGTGTTTTACTAACGCAGTCCGTTTTTACTAAATGTAGTCCTTTTTTACTAAACGCAGTCCTTTTTTTCCTAACGCAATACGTTTTTACCAAGGCAGTCTGATTTTACTAACGAAAATCTTGATTCATAATATATTAGAAAAAACGGATATAACTGTAGTTTTGAATATGTATTTTTTTTTAAATTACATAATTTCTTAGCATTATTTTCTCTCAAAATTAGTTTTATTTCAACATTTATAATTTTTCGTTAGTATTTTTATCAATATTATTAATTTATTCTAAATGTTTAATGTGTTATTTGTATTTTATGCCCATTTTTTCAAATATATTATGAATCAATATTTTCGTTTGTAAAATCAGACTGCGCTGGTAAAAACGTACTGCGTTTAGTAAAAAATGGACTGCGTTTAGTAAAAAAACTGGACTGCGTTTAGTAAAAAAGGACTGCGTTCAGTAAAAATGGAATGCGTTAGTAAAAACGAATGCGTTAGTAAAACACGGAATGCATTAGTAAAAAACGGACTGCGTTTAGTTTGCGTTAGTAAAAAATGGATTGCGTTAGTAAAACACGGACTGCGTTAGTAAAACACGGACTGCATTAGTAAAAAACGGACTGCGTTAGTAAATACGGACTACAAGGGCATAATTGTCAGTTTGTGTTGAAATATGGACTGCGTACAGTAAAACACGGACTGCAAATAGCTGCACCCTTTATTTTCCTACCCTTTAGGCTTTAGCTTCAAACAAAAAGGCAGTGGTCATCACATCACCAATCAAATGCAAGCATAAAGAAAAAGGGCAATTTTTCTTTGGTGATTATGCCCATTATTTTGGTATTATTTGTATGTTATTCATGATTAGTCGTTATTGAAATGTGTTTGTATGTTATGTGTTATACGAGTCTTGCTTTATTCATAAGTATTATTCATGTGTTATATGTTAATAGCACATGAATAACATATAATAACACGTGAATATATAAAGCTAACCACAAATAGTATACAAATAATTTCATTTATGGCGACAAACATAATGGATGTCATCACCAGAAAAAATTGGCAGTAGAGGGTTTGGATATGATAATCAAGGGAATTGGAATTTTGTAGCACAATTTAAAAAAATATGTACCGTCAGTAGCCAAATGCGTAAAAATGTCCAGAAATAGCACAATCTGACTGGCAGCCAGCGCTGCGCCAGCCAGATAGCGCTGCGCCACCCAGCCAAGCGCAGCGCTGGCTGGCAAGTCAAATTTGTGCCGTTGCAGCGCTGCGCCATGTGGCACACTAGCCGTTACAATGTAGCCGTTAAGTAACGGTAGTATTGATCCCAGGCTGCGCTGCGCTGGCTGGGTGGCGCAGCGCTACTTGGGATCAATACTACCGTTTTTTTTTTGGTATAAATACCCCCTACCCCCCACATACCATCTTCACACCTCCTCTCATACTTTCTGAAACTCAATTCTCTCTAAGGTATTTTTGATAGTTTGTTTGTGTTTGTCATAAATTTTTTGTTATTATTATTGTACGCTAATGACGTATTTTATTTGTAGGTTCGTAGCAATTGTCCAGGCGGAAAATTTCGTTTGAAGAAGGCCTGAACCCTCCCTCAAAAGGTATCATGCTATAAATTATATGGTAATTAAATTGTGTTTTACGATTTTATATGTATTTAACATTGCTTGTGGATATTAAATTGTAGATGGATTACATGTTTGGAGAGGTGCCGGTTGGGGTACGAAGTGGTAGTCCCGAGGACCCTTCGATTTTATGGGGTGATGCTGACCGACATCGAGCGTCGGAATTTTCGAAGCTCAGGTTGGTACATTTGAAATGTTATTTATTTTTACAAGGTATTTATGTTTGAATGTTGCATTTATTTTAATAATATTCATAATTTAATTACTTATATTACAATATTATGATCAAATTTGAATATTAATAGTAGTACCTAATATTAATAGATTTTAAACTTAGATTTAAATCACTAAAACTAATTGACTACTAATGGGGGATTAAAAGTAGTAAATATTAGTAACCTAAAAGATAACATATTGACTACTAATAGTGATTACTAATTATTTTTAAATGTTACTTATATTATAATACTAATTGATATAATTACAAATAATGTAAGTCCTAATTCATATTAGTATATAGTAAATATTGAAATGTTACTTCAATTTGAAATGTTAGTTATATATAAATGTTTGTTATATGTAAATGTTAGTTATATTTGAATGTTAATTATATTTGAATGTTAATTACATTTAAATGTTTAGGGTGCACTCAGAAATTGAGTACTAGTTATTAATTTTGTTACATCTTCTTTCCCCAACTATTAGGACCCACATATGACGCTTAATTGTCGCTTCTCTTAGAAGATCATGAAGTACGAGTCCTAGGTTCGAGGCATACCTTGCCCCCATAGGTCTAGATAAGTTGCGTGACTGCCTGGATTTTACCCCTGATTCTGAGCTGATCACCGCATTGGTCGAGAGATGGTGTCCCGAGACGAGCACTTTCACTTGTACCACGGTGAGGCAACCATAACATTCGAGGACATGCATTTTCTCACTGGTCTGAGCATCGATGGTGTGCTTGTGGAGTCGCAGAGGCGCATTCCGACTGTGGATTCTGATCTGCAGATTTACGTTGAGCAGCTACTTGGGAAGAAACCATCTACCGCTGACCTGTCTGCTGGCAGAGTGAAGATGACGTGGTTGCGTAACCACTTTGGCACCATCAGGGATGACGCCGATCAGGAGACTATCGAGCAGCACTGTCGCGCATACATTCTGGACTTCTTCGGCAGCTGCATCTTTGCTGATCGGTCAGGATCACACGCCTCACTCTTCTTCCTTCCACTGCTCGAGGACATGAGCCAGATAGGCGAGTACGCTTGGGGGGCTGCCGCACTTTCATGGCTATATAGGGAGTTTGGCCGGTGTGCTTTCCGCATAGAGAGCAACCCGTCCCGCGACCACGTAGGTGACATTGGAGGTTGGATGGCACTGGTTCAGGCGTGGGCCCTGGAGAGATTTACGTCCATTGCGCGTCGAGTCCACAAGAGTCGACAGATTGCACCGACGCACTCCCCCATTCCACGTATGACTAGGTTCGGGCTACACTTCTTCTTCCATTTTCATAGTTTATTCCATCTGATCAAGTTGTATGAATGACGTGGTTCATTCCGCAATTTTGTAGCTGGAAAGAATGGTATCACGCGAAGACCAGATACATCCTTGTTGGGGGGGTACCGCCAGCTGTTTGACGATGGGACTCCATTCGTGGTATTGTATTCTAACAAAGTAAATGTTATTTTCCCTTACAGTTTAGGTTTCGTAGTTGTCTAACTTTCCAATTTGTTTCATATAGTGGTGTCCCTACTCGGCGGACCGTGAGCATTACAGTCCAGGGACTTTCCCCATCCATCGCGTCGTCGCACCTCTCATCTGCTTCTTCAGCGCTATGTGGCATAGGCCTGATAGAGTGCTGCGTCAGTTTGGGATGGACCAGCCTGTCCTACGTACGATCAGCCAGTAGGTGAGGTCATCAGTAACCTGGAGCTGACACAGCGTGGATGGCATCGTACTGATGTGGTAGCTAGATTTGCTGGATATCGGGACCTGTGGTCCACTCGTCTTGACCACATCGCCTTAGGCCCGTGGCTGCGGAGGAGGAGAGGGAGTCCTATCACTTCCACGACGAGATCAACCAGTGGTATCATGGCATCACTAGACGTACAGTTTCTCGCCGAGGAGCCGTGGACCAGTCTTTGGTACGTAGGTTCCGTCATAATTATTACAACTACTTCTAGTTACATGTTTAACAATTCTAATTATGTGTTGTAGCTTGATGGCATGGAGAGGCTATACGTGACTACTGGCCAGTCACATATCACGCCTCAGGAGCAGCAGAAGACGCATGCTACATTGAGGTCAATGATGCATGCTTCAGGCGGATCCATAGGACGTCTGAGTCTAGGAGGGCACCCCGGCAGGCGACCCATCCACGACATGCTGACTACCCAGTGCCTGACCCGCCAGCTGCCAGGATTCCTTCTACACGTAGAGTCCGACAGCATGTAGATGTCCCCCCTGTCCCGCGATTGTGGGAGCCGGCATTACCTCAGTGGGATCCACATCACCAGCAGACCCGATACTCTGAGCACTATCCATTCGACACTACAGGAGACGCGACTTTCATTATATGGGGAGTCAGGACTACACCCAGCCGGAGGACTACTCACAGCATCAGGATTACACACATCATCCGGACCCGACCCAGCCATACACCACTCCTACAGTCCCCACTGGAGGCTATACATCTTACGCCCCTCCATCCGGGTCTCAGTGGGGTCCTTCCACATCGTACGCAGGTCCGCCTGGGTCTCAGTATGTCACACCACCCGTAGTGACATATGAGGCGTCGTTCGATGATGATGATACTCCACCCGCCGACGGGCAGCATCGATATGGACTGAGGCGAGAGCCTACGCAGAGGATGTGCGCTACTGGAGGCCATGAGCTGGGGGCACATTGGAGGGGACAGGGTCGGCGTAGGGGTCGGGAGGGTAGGGGTCGAGAGGGTGGGGGTCGGGAGGGGAGGGGTCGTGATGGGAGGGGTCGTGAGTAGTTGTGGTAGTGCTTGTTTATTTCATTGTATTTCGTATTTCAGAGTACTTCATAGTAGACGTTTATTTCATGGTATTCGACTTTATATTTTTGTGTATCTTATGAGTTCACAACACCCTAGAAATGCAACATATAATTGATCACACATTTCATCTTATGGATTCACAACACCCTAAAAAAGCTTCATCTGTTCACATAGATAGGTATGATTTTTGCAAGAAATAATTGCCAACCCACGTGAAAAAAGCTGCAGCTCCTCATTAAGTCAACCAATTATGGACCACACAATAATTTGTAGTTGGAGTTATTCTGCAATTCTGGCATCCACTAACTGACACACATCCAATAATAGTTGGAGTCTTCCTTACATTATATAGAGGCGTGAGTCCACAACCACCATACTAACTCTTCCAAACTACTCGAAACCTACTACAATTCTCAATATCTTCTAACCATAGAAAATGAATTTCGCATTTTGGCTCCGATGGGATGGCGAAATAGTACACGGACAACACGGTGGGGTGTGCTACAGCGGGGGGAAATTATGTCGCCTCAAAATGACGAGGCAACCTTCACTACAACAGGCATGTCCAGTTTTCTTGCGAAAGATGGGGGTAGGATCTTCGGCGGTTTTGCGAACTGTCATGTATCGATGTCCAGTCTTTGCGAATGACCAAATTGTGGCACACTACCCACTCATTCTTGATGACGTTACTGGGTTAGAGGTTATCTACAACATCATGGCAACCCAATCGGACTACCGAGTGGCAGAGCTATACTTTGAGTTCGACCACCGTGGGACGCCGGTCCAGGGAGAATCTATATTCATGGTGATGGAGCGAGTGCCTGTTATAGTGGTCAGAGCAGTCAGAGCAATCAAACACATCCGGGAAATTGCGTGGCGATAGCATGCAAGAAAGTACGGTAGCGCACTTGGGAAATGAGATAGAAGGAGACTCATCAGAAAGCGACGTTAACTCGGAGCAGGACGCAGCAAATGTCTCTGAGCCAGACATTGAAACTCAACCCTTTGTGAATGCGCAACCACCGAGAGAATACACCCCCAAGCCATTTCACACATTTACCAGACGATATCGGTGACATAATGACTACAAACAACAACGAGTACGGCGTTCATAATGTTCCACGGTGGCACATTGATGGGCCAGGGTTTGGGGTTGGGCAACAATTCGAAAGCAAACTTGTGGCTCAAACTAGTCTGAAGCAATATGCACTCAGGAATAACCGCATGTTATGCACGACACGGTCTAGCAAATGGTTGCTTGAGCAACGATGTCATGGATATCAAAGCAATGGATGCCAGTGGAGGATAAGGCTCACTACAAATGAGAGCGATGTGTGGACGGTAAAACAATTCAATCCGGCCCATACGTGTTTGGGCAGTCAGAACAACATCAGTCCGACCCAGCTAGACGTCAATGTCATAGCCGATGCAGTCACGCCCTTTGTCCAAGCACGCCCCCATATTCGTATCAAACTTCTTCAGACAGAGATACATACTATGTACGGACGACAAATTTTGTACAAGAAGGCATGGAACGGCAAACAGCGCGCCATGGAGCGGATATATGGTAATTGGGAGGAATCATACAACGAGTTACCTACCCTAATGAAGGCAATACAAGATCGGAACTATGGGACGAAAGTTGAATTCGTCACGAAAGAAATCACAACGGTTGATGGAGATACAATCATCCAATTCGACCGTGTATTTTGGAGTTTCGCCCCGTCCATCGAAGGTTTCAAACATTGTCCTCCTGTGCTCGTCGTCGACGGTACCTTCATGACAGGAAAATACAAGCACACACTACTCATGGCTAGTTCGTTCGATGGTAATAAGAACATCTTCACTGTGGCTTTCGCAATCGTGGACGTTGAGAGCAAGGAGACTTGGGAATGGTTCTTTGATTGCATACAACGACGAGTGACACAGAGACGCGAAGTATGTGTCATTTCCGACCGACATGTGGGCATCGTGAGTGCAATGGAGAAAATCCAATTTGGATGGCATTGGCGGTGGTGCGCCAGACACTATGTAAGCAATTACAACAAAGCCGCCAAGAACCCAAAAATGAAAAACCGCCTTATGAATTTAGGTAAGTATCATGACACTCCACCAAGTACTTAACAATTTCAGCGTATAGCATTGTAATCCATTCTTTTTTACCTGCAGCTAAACGCCGGTCCTTGAGAAAGTTCACAAAGGGGGCAACAAGATTTGCAAGGGACGACCCCGTAAATAAAAAATGGGCGCTTGAAGATCAATTATATTGGTCAAGAGCCGTAGACGCTCAACACGACGGGGCACGATGGAACCAATTGACATCAAACATGGCGGAGAGCGTGAATGGGGCATTCAAGTCAATCCGGGCTCTCCCTGTTACAGCTTTGGTGGAATCCACTTTCTACAAGCTGCAAACGTATTTCGAAGATCGACGAAAGAGGGTTCGAGAAGAACAGGCGGCCGGTGAAATCTGGACGAAAAGTGTCTTAAGCGCCTGCAGAAAAGAGTGAATAAGGCCACTTCCCACACAGTGAGGCAATTCGATTACGATGCTGGGATATTCGAAATACAGACGACGATAAATTGCAGCAACGGGAAGGGAAACAATAGGCAAGAAGTTCGCTTGGACTACGAGGAGGGGGACGGTCATTGCTCCTGCGGCAAGTTCCAACAGTGGAAGATGCCTTGTTCACATGTCGTGGCCGCATGTAACGCCGCCAATCAAGATCCCTTATACTACGCCAACGATCATTACAGGCTGGAAACAGTAAGACAAATATACGGACGGAGTTTCCTCCCTATCGGCTCGAAAGACGACTGGGTGCCTCATGGAGGGCCTAAGTTGATGCCTGACCCAGGAAGGGTCAGGGAGATGGGGCGACCACGACATTCTCGCATACGCAACGAGATGAATTGGGTTGAAGATATTGAGCCTCACTGCAGTTACTGCCAGCAAGAAGGGCACAATAGGAGGACGTGCCAACGTGCGAGGCGAAGCAGCAGAAATCCAAACCCTACAAGGAACGGTTAATTGCACTATGAAATGTTTTAGTATTATGGGTTCGGTAGTTTGGTGTTTCGTAATCTGTATTTCAAATGTGTGGTTGTCAATTTCATGTTTCAGTTTCAATGTAATTTTTGTTTTGTAGTTGTACTATGAAGTTACTTTTATTAGTCAATCCTTCAACTGAGAAAGACTGCAACTATGTCATAAAAACAAATGAAATTTGACAACACAATGAAGAAAGGCTGCAACTACAGACCAGTCATTTTTGTAACATCCCCGCTCAACCAAACGGTTTGGAACTCAAGATCGGTAGACTAGGGTACTGGAATCAGTGCTCTTAAGCTCCCCTTGAGTTTTGGGTCATTCGGGTTTAAGTTGGGTCGAAGTTGCAAAGAGGGGAACGGTGATGCACCAAAAAGTGCCGATTTTGGGCCCTGAAGTGCGCAGGCGCACTTTTCAATTAATTCAGCAAACTTTCGGCGGAATATTCAAAATGTGCGCCTTTTAGGGGTCAATGTGCGCCGGCGCACTTTTTGACATACCAGGCGCACTTTTCGTGCATAAAAGGACGGATTTGCACGGAAATTCATAACTTCTTTCCCCTTTCTCTCTCCCCGAAAAGCCATTGACGAACCTAGTGCGAGCAATCTTCGAAGGGTGATTCCGGGAGCTGTAGAGGTCGAATTGAGTTCCGTTTGTTGCTATGGATTCGTAGCGACGAGGAGAAGAGATCGCTAACCTCCATTTTGGGTTTCTGGGTGTAGGTCGTGAGCAGTAAGGAAGGGTAAGCTACGAGTTTGGTGGTTGGGAATCGAGTTTCTGGGAACTAGAAGACGATTAGAGCCTCGTCTTCTATTTCAGGTGAGGGCTTAGCGTTGTGTAAGTAGTTTGGACAGCGTGAGGAGTTTCAATTGGACTTAGAACAAAACCTAGGTTATGCATGAAAATGATGAGCGTAAAAGGGGATAAATTGTTCTGTGAATGTACTTGATTGCTATTGATGATTGCCGTGGTTGATTGTTGTTGTTGATTGCTATGGTTTGGGGTTGGGTGTGAACTGAAGTGAATTAAGTAATGAATTGACATAGAAATGAGAATTAGGATGGTTGGGAAATGAGTGCGGGTGCTATGATATTATGAATCGCTGGTTGTGGATGCAGGAGAGTTGCCCTGCCAATGTGGGGTCGCTCTGAATAAGAGGAACAGGTGGGTGACCCCTAGACTCATGACATGGTTTCCCCTGTACTTGCAGGTGGGGGAGGCCGGTGAGCTAGCCGGTTATCCTATTGATTGTGATGTGTGTGCTGTGAACATGACAGGGGCATGGAGGACGAGATGTGTTGTGAACTATGGACTATGAATGAGATGTGGCTGATTTGTGTTGTATGTTGGTAGTAGATGTGATGTATGAGTTGAGAATGTGATGTTGAGAATTGTATGTTGGAAATAGAACCGGAAGGAGCCCACACTACCCCACCCGAGGTACTGGTTGTTGAGTCTGATCCATTGGGGTGGATCCCCTTGACATGGGTGTCAAGGGAGTAATGAGATTGATTGATTGATGATTGATGATGGTAATGAGAACGCGTTCCCCATGCGGTAGGGGAGCGCGAGACTTCCCATGCGGTAGGAAGTGCGTCGGTCGGCCGGTGGTGGTGTGGATAATCTGATGTGAATGTGAATTGCTTTGTTGTAGTACATGGTGATGATGTGAATGTTTGTGTGCTTGTGGTTGTGGTAGTGACATGGTTGATGGATGTGATGTGATGATGCTGTGTGTGTCGTGGATTGATGTATTATTTCTGTGTGATTCTATTGTTATGAATTGTGCTTGAGAACAAGAACTGACCAACGTGATCACCTAGACTGCTTTTAGGGAATTAAAATATGGAAAGGGGGGTTGGGTTTGGTTCCATTGTTGGATGTCTTGTGCGGAGTTGGGACCGCTCCATAGAGTAGGACAACGTGTAGGTAGGCCCTAGTGGGTTCACTCAATTTCAATAGGAAATTGATCCCTTTTCCCCTTTCAGGATCTCGTGGCTAGTAGAGGTAGCTGAGGAGTTTGAGTTCGAGGTTGATTTCGTGAAGTTCTGGACGGAAGCCATGAGGTGAAGACTGGGATTACGCGGAGTTGACTTTTCTGTTCATTTCAGTTGACTATGAGATTTTGGGGGTTTTTATGTACTTTCTGATTTATGTTGGATTGGAGGATTTATGATGGTTTGGATTGTACTCGGATTTCAGTTTCGCGTTTCTATGGAGGCCTTCCATGTTTTTACTGTCTTTTGATCACCGCCAATTTCCCTGTTTTACCCTTGTTTTTACTCGGTAGTACCTGGGACCGGCTCAACCACGGGTTTACTCGGGTTGATTCGGAACGGGTGTTACAATTTTATTAACTTTGATAATGACGCGAACAACGATAACAACAACAACGACGACAACAACAACAACAACAACAACAATAGCAGCAACAACAACAGAAATAACAAACACACTAGGCCCAACATGGATGTCAATTGTAAGGACAAGGTCCGGGTGGTGGTGGGGGAGGCCCTTCCCTGAGCAACCTATTGATTGAAACGTGCAACCATGAAATTTCTTCCCTCAGTTCTCGAATAATGTTGTCCTTCTCCTCAACGATGTCATCCTTCTCCCTATTCGCTCGAACAAGTAGTTCGTCCTTCGCCCGAATGATTTGTTCCTTCTCCTTAATAGCAGCATCCACGGCCTCCCGCACCTCCAGTTTTTCATAATAACCACACCCCTTCTCCTACAGATCAGAAAACAAACGTAGAGGGTTTTGATAACTAGGAAAATGAATAAAATTAAATTCGAACCCTTTTTTTTACCTCTCTCTCACGAGGGCAGCCAAAATAGCGTTCCAGATCACTCGGTCGAACGGATCTAGTCGCCCTTAAGTCACACCAGCAGTTAACCACACTGGCCTCATAAACGAACAAGTCCTCCTCCACCGGCTTCTTCAACTTGTGCATTACCCTCTCAGTATCTGTCACTACAGAACAACAGTAATTAGTACACAAGATTAATTCGTTAAACGCAAAAAATGAGATAAGTACAAAGCACCCAAACGAATTTCACTTACGCTTACTCTTCCGAGACCTAGAGCCAGAGTTGAAGAATGACATATTCTAAGCTTGGTGACGGCTGCCTACTTCAAATTCTAAGTTTAGGGCAAGGGAGGTGAGTGGTCCAAAACTGCATCATAGAGGGGGTATTTATACTAAAAATTGAGGGCCTTAGGGTTTCTTCATTCCCAGGAAGCGATGCGCCACCTAGCCAGCGCATTGCTAGCTGGGATTGAGGAAACCCTAACGGAGATTTGACGGTATCTAATCTGATTAGGCAGCCAGCGCTGCGCCTTCTGGGTAGCGCTGCGCTGGCTGGTGGCGCCAACGCTATCTGGCTGGCGCAGCGCTGGCTGCCAGTCAGATTGTGCTATTTCTGGACATTTTTACGCATTTGGCTACTGACTGTACATATTTTTTGAAATTGTGCTACAAAATTCCAATCCCCGATAATCAATGACGGAACCAAACTTGGACAAACTAGGCCATCATCTAATGTCTCACATTCCTAAAAAAGATAAAATCCTATATAAATTTTTTGAAATTAATCTTTTATGTCCAATAATGAATTATTAAATTTGAATATGAGAATATCTACCCGAGACTCCGATTATTATCTGAGTTCTAACAATGGATTGGAGACACAACACCAATCCATTAATGTTAAGGACATGGTAGATCAATGTTATGTTATAGGGTGGTGAAAAGAGAAGTGGTATTATAGACTGACTTAGTAGCTACTTAGTACTTAGTAGTAGTAGACTAGTAGCCAAAGGCAATTAAGCAAATGAGTGTAATTCAATTCTAAGTAATGTACAAATGGCAACTGTGGGTAGGGATGGGAGAACCGGCCCGGCTCGGTCGGGTTTTGCCCTACCTGGATCGGTCAAACCGGGCTTCGGGTAGCCCGAAACCCGGTCAAAATAATCTCGAACCGGGCCCGGGTTGTATAAATAGGCTATGACCGGGCTTCGGGCTTTCAGAGTAAAGCCCGCCCGAGCCGCCCTCACAAAATATGCTAATGTAATCCTAATCTAACCCTAATTCTATTCCTCTGTAGTACCGTATCTCTCTCTACGACACCATTCTCCAAAAGTCTAAACTCCTCCAAATGCCACACTTCTCCAAATACCTCCTTTCCAATTTACCTTCCTCTTCTTCTCAATCTTCTCTTCTTTCTCTTGCTCTTCCTCCTACTCCTTCTATCACTGCCAACTGATGTGACTATATTTGGTGCATTTTAAGCCTTTGATTAGCCTAAGGATTTCCCATGTTTGATCTCATTTTGCTATGATTTATATGATTTTATTGAAGTTTTATGCAAAGTGCTATCTTGTTGTCCGGTTGCCACTTTGAGGCCAATTATGTGTCTATTGGAGTTATTTTCTTTGCATTTTCAGGATTTGGCATTGAAGTACTGGTGACAAGGAGCACGTAGGATCAAACGGGAGGTCAATCGGAGCTAGGACGAAGGAGTTATGGCCGATGCAAAATTGGAGAAAATGCACCATTTCTAAAGGAATTTTCGGTGAGAACTCTAAGTTCTCGCGAAAACTAGTACCCGTTGCAAACAAAGCCGGAGGCTTGATTTTCAAAGAGATTTTTGGCGAAAACTTTCAGAGTTTTCGCCGAAAACATATGAAGGAATTGAAGGCTGGATCGGTGATTTATGAAGGAATTTTCGGCAAAAACTTATGAAGTTTTCGCCGAAAATGTGAAGTAGAATCGGTGCAGTATATAAAGGGAAGCCGGCGAAAATTAAAAGGATCAATTCATTATTTTTATAACACTCGAACCCTCTCTCCCTTTTCTCTCAATTCTCTTCCATCACCTATCCAACATCAACCCTAGCTACTTCTGGTGCAAATTGGAGTAAGGAGCTTGGATTGAAACCCACAACCTTGGGAGAGGAGCTTGCAAGAAGAGGATTGCCATGGAGCTCTTGGTGACCATCTCTCTTTCTTTCTCTTTTGTACCCTTGGCCATGTGTGGCTGATTTCCTAGATTTCCTTGGATTGATAGATAGTTATGCTAGGATAGAGGTGAATTGTACAAATATGCCATGATTGATCTTGGATTGTAAGAGGATGATCTCTAGACTTGTTGTTAATTCCAAATTGTGTTATGTGCTTGATTTGGTCTATCCTTTGTGATGTAATGTATGAGAGTGCTTAGATTACATGGTTTGTAGGTCTAGGGATTGAAGAGAGCATGTTCTAAGAGATTAAATCATCTCAATTCAACCATAGTTGCATGATTTCTCTCTTGTGCATTTTATCGAACACTTGGTGTGCATTAGGTTTTTCATTCAATTGAACTTTGATTAGTCTTTTGATGATTCTCTTGTGTTAGGACATTGACATGAGAGTTTGGTGTCTAGCCTAGTGGTCATAGAGTCATAGGAGAGGGTTTTGTAGCTTGGCATTTCATCAAACACCTTTAATGCATCCTTAGTCACTTAGCTTGAGAGCGAGAGCCTAGGTTGAGTGGTTCTAGGATAGGGATTTAGTGCGACGAGAGTGCATTGAGTCTATAGAAGGGATTTGCGTGGTCATTTGATTGCAACCTCGATCATGTTTGGCTTGTTTGTGCATTTGTTCCTCTTGAGCATGATGGAGCTATCTTTCCAAGTGAACCTCCTTTACCTTTGATTTGCACCATTTTGTTTTGCTTTCTTATTTAGTTTCCTTTATGCTTTTGTTTCTTTTTCAAACTAAAACTCATTTTAAATGAATAGACCGTCCATGAACCGTGTGAGTATTAGCCATTGAGAGAGCCCTCGTGGAATACGACCTTGATAGTTGTGAGTTAAATCTTGCACATCACCAACCCTTAAATTCTTTTTTGGCAATTTGTCCGAGCTGGTTTCAGAAGCAGATTTGAAGTTCTTGGTCAAAAATCTGGACGACATTCCTAAAATTAGGTTCGTGAGGTGGTTGCAGACGAAGTACGTTCTGCTGAGTTCGTCAGACAGTCATCTTCATCAATAAATGGTATTAGAGCCCAGAAGAAATAGATCTGGAGGATTGTTTTTTGTTTGTTAATTTATGAGTAGAAAGATTAAAAGAAAAGAGGTAACTGAACGGTGATTGTAAGGCAGAGGGTCTTCTTATTCTTTGATTCCACTCTATTTTTTTGGCTTTGTCTCTTTCCTTTTTGGCTGTTGAAATAGATGACAACAATAGGGTTCATTGGACAACAATTTGGATTGGAGTGGTAATCGGGCTTTGAGCCGGGTAGCCTGGACCCGTGTTGACCGGGCTCCGGGTTTACCCGATTACTACCCCGGGTCGGGCCCGGGTATGGTGAAATGGGATTTGGGCGGCCCGGAACCCGGTCAACGCGGGCCGGGCCGGGCCGGGCTACCCGGACTTCCCACCCCTAACTGTGGATGATAGAAATTCCCACCGACCATATAATAGGAAAATATTGTTTGCTATTCCCAAAGACAACTTTAATTGCTAACCCCACATACCCTCATATACAACCACACCCTAATTTCCCGCTTTTTTAAACATTAATCGTTCCTTGTGTTTAGTTTCACCACTGTACTACAATGGATCCTGATTGGGAATGGTGACATAAGTGATGGTTATATCTCTTATACATAAGCTATTAGAGCTATTGGATCTTGTTGTAACAAATTTAATGGTAGAGAATTTTTAATAATAAAATATTACATTTTCCCAATTTACTACTCGTAATCAATATTTTTATTACCTATTTTGTTGCCCTACATTAACCATACCCATTCAATTATGTCTCCAGCCGTTCAAAAAGTAAAAAACAACTTCATCTCTCTCTCTCAAAACTCTGTTGATTCGGTGATTCCAGGCCGCTGCTTACCGGCGAAGTCAACGTCGATCTTCGTTTGTCGATTCCGAGCCGATTCCACCATATTCTGATTCGAAAGTCTCGTGCAACCGCCGTCGTTGGAGACTTGATTCTCGTCGTACCTCGATTCACGTTACTTCCAAAACTTCATCTACCTTTCAGTTTTTGGTTTTGCATGTGCCTAAAAACTTAATTTTGGGGGTCGATTTTGCCACTACCGGTCATTATTCTCTGTTTTGGGTTATTCTAGTTTGTTTTCCACTGCCTTTGGTTCATTTACTCTGATTTTGCAATAATAGTATTCTATGAATACTAATACTTTGATACATCTACTATTCTTGTGATACTAGTATATTAACATGAATTGAGTTTAATTGTGATAGGGTTTAAGGGATTCCCTTTGCTTGTGGACTGATTTTTTTTGTTGCTGTTAGTTTGCTCAAATTTTGGGTTGCTATTTGAAATGAGTGCTTAAAAACAAGTTGTTTGATTTTATACTATTGTATTTAGAGTACTAGTATGAACATAATACTATTATCTTTTTCCGGTTTGGTTAGGTTATAGATTTTGACTACGGTTACTAGTTTATTATATCTGTGAGCAGGATGATTAATTCTCCTATTGGGAAACATGGGCAACAGAAGAAGAAAACTGAATTAAAAACCAGCAAACTGAAGCTTCCAGTTGGAAGGACTGAACCGGTTAATATGCAAGTACAGAAGAGCTTCTCTACATAGTTATTAATGTAATACTAGTATTAGCTCGAAAACATTATAGGATATTTATACCTCAAACAAAAAATTAGTAACCAAATATCATCTAAACATGATTACGAAAAGAGTTTAGTCAACGTTATTAGCTCAAAAACAATATAACTCATGAAATCTTCGAAATCAACCATTGTTACTGAGAAATCAGCCATTGTTATCATGAACAATACGTGCAATACTATTATTTCTTCAATTGGATCATCTAGAATGATATTAAGATCAAAATCATAACTCAAATCTCAGATCCTTTACTTACGTCAAAATTTAGATATGATGAATATTTATTTAAAGCGTGCAAAATCAGTTTATGATCGACTTATCTCTCTTGGTGCATCTGTTACAGAAAATGATTTTGTTGAATATATTTTACGTGGCTTAAGTCCTAACTACATGCCCTTTGTTTGGAGTATACGAAATCGGCCGACGGTGGCAAGTTTCCCCGAGTTACAAAGTCTCCTATGGCTGAAGAAGTCGACCTAGCAGCTGATGATGTTATACCATGGGCCGGAAGCCCATTTTGCTAAACCTAATTTGGCCCAGTGCAACCGCTCCAGCCACCAAGACAGGTGTCGGTTCCCTCCTCCAGGCGCCTTGGGCCGGGCTGCATAGTCAGGCCCACAATTCTTCAGCTCCGCCAGACCTGCTAGTGCATACGGGCCGTCAACCTCCCGTGGCTCAGCAGGTCAACCCACACAGTCGGGCTGCCCTATGATCTGCTGAAATTGTCAAGGGTACGTGATGTGAACCGCTGCAACTGTGGGCAGACGGTCCTAACCACCGCAAGTCTTGAATCCTAGCTTGAGCTAACCATCGGCACCGGGGCGAAAAAGTACTAGGACCCGTCGGTTGTATATAACCGTGAACCCTGAGTGTCCGGTAGAATGGCTCCACGACAGAAGGGGAATACTTCTGTTGATAACACCATTTCCTAAGCTATGCACGAGCAAGAACTTAAAGGATTTAAGAACAAAGTTCTGAATTATATTTGATTTCAAAGGGGGTTTATTTACAAGAGAGGTCGGCGGCCTCTTTATACAGGGGAGGAGTAGGGAACAAGCTCTCCTATTCCTCCTTAGAAACTAACTATAAAATAATACAGAAATAAAAAAAAGTCCTAATTAAACTACTAAAAAGGACTTAACCTAAACCTAATAAAGTCTAAGAAGGAGGCTAAATTCGTAGCCTTGTTCCACAAGGAAAAGACTACTTCCTAAACAATATCTCTAAAAAGGAAAAAGCTGGAAAATTCCTAAAAAACAGCAGAATGGGTTCTGAGAGAAATTGCCAAATAAATACCAAATAAAATAGGAAAAATAAGCCCTTTGGCAGATCACTAGTAGACGTCATGGGCTTCAACTTTCATGTTGGGTTTTAGCCCAAATTCTATCTCAAAGTATCCCATATTCGTCAATCCTTGTCAGACTAGCAATTTGTCCAAAACCGGGAAATCCTAGCTTGATTAGGATTCCTTGTTCGGATGTATTTGACATCTTCTCTTCATTTCCCGTATCCTTGATGGTCAGCCATCCCTCCATGGATCAGACTTAGGTGGTGTCCTGATCGTAGCTCCTATCATGTGCATCCTCGGATCAGTATCCGAGCTCCACTCCTTGATGCTCCACCGATGCTTCACCCTGACTTCATCCAACTGTATCTCCTTCAATTCTCCTCCAAATTGAGCTCCGTTTGTTGGAGAGTGTTCCTTGGGATTCAAGCTATCCAGGACAGTTGGAATTTCCCAAAAGGCATTGGCCAATTGTTGTCTGGGCCAAAAGTGCTTCACTGTGGTGCCCGGCGCTTGGTCCGGCGCCCGGGGCTGGCTCCGTGCTGGGCCTTTTTCAATTCTGGCCAAGCCTTCTGCTTTTGCTTCGGCCAGGTCTTTAGGAATGCTCTCAGGGGGTCTTCAAGGGCTGGTGCTGGTACAGGGATCGTGGCTTCGATCCTGGAGCTCAGTTCTAGCATTTGGCCCGGTCTGGAGCTCGTACCGGGACCTGTCTTTGGTTGCCAGCCTCTTCTGGTCAGGCCTTCCTCTTTATTCCTTCGTAGATACTCCATAAATTCTTCCAGAGGATCTACTATGGCTGGCTCGGGTCTGGGGCTCATGGCACTTGACCTGGGGGCCTATTTTAGGTACTAGGCCTTGATCGGGGCTCGGGGCTGGTATTGGCCCTAGGCTTGGCTCGGGGTCTGGATCAGGGGCTTTATCTCTCCAAGGCTCCGAAGGTGGTGCTGGCATAGGCCTAGGCCTTGCGTGGTCTCGGCCCGGTATTAGTGTTGGGACCGGGTCAGCATCAGTCGGGTCGGGTCGGGTGGCCCGGATCACTTCAGTGCAACCATCACTTCCGCTATTGCCCGTCGCCTCGTCAACCGATTTCGCAGCTTATACCGACTGCCAACTATGCCACATCACCCCATCACTCTACTGCCACCTCATGGACTCTAGATTCAGGAGCGAATCATCACCTCACCAATGATTTGGCGAATCTATCTCTACATTCGGAATATCAAGGGACTGATCAAGTCCAACTCAGTGATGGTACACATGTTCCAATCTCTCACTCTAGTCACTTAACTATGCTTAGCTGCTACACCTGTTAATCTAAATTGAATGCTATATGTACCTCAATCATGTCAAAAGTTGTTGTCTATTAGCGCTCTTACACATGACAATAATATGGTTATTGTCTTCTATCGAAATTTGGTGATGATAGAGGATTTGATATAACACGTGGCCAACTATTTTGAGCCAGGGTAGGGATGGGTTGTATACAATTCCACTGGCTATGTTCGAGGATGCTTCTCGACCGCAAGTTCACTCTGTTTCCCTTTTGGGTTGGCATCAACGCCTTGGTCATGCGAATTTGGACAATGTGAAGCACGTTCTCCGAAGATATGATTTACATTTTTCTAATAAACGATTGACAGCTATTTGTCTAGATTGTTGTGTGGGAAAATGCATAAACTTCCTTTTCCGGTTTCTAGTTATAAGGCTTCTGGACCATTGGATTTGATTTGTAGTGATGTGTGGGGGTCGTCACCTGTTGATGCTTTGGCTAATCAGAGATACTATATTTTATTTTATGATCACTTCAACAAATATTCTTTGATTTACTTTGTTCGGTACAGATCTGACTTACTTATGGTTTTCGTTCAATTTTGGAAATTGGTGGAGAATTACTTCGGCCGACCGATTCGCTCTTTTCGTGTTGATTGGGGTGGTGAATATCAAAAGCTATCCGCTTATCTTAAAGAGCAAGGGATTTTGGAACAGACCTCCTGTCCACATATTCCACAGCAGAATGGGTGTGCTGAACGCCAGCATAGACATATTGTGGAGACGGGTCGCACACTTATTCACCAAGCCAAAATCCCGCTCGAATATTGGACGTATGCATTTCAGACAGCTGTCCATATCATAAATCGACTCCCATCCTCGGTATTGAGTAATGACTCTCCATATCACTGTTTATTTGGTATTGACCCGGATTACTCGTCTCTCTGTGTTTTTGGTTGCTTGTGTCTTCCGTGGTTAAAACCATAAGTGTCTTTCTCGGATATAGTAATCAACACAAAGGATATTATTGCTTGAATCTCACACGAAGAAAATTCATATCTCGCGCCATCTGTTATTTGATGAGTTTGTTATGTCATTTCAGGTTCCAAAAATATATGACCCACCTGCAGTTGAACCAAGTCCACCTCCTGAACTTGGATTTCGGTTCATCTGCCGCCACCTTCCATTTTGGTCCAACCAGTTGCTGGGCCCAGGTTCTAGCCTACTCAGCCTGCACTGACAGCTCCCACATCACCGCCGACAACATCTGGGCCGCACGAGTTGGTTGAGCCCAATATTGCTGCCAATTTACCTCTCTAGTAGCTTGCGTCTTCTTCACCTGGGCCGGATTCCGGGCCATCATCCTCAAGCCTAGTTCACCCATTTGTGTCTCTTCACCCCCATGGTGACCAGACAACGAACCGGGTCGTAAAAACCCCGGGCCTGGGTGGCTCAACTCACGGAGGGTCTTTATACGGAGCCTACCTATTTTAGCATGGCTAATAAATCACCGTAGTGGCTATTAGCTATGGCGGAGGAGTTTACAACGTTATTGGATAAATCAGACATGGGAGTTAGTTCTGAGGCCTTCATACTTGCGTGTACTAGGTAATAAATGGGTATTTCGCCTCAAACGAAATTCGGATGGATCCATTGCTCGTCACAAAGCACGTCTCGTCGCCAAGGGTTGTCATCAAACCGAAGGAGTGAATTACCTTGAGACTTTTAGTCCGGTTATCAAACCTGCTAGTGTCCGTTTAATTCTTTCTATTGCGGTGTCTCATAAATGGCCGATAAAGCAGCTTGATGTCTCAAATGCCTTCTTGCATGGAAAACTCGACGAGATAGTATACATGGAGCAACTGGTAGTTTTTCACGATCCTTAGTGATCGGATCATGTGTGTCTCATCAAACACTCATTGTATGGTCTAAAACAGGCGCCCTGAGCTTGGTTTTCTTGCCTCTGTGATGCTCTAGTGCTATTTGGGTTTCATGGTTCCAAGACGGATCACTCTCTTTTTTATTTTTAGGCTAACAGTATCTCTCTGTTTGTTCTGGTTTATGTTGATGATATTATCCTCACAGGGTCTGATTCGCCTACCATGACTCGACTGCTTGCATACCTCTCGGCAAAACTCCGGATTAAGGATCTCGCCCCCTTCCATTACTTCTTGGGTATTGAAGTCTCTACGACGGCGGCTGACATGCACTTGAGGCAAACAAAGTATGTTAATGAGTTGTTACACCGTGCAGGCTTGGCCACTTCAAAACCGGTCACCACTCCAGCCACGACCACACAACTCTAAGATGATTCCGCCCCTTTTCATGACCCGACGCTATATCGTCACTTGGTGGGTGGCCTCCAATATTTGTCTATGACGTGTCCCGATATGGATTATACAACTACCTGGCTCTCACAATCCATGCATGCCCCCACGGAATCTCATTTGCTGCAACTGAAGCACGCACTTTTTGTATCTCCGAGGAACGACTGAGTTGTGCCTTCTTATTCAGCCCTCTCTATCAACGAGTTTGCAAGTGTTCTCCGATGCCGATTGGGGTGGTGATTCCACAGACCGGCGCTCCAGCGGCTACTTCGCCTTCTACGGGCCCAATCTCATTTCTTAGTCAAGTCGAAAACAGAGAACTGTCTCCCGCTCGTCCACTGAAGCAGAATATCGAGTTTTCGCCACTGTTGCCTCAGAAGTTACTTGGTTGGCCTCGGTGCTCAAAGAAATCGGCCACCCAATCTCCGTCAACCCCATGTTATGGTGTGACAACATTAGCGCGACATATTTAACGGCAAATCCGGTGTTTCACTCTAGGTCCAAACATCTGGAGATTGACTTTCACTTTGTTCGTGAAAAGGTGGCGGACCGTTCTCTACATGTCACTTACATTTCTTCAAAAGATCATCTTGACGATGCTTTGACGAAACCTTTAGCCATGACACGTTTCCACGACTTGCGATCCAAGCTCAAAGTGTAGCTGCCCTTTGGCTTGCGGGAGGGTGATAAGGATACGTAATATTTATTTATTTGTTGTAGATATTTATTGTTTTAGTTTCCTTATTGTATACAAACTCTGTATCTATTTTACCTATAAATATAATGCCACCAGGCTAGGGTTGACAAGTGAGCCACTCCCTCTTTATTTACTACGTAAAAGTATGGTCAATTTTCATTTAATAAGAGATATTTTGATGCAGTTACAATTGCATTTTTTTTTTAAAAAAAAAACATATAAATATGATGCAGAGAGAGCGAAGAGTGAGAATAATGAGCAGTGTGGAAGTGATGGCATCATCTGTTCATCTTTCAGGCTCATTTATTACTTTTTTCATATTTCATGAGAGGATAGTAATATATAATTGGTGTTAACAAAACTGTACCTCAAATAATTATTGTACTGTATGCTGATAAAATCATGAATACATAATATTTGTTACGTTTCTTTCGGTTTTAAGTAGAATCTTGAGCTCATGGGTGGCTGCCTGCCTGCAGGATGTTAGTGTTGCAGATGGTATTGTTTGGTTTCTTGTCATAGAGCAAAAATGAATCAAAGATGTAAACGAAATTAGATTACTTTTTCATTATTTTTTACCAAATACATGCATTTGACGGATAGAAATCCATGTATTTGAGTATCTTATCTTCCTAAGTAAGATTTGAAGAATTCCTACCCAACTTATAGGTAATTTCAAGAATCCTTACTCAACTTATATAAAACAATGTATCATTACAATATTTTTCATCCTACAATCCTAAGATTTAAAATATCTGAATTATAATCAGTTACATGTATTTAAAAATCCATCTCACAAACATGACTTAAATCATGAAAATAACAGGAAGAAGTGTAATGAAGAAGTAGGATGGATTATGATATTGGTAGTTCACATTAATCTCTGTTTCTTTTCTTATGAATGAACTATCTGCCTTCTGCTTTAATTCTTTATTTAAAAAAAAATACTTACAACTTTGATAACATGTATGTACGTGTGCTTTTATCTCGATTTGTTAAGTTGTAGTTATATTACAAGGCCTCGAAGCTTGAACCCTAAGCCATATGCCCAGATTAATGATTATTATATATTTAGGTTTTGAGTTCATGTGTCAACTTCCTGCAGGCAGTTGAATTAATTTCCCCATCCTTTATTACTCCAATTTTAGGAATTGTGTTGTGTGGTATATCCTTTGCAAACAGTGCATGATCTTCCTTTTATGGTTTTCTTTTTCATTTAAAATCTTTCAAGATTTTGCTGTCTCGGATAGCCTATAATAATAAATAAAATAATATCAGATATGATAATTGACCCAAGTAACAGCGACAGTGGTGGTGAGGGTGTCGGTAGTAGCTACACATAAAATCTGCAAAATTTGTAATAAACAGTTGGGGAGATATGCCTCAATCTCTTGTACATTTCTTGACCATTAATTACATTCTGATACATTACTTAATTTTTTTTAGGGTTTATATTTTTAAAAAGCTCTAACTTTGGCGAATTAATTTTAAAAAGCTTCAACTTTGAGAAATCCCAAATCTATCCCAGACTTAACGCCGTTAGTCCTTCTTTGTAAAGTTTTAAACATTTTGAACCAAGTGGCTAACGGAAATAACTTTTAAGTTTTCTGTATTCTAAAAATAGTACCCCAGGTTTCCCAAATTGCATTTTGGAGCCTATTAATTTTAATCTTTTTTAAATCCTCCCAACCCTAACGAACGCCTCCGCCGCCATGTCACCTCCGCCACAAATGCCTCCGATCCGCCGTCAAATCCGGCTTAGCCTCCATCGCCCACCTCCTGTTTTCCTTAATCGCTTTCCTCTTCCTTCATTCATCACCCACCAGTCTTCATCAAGTCTGATTTTGATAGCCAGGAACGAGAGTGAACTGCGGAATCGGACGAAACAACGGCGCAATCACTTGCGGCGGCACCGACGCGCCAGAAATTGGAGGTGGCGGCGGCGGCAGACCGTATGCGGAAGGGAACGGAGACGGGGCATGAGGAAGAACTGGAGTATTGGCGGAATTAGGGTTACTAGGATTAGGGTTGGGAATTGGAATGGGCTGGGGCGGAATCGAGGATTGTGGTGGCGTCGAGGAGGAGGCGGGAGCTGGATCCGACTGAGGAATGGCGTTTTCGGAGACCGATGGTGGAGGATTGGGGTGCGGCGGCTCGGCGGAGGTAGTTGGGGGAGGATTGTCGGCCATCGATGAAGCCGACGACGAGCTTTCAGGATTTTCCGGTCTGATTGTTCTTTTTTTTCTTTCTTCGCTCTGAACTCTTTTAATTGTATGGACATAGCAATGACAGTGAAACAAGCTTCCCCCTTTTGTCTGCTTCTGATTTTGAATTCGATTCTTCATTCCATTACTAACCCTTAATCAATTTTCCCTCTTCGCATCAAACCCAGACCTGGATTTCAACCTTCTTCAACATTCCCCCATGGCTAACTGATGTAAGAGCCCTCTCTTCCTGAACTGCACACCAACTTCGACGAAAGTCCTCAAAAAGCCCAAAAATGAAAGATTTCCCCTCTTGTTTCGACGAGAATGGAGTTCAGGTAGCTGATTACCCTTCCTCTTCTTCGTCATCATCAACCTCCGTTGCTAAACCATAAGAGTTGTGATGAAGTATGATGAAGACTGATGGGTGATGAATGAAGGAAGAGGAAAGCGATTAAGGAGAAGAGGAGGTGGGCGATGGAGGCTAAGCCGGATTTGACGGCGGATCGGAGGCATTTGTGGCGGAGGTGACATGGCGGTGGAGGCGTTCGTTAGGGTTGGGACGATTTAAAAGGGATTAAAATTAATAAGCTCCAAAATGCAATTTGGGAAACCTGGGGTACTATTTTTAGAAGACAGAAAACTTAAAAGTTATTTCCGTTAGCCACTTGGTTCAAAATGTTTAAAACTTTACAAAGAAGGACTAACGGCGTTAAGTCTGGGATAGATTTGGGGTTTTTCAAAGTTGGAGCTTTTTAAAATTAATTCGCCAAAGTTAGAGCTTTTTAAAAATAAAACCCTTTTTTTTATTCATTTCAAGTTACTAAATATAAAGATAAAGTTACAAATGACATCCCAAGGACAAAGAAAATCTCATAAGTCATAACCATCTCCTTATTTCGACCAACAGGTCCATAAGTAATATGTTCCCTCCTTTAACTGCTCTTCTTTATTTACTTTCACATACTTTTTATCTTTATCAAAAAAATCACTTACTTTGCGAGAAAGAAAGAAAGTTCCTCTCCCTCCCCTCCTTCATTCTTCTTCCTGACCGTCTTGGTCTTCCCTTCCGTACGGTGGCCTTTAGGGTCATGCGGTTGTGGTACGATGACAGTCACGGGTCTCCCGTTGTCTGAGTTACAGGCTCTCCTGAGTCCTGATGACGCCTTCATGGCGATGTTACTGTTTCTCTTTTGCAGATTATGGCTTGTTGGCAATGTTTCTGTTTCTCTTTTGCTGATCGTGGCTCGTTGGTTTGGATGTTGTTCCTGTCTCCAGGCATGCCCAGGTCCGTTCCCGGAGGTTTGTGAGTTCCGATTAACCCCAACTGGAGCCCTTCTAGAATTTCCACCATAAGATTGTGTCTCGAATTCAGAGCCTTCCCTTCGATGCCGTCCCCGACCCCGCTGCAGATAGGTTTGTCGCTGCTTGGAGGACTGCCGTTTCCCCTTTCGGTTCTCACTTTGCCTCTGGTTTCTCTCTCCTCTGGTTGGGTTGGTTGGTCTACTCACTCAACTTGGGTTGGTTGGATTCTTTTCAAGATTCTTCGGTTTGGCCCAAGCATTGCGGTAGTTTTGTTTGATTATTGAAGTGGATTTATCTCTTCCATCCTTTCTGCTGAACAGTTGAGGTTGTTTGGAATTGATTTTCAACTCAAACTATTTTCTTGTTCAATATTTGCTTATTTATTTGAATCTTTCTACCGTCTTCAATCATAGCTGCAAAGATGAGAGGAGTTTCAATCTCCTGGGTGGTTGCACTGTATTGCTCTTTTACGCGGATTTCATTGTCGATCAGTTAGTTTTTTACTTGGGTTGTTCGGTTTGGTTCACCCTGGTTTATGGGTACTGCTGAGTTTAACTCAACTTCTCTATTCCATTACTTTTTCCCTACTTATTTACCACTAAACCCACCTTTTTTCTACTTAATTGCCACTAAACCCACTACTTTTTCTCTACTTAATTGCCACTAAACCTACTACTTTTTCTCTACTTAATTGCCACTAAACCCACGTTTTTGTTTAATAATTGACTTTGGAGCTCTAGTTTAACCAATTTTTCGATTTGGTCATCCAAACCCACCCCCACCCCACCCCACCCAACCCTCTCCCCCCCCCCCCCTTTCTCCTTTAGTCTAGGCGATCTTGGTACTCTCTTCCGTGGGAGTTCTCGGCCAAAAAAAATTCACTTACTTTACCACTTTTCCAATTATAAATAAATACTTCTTTCTCCGAACAGGCGAGTTAATCACTTCTTTTATCATAGATAGCTCAACAAGAGATATCATACTGGAAGAGAAAATAAAAAATTAAGCATCCACTGAGAGAGAAAACTATCGTAATCGAGAGCCATACACATCATAATGTTAAATATAACCGGTTAGGGTTCTATAAGTAATCAATTGTGAGAGTTAACCAGGTTATTATATATACCCTTTGCACTGTTACGGAAATCACAATTGTAATTGTAAGATTGAAAACCCTGATAAGAACATCCGGCTGTCGCTTTCTCTCCGAAGAGTAGTCGACACAACGTAGACGAACCTCGTTAAATCCGTGTGTTTTTTGTTTCTTTTATGGTATCAGAGCAAAGTCCTTGGTTCATGGCTCGAAGTTCAAAGATCACCCAAGGGGATATTTGTTAGCCAACAAAAGTATATTGATGACCTGTTACTGAAAGCTATACACGCCGAATGCACTCCATGTAGCACTCATATGGATACAAATGTGAAGTTGGGGAAAGAAATGGGAGATGAGGAATCAGATCCAACTTTATACCGGATGTTTGGGGGAAGCTTGATATACCTCACTACCTCAACCCGACCGAACATAGCTTATGCAGTACAAGTGGTGAGCCAGTTGATGTCTCAACCGCGAAAACCTCACCTCACTGCTGTGTACCGAATTATTCGATATCTCCAAGGTACCCATAATTTTGGTATATTTCTACTGGCAACCAGAGATGCTAAGATCACCGCTTTTGCGGATGGAGATTATGCTGGTTGCGTGGATACTAGACGAACAACATCAGGATGGTGCGTCGAAGTTGGAGATGCGTGTGTTAGTTGGCAGTGAGCAGGACCGGGTGGAAAAATCTCCTACAAAAGCATAATACAGGTCTTTGTCGGAAGTGCGTTCAGAAATTGTGTGGATCACATGTTTTCTTACGGAGATTGGGTTGAGGGTGCCTCTTCCGGCAGTTCTCCATGGAGATAATACCAGTGCTATCCAGATTGCTTCAAATCTGGTTCTTCATGATTGAACGAAGAACATCGAGACTCATGTACACTTCATTTAGGAACTTATTTGAGATGATTATATTCAAGTCCAGTATCTTAACACTGAGAATCAGATTGCGGACTTGCTTACAAAAGGAGTGTGTACTAGCAGACATTGGTATTTAGTAGGCAAATCAATGTGTCAAGACCTACTTCAATTTTAGGGAGGCTGTTAAATATAATCGGTTAGGGTTATATAAGTAACCAGTTGTGAGAGTTAACCAGCTACTATATATACCCTTTGCACTATTACGGAAATCACAATTGTAATTGTAAGATTGAAAACCCTAATAAGAATATCTGGCTGCAACTTTCTCTCCAAGGAGTAGTCGACACAATGTCGAAGAACCTCGTTAAATTTGTGTGTTCTTTATTTATTTTACATAAAACAGGTGATTTTATTACCATATCAGTGAACCACTTAAATTTTGACAGAGGGGGGCCTCCTAAGAGAAAATTTTCTTCAACAAAGGACCCACCAAGTGCTGCAGAAGTTTGACCCAATAAAAGGCGAGTGAAGACTAAGACAACAATACCCACCTACAAAACTCCAAAATGAAGCCATAATAACCAAAATTCTCTAACAACTAATATTTCAATGACAATAGAATATGAGATATCTATATAAATAGAACCTACTACATTAAGGACCGAGCTTGTTGAAACATGAAGAATTCACCTTGTCGCCTCTCCCACCCACCATCCACATTTACCTTAAGGCAATATGAAAGAAAGAGGGGAAATCCACAGAATTAGATTATCGATATCAAGGATTGTAAACGGTGGAAGTAGTAGTAATTCCTAGATAAACACTTCACAAAACTGAAGAAAGTTGACTAGTTGCTAGAGAATAAAGAAAAAATCAACAACTCACTCAAAGTTAACTAGTAGAGATAAGAAATACTAAGAAATAACATTTCTTTTGCATATGAGTGACAAATGAGATTCCCATTAGATCCTACCATGCAGATTGTAACCCTATCCTTTCACAAAGTGCACCATTCATCTCAGCCAACCACTAGGAAGACTTGTTGGAGTCTAATGCAATCATGGTGCCAGATTTTTTTTTGTGTTCATCATGTTCACCAACGACGCTAGATTCACTACAAAAAAATGACCTTTAGCTACTGCAAAATTACAACGGCATGAAAATGCAGTAGCAAATAGTTAGTATTTGCTACGGCAATCACTATTTCATGTAGTAATTTGTAGTAGCAAATACTATTTGCCACACCACTATTTGCGACGGGGATGCTGGGTGTAACAAATAGTGGTGTGGCAAATAGTATTTGCTACTGCAAATTACTACATGAAATAGTGATTGCAGTAGCAAATACTAACTATTTGTTACTGCATTTTCATGCCGTTGTAATTTTGCATTAGCTAAAGGTCAATTTTTTTGTAGTGATTTATCGTTTTCATCTCTCTATATTTAAGCGATATTCTATTCATGACACATCTCGTTTTGTTAGTTTCTAGGAACTTTCATGAAAGTGTCCTCTCTTGAGGGCTATTTGATGTCGTTTTTAGTTGTTTTGATGAGATTTCAAGTTACCATTCTATGGAGAACCTTCTTATGAGTCTGACACTTCAAGCGGAGACCAAATTTGCTTGATTTAATATAATTTAGACTTTTATTCTTCTACTGCAGTTTCATGCTTATTATTTCCCTGTTCTTGATTGATCACCTAAATTTGGATTGTGTTAGGTCATAATTGACTCGACCAATGAGCATTCTTCCCTTAGGACATTGAAACTTGCATGCTAGGTTATCGGATTTCACTCGAGAGAGGATTAGCTAGACTAGTTCATCGTTAGGAGCAATTTTTCATACCAGTATTTGTGCACCAACTCAGTTTTAGATGCATGATGGTAAAGCACGATCTAGATCACTAGTCAGGTAGAGGGGTTAGCAGACACGAACGTGCGTGACCTACTAGTCAAAAGAAAAGAGACCTAAGATCACACTGGTGACTTATGAGAGATTTTTTAGATGCTACACCAATATTCATTGCGCATGAATCCCTTGAAATGTGTATATGGAGCAATTCCACGCAAATTCCTAGGATACCTAACTACCAAAAGAGAAATTGAAGCGAACCCCTCCTATATCATCGCGATCGTGAACATGGAGCAGCTCAAGACCATTAAGAGTTTCCACATTTTGTCAGGAAATATTACAACTACAAATCGCTTTATCCCAAGTATAGACCATTATTAAGTTTCAAACAGGAACGAACATTCAAGCTAAAATGACATAATCTCGACGAGATAAAACCAAATAAATCTTTAGCCTTGTCCTTCAAGGACCAAATGAAAGGCAACGTGGAAGAACTCTTCGTGATATTAGATCACTATCTCTCATTTTATTTTATTTTGTTGAATAATCAACTTTCACTCTATCTAAGTATATAATAAATCAAGGTAATTAATAGTAACTATTAGTATAGATTTGTAGTGTACATGAGAAAATATTAAAGTAACTACACCTCCCATTGGACAGCTTGAAGAAAAAAGCGCTCTCTGTTCTCCTTTGTCATCTCCACTTGTTTTCTTCTGCCTAATGGAACCACCATTGGTGGATTCGGGGGTTTCTACTATGGGCTCACCGGATAAAGTGGTTAAGAGGTCACAAATAGGTATTGAAGGCTGCTCGGAAAGGTTATGTATGAAGCACCTCAGAGTCCTATTCCGAAGGTGGCGTCCTTTAGGGATAAAGTTGCCTATGTGGTCTAAGAGCTATAAAGATGAGACGTTGTATTCAGATGAGTTTGATGTTGATTGGAGGATAATGACCCTAGATGCCCGACTATTAGGGTTCATGATGTGGACAAAAGGAGAGTCCGCCAAAAGTTTGAGAATGCCATCATTGTCAACACTCTGAGACGTTGCTTCCCCTTTACGTTCATGAGCCGGAAGTTGCCTCAGTTATGGTATAAAAAAGGAAGAGTTCAAGTGTCTTAATGGGCTTTGGTTTTTATATTGTGAATTTTGAAACGATTGCTGATTATGATTATGCCATGTTTGGGGAGTCATGGATGATTAGTGATCATTATGTTGTCATCCAAGATTGGAAGCTGTATTTCAGACCGGAGGAAACCTTCCTCTCGACTCTTTGGGTTTGGGTGCGTCTTCCATTCTGCCTTTTGAATATTTTGATAGCGCGATTCTCAGGCTGATTGAGGATCATATTGGTAAAATAGTTTGTATTAACCATACGACTCTTGAGGGCAGCAGAAGCAACTTTGCGAGGATTAGTGTGGAGGTGGATTTATCAAAATCCCTTCTTTCTAAATATAGATTAAGGAGGAGAGTTCCTCGCATTGAGTACGAAGGCCTTCATACTATTTGCTTCAACTACGGGTGTTATGGTCATAGATATGCCGAGTGTAAATAGGAGTCTGAAGCTGTTGCTATGGAGAATCAAATTACGCCCTTTGTGAACCCCATTTTTCAAGGTACTTCGGATCCCGAACTCTGCCCGGAGTTGGAGGAATATTTCAATCCATGGATGCAACTGAAGAAGGTTCATTGAAAACTTAAATCGAGGGCATCGCCGGTGATGTCGAATGAGTAGTCTCAGGCGCCAAAATTAACTTCTGACAAAGCAAAAACCCCTCCGCTGGCCTCCATTTCCGAGAATGGAAACAGGTTTTCTATCTTTCACAATATGGAAAGTGTGGAGGATATTTCGGCGTCACAATCGTTGAAAGATTCCCAACAATTGCGTAACTTTTTTGAGAAATCTATTGTGGAGGAGCCTGTTGGGGAAAGTAATCGGCAAATTCAGACAGAGAATATTATTCTTGTTAAGATGGTATCTAACTCCATCTTTGTTGGGTTCGTTGTTTCAAATTCCTTAGTGGGCTTGTCAGTGGCATGGATCTTAATTCAATTATTCTGGACCTAGTTGGCTCAGGTGGTAATACTCAGGTGGCCCAAGATCGATGGGCCCATCTCCTTCTGTTCCAAAAGAAAAAGCTCACTCTATTAAATCGCTCCTATCCTCTTCACAAGTTCATATTCCCCTGGGTACGATTCCTCTTGCTGCTACTTCAGGTTTATCTAATCAAAAGAGGGGATCCTTGCCCCCTAAAATGATGAAGTTGTCTAAATCTAAAGTGAAAGATTCATCCTCTTCTTATGGCTTCAAATCGAAGGACTTGGCAACTCTTAATGTGCCGAAGAACATTCTCTCGAACACGGAGATTCTCTGATGCTTTTCTCCCCTTATGGTTGCTGGTTTAGTGAGTCCTTTCTCTTTCCCATTTTATGATTCCTGAACTTTTTCTGTTGAAATTGTTGTGGTGCTGGCCACAAGACATTTTTGTCTACCTTTAAATCGTATGTTAATTCTTTCAAGTATTCTGTGGCAGTTATCGTCGAGCCAAAGGTTAGTAAGTCCAAGGCGGCTAACGTTATCAGTGCTATGGGTTTTGATTCAAAATTCTGGTTGGATGCTTCTGGTTTCAAAGGTGGAATTTGGGTTGTGTGGGACTAATATATGATATCGTTGGATGTTGTCAACTTCGACAGCTAGTTTGTTCATCTCAACGGAAAGCTGACCGCAATCTCCCTTCTTCATTACTGCCATTTCTGCGAGCCCGGTGGCTTTTGAATGTGTGCTTCCCTGGGATTCCTTCAAGGCCCTGACATCTTCAATGGTGTCCCCTTGGACGATTGTTGGCGATTTTAACTCGACTTTGTCGGCCAACGATAAGAGGGAGGTGCCGCATTTAGCCGCGCTCATAATAAATCCTTTATTAAGACTGTTGATATTTGTGGTCTTGTCTGTCTACCTTTTCAGGGTCCAAAATTTACTTGGGATATAAACAATGTGATGGTGCGCCTTGACAGTGAACTCTCAAGGTTTAACCCGTTTCCCAGAAGTTGTTACTCTGCATCTCCATAAGCTTAAATCTGATCATCGGCCAATCATCCTCCGAAGCCAAAACCAGGTGTACTCGCCCAATGTGAAACCCATTCGTTTCATGTCTACTTGGCTCACTCATGATAGCTTTAAATATGTCATTAAGAACACTTGGAGGCTCAGTTCTGATTTACCTGTCGCTCTTTGTGATCTTACTAAGAGTCTCTGTCACTGGAATAAATTTGTGTTTGACAATATTTTTCGCAGGAAAAGTCACCTTACTAAGGAGTTGGAAATCGCGGAAGGAAAAAATTATTGCGTTTCCATCTCAGATTAATATCTTAGAGGAAAAGAAGATTTGTTCTAAGCTGGAAATTGTTCTCTGGCAAGAAGAAACTCTTTGGCTTTAGAAGTCTCATTCTAGCTGGTTGTCAGAAGGTGACAGAAATACCAAGTTCTTTCATCTGGCTACACTTCGGCGGAGAGAGTTGATAACTTGCAAAACAGGGTATCAATCACTACCAAGTTAAAAGCAAGGTGATTGTATTCCACGGGTTTTCTTCCAATCGCTTACTTAAAGGAATTGGCAATTATTCAGGTTTAAACAGGTTGTTGCGTGGTGTGAGTTCCAGACTTCTAAACTAATATGCAAAGGAAATGAAATTGAATTAAAAAGACAGATTGATTGATAAAGATTGACTAACAAATTGACAGATAACGCTTAGACTTGAACCCCCCTAAGATTACCAGGACATTAGCGATCACAAAACCAGCGACTTTCGATTCTAATTCATTCAGTTCTTAGACACCGCCATAACTTCCGTACCTTAGGTCGAAGTCCGCGAACGTTCGCTCTATCGGATCTAACTACCAAGATTAATTAATCGTCCATGCGTTCACTTCTGCAACGGATAACTAACTGGTGCACCTGATTGATTTTAGTGAGTTACTCTAGAAGTGGATTAACCCTAAATGGTTCCTACGGAAGACACACTCCATTGAATAGGCTAATTGATTGATTTGAGGCTCTAAAATAAGGCGGACACTCGCCAACTATCATTATTTGAACAAGAATATAATCTAGGTGATCAAACTAGTAAGGAAACATAACACGAAGAACAAATCAATTATGCAAGAGAAATTGTCTGAATTAAAATCTAATTACCGCCTATCAGTGACCGCTCTAAAGCTCCAGATCACTTAGGGTTCATCTAATCTAAGCTCAACAAGTTTAACTACTCATGTCTAAATCAAGAGAATCGAAAATAACATAGGAGTTCATCTTAACAAGGAAGAACAGAGAAGAACTGTAAAACCTAATTTCGACGACTCCAACAAAGCTTCGAACTCGAGAAATCTTCACTCCTAGCTCCGAGCACTCCGAGATGGAAAGATGGTGTCAGGAACTCTCCGGGAACTCTGAGATACGTCTAAACTCTCTCTATCAACTCTGAAATTGTGTACTGAATGATGTATGAAGTATATCTCTCAATTGGTTTAATCGCTGCTTATATAGGAGTTCTCCAATTCTGCACCGGAAAAGGGATGAGTTTTTGGTGAGAATATTGAACTTCTCGCCGAAAACATTAGTGTAATGTTATTTCCAGAAGCCGACGCAGATTTCCATTCTTCTCTTCATAAGTTCTCGGCGAGAACTTGGAAGTTCTCGCGAGAACATCTTCATAATCTGCTGACTGTTTTCGACGAGATTTCTGCTTAATTTCTTGAATAGATTCTCGGTGAGAATGTATGAGTTCTCGCTGAGAACTTAGGTGCTGGGCAGGTGTATTGATTTCTTCGATCAGTTTGACTTCTCTAGCGATCCCGGATCACTTTTTGAGGTTCCATTGCATCCCAAACACGTTCGATGGCTACATATCTGACGGCAAAAACCTGTGTACTCAATGAGACACTAGAAAATACATCAAATAGACCTGAAACGGGCCAAAGTAACCAATTCGGTATGAAATAACATTAATGAACGAAAACCCACTAAACTACCCTAAAACTCGTGTTACAAACAATGAAATGTCGCTTAAACGGGGCTGATAATCACGATAAATCTAGTGTCATCAGGGGCCCCAAAGTCTTAGTTGAGAGGTTTTTCGGCTCTTCTTTTAGAGGATGCTCAAATGGATTTGGGCGAGGATATCTCGGGATCCAAGATTTCTAGCTCAGTTAAGAGTATGGGAACTTTGAAAGCTCCGGGAAAGGATGGCTTTGATCTGATCTTCTTTCAGCGCTGATGGGATATTGTGGGTCAAGATTTCATTGATTTTGTGGCCATCTATTTCAGGTCCCCTGAGAAGACCAGAGAGATCAATGAAACTCTCATTACACTCATTCCCAAGATCTCTTGCCCGACTTCCATGTCATACTTTCTTCCAATTAGTCTATGCAATGTGGCGTACAAGTCTATCACTTAATGCATTGCTAATAAGCATAAGGGTTTGATGACTAATCTCACACATCCTTCTCAAACCAGTTTTGTTCTTGGAAGGCATATTATAGATAATATCCTTATTGTTCAGGAGTTGGTGCACACTCTCTCAACGGGCAAGGGACGAACGCCTTTTATGATCATCGATAAATAGACTTATCTAAGACTTATGATAAGATTGAATGGAGTTTTGTGAAAGATACCTTCGTGCATGCTCGATTTCCGTCTAATCTTATCGAGGTTATTATGAGCTGTATCTTTACCCCTACTTTCCATGTTCTGTGGAATTAGAGATGCTCATATTCCTTTGTCCCGTCAAGAGGGTTGCGACAGGGAAGTCCTTTATCTCCTTACCTCTCCATTCTCTGTATGGAGAGATTGATCCATATGGTGAATTCAACATTGTCTTATGGTTACTGGAAACCGGTGCGGCTTGTCAGAAATGGTGAACCTCTCTCGCACGTCTTTTTTGTTGATGACTTGGTCTTTATGGGTCAAGCCAGTCAGGAGCAATCTCATGTCATCTTGGACATTCTGAATAAATTATGTGAAGCTTCGGGTCAGAGTATTAACAAAGAGAAGTCTAGGGTCTTTTTCTCTTCTAAAATGGACTATAACGTTTCTCGAGAAGTGTCAGAAATCTTGGGGATCGTAGCTACTCGAGACTTGGGTCGCTATTTCGGAGTTCCCGTCCTCTGTGGAAGAATCACCCGCTCCACTTATGAGTATATCCTTTCAAGAATGGATAATAAACTCTTTGGCTGGAAAGCTAATAACCTATCGCTTGCTGGTAGAGTTACGGTAGCGTCTTTCGTTCTTAATGCTATTCCATCCTATGTTATGCAGACATCGTTCCTCCCTTCCTACATTTTTATGGGATCGAGAAGATTAGGAACTTTATTTCTGGTTCAGTTGAGGGAGCTCGCAAGATTCATAATATTAACTAGGACACAGTCTGCAAACCAAAAATTTTGGGTGGATTGGGTCTCCAGAATGCTCATGATCTAAATAAGGTTTTTCTTATGAAAATTGGTTGGGGTTTGATTGATCATCATTTTGAGCTGTGGGCCAGGGTTCTCATTACTAAGTACTTAAAGATGATGGCTAGTGGTTATGTGTTGGCAAGGAAAATTGGGTTTTTTTCGGCTGTATGGAGGGGTATTTTGAAAGTTTGGCCGCATGTGGTTAATGGTCTTCATTGAAGCATTAGAGATGGTGGTAGCACCCAGTTCTAGTCTAATTGTTGGGTGGATAGTGGGATCATCCTTATTGACTATGCGTTGAATATCTAGGGAGTTAACAATTCCCTTCTTGTTTCTGAGGTCTACACTAACAATGGAGAGTGGAATTCTGATTTTCCGTTTTCTATTCTTCCCATGGATATTGTAATGCAGGTTATTTGCATGACGCCTCCTAGAGCTATCCTCGGTTGGAATTCACTTATTTGGGGGGTTGGAGCCAACAGGTTTTTTTCCAGCTCGATCGACTTTCGAGATGTTAAATGGGTTCTCCTCGGATTCTACGGTCACTCTCATATATGGAAATGGGATGGTCCGGACAAGATTAGGCATTTCCTTTGGCTTGCTTCACATAATCGTCTTCTAACCAATGAGGAAAGAATCCAGAGGCATCTTACCAACTTGGTTGTGTGCCCTCGATTCTCTATTTATACAGAATCTCTGTCACATGTTCAGATTCTCTAACCTTCTGCGTTCTCGGCCACAAGTAGTTATAGAGGCTTCGATTCTTGGTGGAGGGCTATGATCGAGGATAAGAAGACTACTACTCATTTCGGTATCACAGCTTGGCTCCTTTGACGAGCGTGCAACAAGCTCATCTTTGAGGAGTTCAGCCAACCTATTTCGGCTATTGCGGAGCATAGCAAGTTTTGGACCAACCTTGTATTCACGAGCTGGAAGACCAATCAATTGGGCAGAGAAGCTTCGGGTTTAACTAGGCAGAATTAGTTGATTGTGTGGCGACCGAGAGATCTGTGCTCAGTACGGATGGTTCCCGGTACATCCAAGATGGCTCTACGGCGATTGGGGGCAATTGGGCCCAATATCTCAACCAAATCAAAGATTTTTTAATTTTTATTTGTTAAACCATAATATTATTTTAATTTTGGATAATTGGTAGTTAATATAAAAACATCTAGAGATAGTGTAGTCATTTCTTATAATTCAGGATTTTAATTCCATTTTGTTGTTTGTACGAAAAACAAGGAGTTCAATTCCTCTTGAATTCAACTACGGTGAAATTATCCAATCCCACTAATATTTGAATTTTACGCGGAAAATCCTGCCGAAATAGTTTTGATATCTAGTTATCAACTAAATAACCTCGTTAACTAGTTATCCGATGATTATGTTAACTAATTAACTTGATATGTTAACTAGTTAATTAATAAAAAATTACTAGTTAACTAAAGTCACCTGATGTTGATAACAAGTTATCACTTATATGATATATTTGTTAACGAGTTAACTAGTTAAGAACAAAATAACTAGTTAGATAATTTGTTAACAAAAAATCTAGTTGTCGAATAACATGTTCACTGGTTATTAGCTAAATAACCCGTTAACTAGTTATCTGATCATGATGTTAACTAGTTAACTAATTTTGATAACTAGTTATCATCCTAAAAAATATTAACAGTTATCTTAATCATAAATGTTAACTAGTTAACTAAGTAAGATCAACATAACTAGTTAGATAACTTGTTAACAAAAAATCTTGTTAAAATTGGTAATGAAAATTCGTTAACTAGTTATCAGCAAATAACTTGTTAACTAGTTATCAGTTTGAAAAATCCTTGTACTAGTTATCAGTTTCAAAACTCTGCATGTAACTAATTTTTAGTAAAAAAAAAATTTGGTAACTTTTATCAATAAAAAATTATTGTTAACTAGTTATCAGCCAAAAAAAGTGTTAACTAATTAACATGTCTTTGGAAAAGTCGTCGGAGACGGTAACCGGTCGCTGAAAAAGTTACTGAAGAGTGGCGGCCGGTTGGTCATCGGAAGAAAATTGAGTTTTTAATAATAAAACAAAAAAAGTAAATTGTATGTTAAATATCCTAATTACCCCTTAGCAATCTAGACCATTAGATTAATTGAGAGGATAAAAAAAAAGTGGTGAAATAGTAATCTAATTACTAGGAAAAAATGGAATAATTACTTTTTCTATGAAAGGCGTATTTTAATTTCATTTCATCAATATCTAAACATGCTCTCTTCAGCCAAAAGTTATGATGGTAGAAATAATCAAATAAGATTACAAAATAGTTTGACAAAAGCAAACTTACTATATTCTGTTGCTAATCCGATTGTTATGAATGCCTCCAACAAAACAATAATATAGCTACTCTTGGTAATGGTTTGGATACCTAGGTAAATATAGTTAGCCTTGCACTTGAGATTAATATTCGTTTTATGATATCATAAGAGCTCAAAATTCTATGGCTAAATCGGTCATATATGAAAATTATAAGCTTGCATTGCATGGCTGGCGGAGCCACACTTAGACCAGGGGGTGCGCTGCAGCCCCCTTGGCCAATAGAAAATATCAAAGGTATTGTTATGATGATGATGATTGATGCCTTGCAATTGATGGTGATGAAGATGAAATAGGAAAAAGGCGGCATTACTAATAAAATAACAGTAATAGTTATTAAATTGAGTTTTCTTTTCTTATATTTTTTTTGTGTGAATCAAAACTATTATATAGCCTTTAAATCCTTAGACTAATTCAATAACTAATAACCTAAACAAACTTAATCACTAATTAAGATAATATATTACTAACAAAACTTATCATATATCTCTAAAAATTTAACGTTTATAGTTAATCCTAACTTGTCAAATAATTCCATAATCACAAAAAATTCATTCTCAAAATCCTTTGCCTGACTAATTCGTTGCCGAAAATTTTTCATCTCTCCAATTTTGTTCGCCGAGTCATCGATCACCATTCTCTTTTACTATTCTTCTATTGATGATGTATTTGTCAATCTAGGAGTTTACATACACAAAATATATAGAGAACGATCTTTGAATTTTAAAATAGGATGAACGATGAGTGTTGGAACGTCTCAAATGTGACGTATATTATTGAACAAAATTTGTGTGTTAGTTTGGACAATAAATATATTTTACAATATTTTCACAATACAAAATCTAGTTGTGGGTCGTTGTAATTAGTGACTATTATTGAGTTATTGACTTGTTCTATGAATCTTAGGTATTATTTTTTGTTTTTTTTTTTAATTATGTTGTTAATTTTTTTTGTTGCGAACAAGGCACCCCCTTGGTCAATTTCCTGGCTCCGCCATTGGCTTCCTCCAAACAAAGATAGTTAGGTTGAACACGTAGACATGTGTTGTAGGTACGATACATCTATCGAATCCCAAGTCTATACATATTTGACATCTTCAAGAGGTGAGAGCCTACCAAACTACCTATATCACTCACCACAATATCCATTGATTAATATTATATTATGTATCGCAATAAACAAAGAAGAATGTGGAATAAATAGATTGCTTACAACACTCTACTCCAATACAATTGATGACAATATACAGCCTAACCGTTTGGAAGAAGAAATTATCTAACAAATGTAGGTGGGTTTGAATATGGCTCCATCACAATTCTCAATAGCTCCGATGCAATGAAATTTCAGCCATTCAAATAATAATCCTACATCTTACAGTTTAAAATAAAACTAGAATTTCAAAATACTTAACAGTCATATCTCGATTGCATCATCATTAAAAAGGTTTTACAAGATCCATCCAAGCAGTGCGGCTATCAATCTGGAAGGGCCTCCTCTCAGATCCATCTGAGAGCGCGCAGCCGTCCGATCGATGTGGAATGCAATCCTACGGTTGGAAGGTTTATGAAGGCCGGGAGGGGCATAATAGTCACGTAACACCTTACAGTTTACTATTGCAGTGGGACCACGCCGTCAAATCGTTGTCAGCGCCAGCTTGCGTCTGAAGCCAAGAAAACACTTTTCATTAATTCTCCACTCTCCTGTCAACTTCTCTCTCTCCTTTTTTTCTTTCTTCAGCCATGGAAGGAGCTCCATAGCTCCTTTGCACCTCCCAAAATCTTTGTTCTAACTCCATCTTAACAAATATAATTCATCCGAAATGGTTATTGTGATCGACTATTCTTACGATCAAGATGTGGAATGTGGAAATAGGAGCTACGACGAAGACCATGGTGGCCATGCAGGGGAACCTATTGTGCTCGACGAAGATAATGACAATGAAAGGGAACCCATGGTGCTCGACGAAGAGAATGAAAAGGAACCCATTGTGCTCGACGATGAGAATGAAGTGCATAATGCTAATGGTAATATGACTTCAAAGGTTCTAGGTTTTTGTAGGAACATTTCCTTTTTTGTATGTACTAGGTTTAAGTATTTACTCCCCATGATTGGTAGTTGAAATCTGGAAATAGAACATGGAAGCTTTAAATGTGTTCAGGGTTTAGCTTTTAATGCTTGATGTTGTATTTATGAATCTTGTATTTCGTGGCTTTCTCTTTTAATGCGGCGGCATGGTGAACGTGTTCATACACAGAAAGTTCTTGACCATGCATACATATAATTGTTGCATATCAGTCGCATAACAGCATACCCTGTTAAGGATGTATAATTGTGTCATAACAGTTGTGAGAACACGATCTGCGTATGTATAGCATAACATGTTTGTAAGTAGTTAACCTTTCACTCCTGAATAACAATTTCTTGTGCATACAGTGAATGTAACACAGGCATAACATGTTAGTAAAGGACTTAACTTACAGTCGTGCATAACAGTTTCGTGTCATAACAGTGATGTTATATATTCTACGTGACAGATGGAGAGGTAGATAGAGGATTAGTGGGACCGGAGAATGAGGACGTGTGGCGGGAATTGAGGTTTGATAATCTTGACGATTGCCAGAGATTTTACGCAGATTACGGTAGACGTATGTTGTTCGACACACGAATATCTTACCGATCTACTTCTGGGAGGAAGGGAGACGACAGTGGGAAGTTGTGGTACATTTCATATGCGTGCAACAAGAGTAAATGGAAAAAGGACAGCAAGCTGAAACCTAAGGCTCAAATTGGGCATGCAATCATGGATCCCGATCCTGTCCCGGAGCCGGAACGACTCAGACCGAAACTCAGATTGGATGTCCGGCAGAAATTCGTATGAAGTACGACGAGTACGAAGACAAATACCAGATTTATAAATGGGTAGCATACCATAACCATGACTTTAACAATGAAGAGTTGAGGCCAATGATGAAGTCAAGCAGGAAGATGGATACTGCAACTGGAGCAATGACTCAAGTTAACAAGAATGCTGGAATACCTCTGAGGTCATCTTGGGATGTTTTGTGCGGACATCTTGGCGGGGAAGCTAATGTCGGGTGTACGAAGGTAGATTTGAAGAACTTTTTAGGCAAGATCCGGCAGAGGCAGATGATGTACGGCGAGGAAACCGCAATCAATGAGTACTTTCGTGGAAAAAAGAGTATGGCCCTGGTTTCTATTATAACGTTGAAGTTGATGCGAGGGAGGACATGGCAAACATATTTTGGGCCGACCAGCAAATGCAGGACGACTACGCTGCTTTCGGTGACTCGATCACCTTCGACACAACATACCGCACGAACAGAAACTGCAGGCCGTTAGGTGAGCCCAAAAATTTGTTTGTAATTATAGCATAACATGGTCGTACGACGTTCATAGAATATGCCCAAAAATATCTTCATAAGAAAATCATAACATGCTCGTACGACGTTCATAGCATATCCCTCCCTACATTTGAGATAAACTGTACGACCCAATTACGTGTACAAATGGAGTACAAAATAACAACGAAATTTCCTTTCTTTGCAGCTCTGTTCGTAGGGTTCAATCATCACCATCAGGGAATTTCCTTCTCTGCCTGAGCCACAGCTGCCTTGCCTATATCCTGAACGCTGGGGCCCTCTCCATTACTGTCATCAGATGACGATGTGTCTTTGTCCTCGGATGTGGGAGGCGATAGTTGTCGAAGGACGACCGTCTCCCCACGAGGTAGAAACTTCCTGCTCCCACATCCGGGTGTTACAGCTTTGTCTTTGTACTCCTCGTCATTTTGCTCATCGTCATCGGAATCATCATCCTCCGATCCAGATGATTCCCGTCCGATCCAGAAGATGAGTCTTCCTTCTTGTCATAGACTCCCTTATCAGCTTTGTCACCCTTATCCTGAATAGGTTTATCAGGAACAGGGTCGTCTTCATCTTCGTCTTCGTCTTCATCTTCATCATTGTCGTTTGCGTCGTCTGCATCATCATCGTCGTCTTCCTCCTCTTGCTCTTCCTCACTTTTCTCTTTCTCATCGTCATCATTTTTCTTCTCACCATCTATCTTCTCATCATCTTTCTTGTCATCATCTTTCTTCTCATAATCTTTCTTCTCAATCACTTGCACAACAACCGCCTCTCTTGCCTCCCACAACGTGCACTCTGCTCGGAGTGTACGTATCAGGTCCATTCTGTTCTTCACCTCGGCTTCAGCAATTGCCTTCAGCAAGGCAAGCTTCAGGAAAACAAACACAATCAGGTACATAACATATATATATTGTATTCATAATGTCCACCAGTTGGTAGATGGTACTCACTTGTGTTAAGTCAGCAGATGATTCATCCACCATTTGTACCCAACTGTCCTTCAACCCGTCCTGATGAATGGCCCCAACACCAGGTGCAGACGACGATGCAACTTCCTGTGTCGGTTGCGTGGGGACCGACTCAAACAGCTCGTCGATCCAAGGAGTTTCAGACAGTGGCAACCTCTTCATTCCTTCTCTGCTCTTAAGCTTGAACTTCCAATCACCATTGGCACCCTTCATCATCTTCACAGCATTGCTGACACGCCCATCATCCCAGTACCCACAGGTGGGAGCCGTGGCAGCTTCCAGACCCTCAAGTTCCACCATATCAAGGCAGTGTATCTACAAGAAACACAGTCAAATTATAGTATTAATCCCATATCGTATATATAACACCGTCATATCATTTTCTGTAATCGTAACTAGGGCTGCAAAGAAACCCATACAGCACTGATATAAGTAGCATAACAGTTGCAAAACTAAACTCCAGAATGTATGCAAATAACAGAAACATTATCATACTTGTGTCATAACAGTTCCATATCTATACTCCTTAAAACTCACCGCAAGGAAGTTGAAGTCACCAGAAGGGTAGGACAACTTGCTCTGGAATTCGTCTAAACCCAGGAGAAGTGTGTCCACCACGTACTTCCCCCAATTTAGCTGACCAATGAGGGAGAAGTCCTCGTTCAGGTACTTTGCATAGTTCAGCGATATCTTTCAGGAGTTCCCTGACACCAACAGGGTACCCAAACTGTGCAGAATGAACATCCTGCTGAATGCATGACCGTCTTGGCATTCTTCAATACTTTTCTTGAGGTTCGCCAGTTTTACGTTGCTGTGCCTGGTAGACAAATGGAACATAAAATATATCAAAGGCAGATACAACAATCACTCATAAAATTTAATTCTTATAGAAGTTCTGGATGTCATAACATGCATGTAAACAATCCATAACATACCTGTTCCCGCCGAACCCGGATGTTGCCTCGAACTTTCTTTTATCTGCAGTTGGGCACGTTTCCACGTTGATTGTATTTCCGTGTGCCGTAAGTCGTACACACGTGTCACGTCTGAAGGCTCAACGGTGAGGACCTCCCCATTTGGAAACACAAATGTCCTCGTCGTGGGGTCGTACGAGCTAATCAAGAAACCACAGAGTTCTTTGTTGATTAAATCAACTTGCACGTCCAAGAGGCCGTGGAAATTTGCATCCATTAGGTCACGGCGGATGGTGTTACGCCTACGATGCTGGACAATCTTCCCGTTCACGTCCAACAGCGGCCTCGTCTTGCAACGAAACTGGACTGCTGCCCTTCTCTTCACGGTAGGTTCTTGTACTGCGGCCAACTTTTTCTTTCGATGAACATTCTGCATCTGGGACAAAGAAATGCTCATAACACACACAAATGCTCATAACGCACACATAACATATGTGTTACAGACATAACATAATATAGTACACCTGTAACAAAAGCATAACGCATGTATCGCAGTTCATACAATGGTAACAGAGCAGAACCAGAACATTGCAAATCAGTTCATAAAAAAGTTTTACTGTACTCATAACACTCCAATATCAGTTCGAAAAAAGTTATACTCTACTCATAACACTCCAATATCAGTTCATAAAACAGTTATACTCTACTCATAACACTCCAATATCAGTATAGTTACGGTAATGCAAGTTTGGTTAATAACAACCTAAATTTCCAGAACTCACCCTAATGGCTTAAGAAAGAAAGACGAATGTTTTATGGAACGTGTACTCACCAATGGGATATCGAAGTCAGAGTCTGAATCTGGCGTGGTAGGCTTTTCTTTCCTTTTTTTGGATGCCGTTGCCGTCGTCGGTGTTTTAGGGTTCTCCGAAGCCTTTAGCCTAGGCGACGACCGGCTTGGTGCTTTTTGTTTTCCCTTGTCCTTATGCACGCCGGAAGTTGCTGTTTTTTGTTTTCCCTTGTCGTTCTGCACGCCGGAAGCTTGTCGTCCGCCTTCGGACTTCGTCCCTGTTCGAAGCTTCTGTTGCTTCTTCGTCATTTTTTATCTAGTTACCAGAAATTGTGAGAATACTTGACAACGAAAGAGGTTGTATTTATAGTACAAAAATTAACTGCCTAAGAAGATAATAAGACCTACCTGTTACTAAAACCGTCGAGTAACCGTCGATTAACCTTATCCTTCGTCGAAAACCGCCTCCGTAACCGTCGAAAACCGCCTCGTAACCCCTTCGTCTTCCCTGTGTTGCAGCGATGGAAAGGAACCAAAGGAGAGAGAGTGAGGAAAGAGAGTGGGGAAAGAGAGTTGAAATGTGAGGAAAGAGAGTTGACAGAGACTTTGGCGGGATTTTCTTCTCATTGGGGGAAGAAAGATTTCGAAAAGGAGCTGTCTAATCATTACACAGCTATAATATTTCCCCCACTACCCCCGAAAAGCCCCAGCCGTTGGATGCATGCATTAGCTGAAGTGAAACGTCAGCCGCCCGATCTTTCTCTCAGATGAATCTGAGAGAAACGGCTCTTAGAGCCATAGCAAATTGCCATCCAAGGTGGTCCTGTCTATCTGGCGCCTCGCTGATTGGGTCCCATACAATGGCGTAACCAGGATTGGTATATGGGGGGAGCCGAATTGTAAATCGAAAAAAATTTGCTTAAAATTTGAATAATAATATAAATTTTTCATTAATCTAATACTAAGTAAAAATACACAATAAATATTTTGGTTATAGGTTGCTTAATTAGTAAAAAATAATTATATGTGCCACCGGCAATTTTTTTTTCAAATTTGGATAATTTATGATCAAATATTTAATTATTACACACTATAAGTCAATTATGAGTAACTATTACGTAAAATTTAAGACAACATTTCACCGAAACAACGTAGTGGGGGAGCCGAATTTCAAATACCCGGCGCCAAATTCCAAAAATACCAAAAAAATACATGTAATATTAGACTCGATACCGGGGGAGGGGGGCGCCGTGGCTCCCCTAGCTCCCCTAATACCGCCATTGGTCCCATAAAATCCTAAATGGCTCCAATATGAATCAGACAAATGAGTCATGTTCAAGTATTAATTATTCATGTTTGTATTTAGAGTATTAGTTGTTCATGTTCGCTTGTGATACTTGTTATGGATTACAATCTTTGTTACACACAAACAGAAACTTCATTAAACATCGTACAAATGATACAAACGATACAATAAGGACCAAGAAACAAATTAAAACCAAACAAGAAACTAAAAACTAAAACTGAATTAACGGTTGATGGAGGGGTTCAAATACATGTTACTACGCTTGGCTAGTGCACATGACCTTCTGTTGTGAGGCTCAACATCTCCCAGTTCGGCTATTGGGCTGATAGCATATTATCTCAGCTCCAGCTGAGAGATTAGGGCAGATGAGAGAGAAATTGAGTATAGAGAGGAGAGAGTAAATAGAGGAAAGAAACTGTCAATTGTTATGACACTAATACATCGGTGTTATGACACTGATATATCCTTTATTATGTTATAATAGTGTCATATCACATTGTTATATTGCTACTATATATATTATATGCAACTGTTACGGGGTTTGATACGTCATATGATCGACATAACACTTACGTAGAGGTTTGATTTTTTTCTTAAAAAATCAACAAAATGCATCAAAATTGATGTCATTAAACTCGAAAAAATAAAATAAACAACTTTTATGAACGACAAAATTGATTTTAAGCTATGTATAATGTGTTATTAGCCTTTAATCAATTGTAGGGAAAAGTGGAGAGAGAAAATAAGTCAGAAAATAAAATAAAATATAAAACAAATGACATTCGGGCAGCTGCCCGGGGGGATTGATGGACACGCGGGCAGCCCTTTATTTAAATTCTAGACCATCTGCACTCATGCAATTCACTTGCAATTGCAAAAATGGTCGCCACTGCCACCTCATTCATTTTTGCAATCTACTCACTTTTAATTTCATTCACTCTACACCAATGCAATTCATTTGCAATTTCAATTGGTGGGACCATACTCTCTTTTCATTCAATTACTTTTATCTTCATTATTTTACTTATAGTTAATTATACATTTAATGAAACTAATAAATATTAATTATAATATTTATTTAGAAATGATGATATTTATAATTTATTTTATTCATACAAATTAACATTACTACGAATAAAAATATTGTACTTCACAATTTCACGAGTCTGTGACTTTATTAATAACTTAAACACAATATTCATACAACACAAATATAAATAGCATACGAATAATACAAGTACATATTAGTCATCATCCTCCTCGTCTCCAAATCGGTTCCATAGCTCTTCTATCAAATCTGCTTGAAGTTGACTATTTGTTGACCTACTACGTATCCTTGTATGATTTCGAAGATACTCCTCGTACGCGGGAAGACGATTTTGAGAAACCGTAGGCATGGATACACTAAAGTTCACTTCATCATCTGTATAATCAAATTGATGAATATATGAATCTCGCTCATCTTCCACTATCATGTTATGCATAATTATGCATGCCCTCATTATTTCACCAATTATATCTTTACACCACATGCGTGATGGACCATTAATGATTTCACATTATGTTTTGGTTTCATTACTCCTTGTAATATATGAATGTGTGTTTTATGTATTTCGGTTTATTTTCGTAAAAGCCTAGTGACTTTTGTGTTAGTATTAATAATTGTAGTTTGTTGTTTATTTATATTTGAAGATGGGTGTGATATATTTAATATATATTTGGTTTTAGTATTATTATTTTTTATTTATGTATGAAATTTATTAAATCTAACTAATACATATATAATATATATCCAATATTTATTTAAGGTTTATATTTAAACTCACAAACTAATCTTTTGTTTAGTTTAAAGTTAATAAATTATATAATCAAATTATGTAACTAATTCACATATATCTTATTATCATTTAATCATTAAATCCTAGATTAGAATATATATATATATAATTTATTTAATATTTATATAATCTTATGTTGGCTTAGAGTTAACAAATTGTATAATTAAATTATTTATCTAATCAACTACATTTAAATGACCACTAATCATTCAACTACATTAAATATTCATTTAAATCATCATGGGCCCACACTTGCAATTGCAAAGTGAATTGCTAAAATAGCAAGCTTGCTAAAATTTAAGGGTTTCCCACACCAATGCAATTCACTTTGCAATTGCAAAGTGTTGCCATGTCACCTTGCAATTCACTTTGCAAGTGTTGGTGTGGATGCTCTAACGCCTTAACTTTTTTATTTTTTATTTTTTTGGTGGTCCCCAAGCCACTTGCTCTTTTTTCATTGGCTAAGAAGGTCTCGGCTTAGAGCTGAGAAAAAAAGGATTATGCCCTTTAGCAAAATTGAACATCTCCAATCTAGTCCATTTTATTGTTTATGCGAGAATGTCGAGGCTTCCCCTTTACACGAAGTAATCTTTGGTTTGGGACAATTGTGGTCCCAGAATGGCGTGTCCGGGCATTATTCCCACCAATTAGAAAGAAACTCTTTCTGTAAACATTAGGACTTTTTGATATTTTATGCCAGGCTATGATTCTAGCGAAAAATTAGGACTTTTTGATATTTTATTAGAGTTTTATTCAAGTTGTTTTTCCTTCTTAAATAAGATTTTATTATTTTACTAGTTTTAGAAGTAGTTTCATAAAAGGACATGGAGAAGCCCTTGGCCGAACCTGCTCCAATAAATAGGATCCTTTATACACGTTTTGAAAGGAGACCCCATTGGCCGAACCTACTACTATAAATAGGACCCTTTATACACGTTTTGAAGGGAGACCTCTTTGATTAAGAATTGATTTCAGAACTTTTGTTCTTTCTTTCTTCTAGCTTTTGCTCATTGTTGCATATCTTTTAGGTTGCTTTATCGTGGCCTAAGGTTATCACCCTTAGCTTCGTTGCACCGTTCGACTTGATACTTCAGATTTCTAACTCCTTATAGTTATAGCTAGTGGGTCCAAGTCTGTTTCCATCCAGTTTTGAGATTACAAGGTCAATCCAGGGGGTGCCCGGGTGAGCCCCGACTAACCCCTCTTTCGGTCTCGTCCTTGAAAATCGAGTATATATTTTTTAGTATTTTGAATTCGGCTCAGGGCATTTTTGAAGATTGACTCAGTGTTGTATTAGTGCAACTCAATCGTGGATTAATTTTAGACTTAATTTCAAATTTAATTAATTAAGCAATCCCTATATTTGGGAAATCGAGAAAAATATTGAATAAATAGATATTGTTCAGGTAAACTTTGCTTTTCCATTAATGGGTTCAATGGGACAATTGTTATGAATCAAATTATAAAAAATATTAGTAGCCCATTCGTAATTAGAAGTGTAAAATTGAAGTTGCAGGTATAGATTTGAAGACTTGTTATGTTATTCAAATTTGTTGTTGCGACTTGAAAAAATTTCCTTCAATTTCGGCTTAGTGCATGATTCAATTCTGGATCCGCCTCTGACAGTTTCCGTTGTTTCATATCATTCATGACCAGGGATTTTTCACCTCCTTCGTTGCCGTATAACAATTGGAAGTGTATCACCATTCGATCTAAATCTGAAACTTCATAAGGAACAACTTTTGTCAGGATAGAGATAAATGAGTTGTGTAGATTTGAAATGACTAGAGGGCGACGATGATATTGTTTTTTTGGATGCATTGATGGAATCATGCATACATTATTTGTGAACTCTATTAGATCCATTGATCCAATATGATTATAAGTATTGCTAATTGTATCTCATTTATTTAATTAATAATTCTGGAGTATATAATTATTTTACATGATGTTTTGTAAATCAGTATATTTTCTTTTTCAAAATCTCTTGCACTAAACTTTAAACAATATAATATTTTTATTCATAAATTCGTCAATATGTAATAATTATCAACTAGGTCTTTTGTGGAAATATTATTTTAATGACGCACTATATCAATATGTGACGAAAGTGCAATCATAGTCATATGTTGCCAAATATTTTGCAGACTACATATGAGATTTCTATAACGAAACTTTTCATCTTCAAAGTTTATGTTTCCTATAGCTGAATATGGATTTTTAAATAAGTTATTGTTTCAAACTTAGGGTGTTAGAATTTTTTATCACCAATTTTAAGCAACCATTAGGATATGAATGAAGTTTATGAATATTGATTATTCATAATTTGATAACCAACTAGTTGAACAAATGATGTTAGATAAGGTTAAATTTGTTTTATAAATAATTTTATTTAATAAAAAATTTCCAGTTAATAAAATTTAAGATTTTTAAATAAGTAAGCCAGTCAAAATATTTTTTCAAAATTTAAGTCTAAATATTGATAAATATATTTAACCGTTGATTACAAATTTGAGACTATGCACATATTCCTTTATGTAGAAAAATATAATAAAATAATTATATTCAAACTAATTTCTAAAGTAACACATGAATTATCATGGAATATTTCTTTTAAAGTAAGTATCCAAAAAAAACAATCATTGAAATTTTTATTGTAATTTGAAGTTATTAATTTATTATACATGGAATGAATGTGAATTCAAGCATAAAAAAACAATAATTGATTTCATTTAAAAAAATTTATTCTTATTATGATTCAAACAAACGAGTAAACAACACCACCCTTAAGATGTGGGTATAAAAACTAGTTTGTTCAAAAATCAAATTGTGAGTTTCTTTGACAAAATTTTAGCAAATAGTTCAACATATTTAAGATCAAATTAACGAGATAGATTTTTATTACAAGACTCGGTTCGTCTTTGGGTTCGTGTTTTAGAGTTTAAGTATTTCAAAGAGTCAGTTGGGGGTGCTTATCTAGACATACTTACAGTACGTCTTCCATTTGGAAAAGAATTACTAAAGTGTGGCCTGTTATGGAACGTGTCTATCGATCGAAGCTTCAGGACGGTAAGGATACTTTTTTTGGACGACCCTCTGGCTAGACTTGGGTGATAGATTGATCGATTTGGTTCACAGCAATGACTCGATGATCTCTCTTGATGCTCCTGTGGAAATTTTTGTTCTTCCATCCGGCGATTAGGACCTTCGACGACTCTGAGACCTTCTGTCAACTTCGGTGGTAGATGTCATTGCATGTATGTCCCCTCTAGCAGGTTCTCATGGTAACGATATTTGGAGTTGGGGTAGTGAGAGTAACAGGAAGTTCTCGATTCGTTCTGCTTACAATTTGATTGTGGACATGGATAGGGTTTCCTTGACAACATATTAGGGGGGAGTTTGGAGATTTCGTGGGCCAAACTGAGTGCACTTTTTCCTTTGGCTGACGACTCATGACAGATTGTTAACAAATGGAGATGGCATGTTCCCTCGTTGCTTTAATGTTGAGGAAACAACCACCCACGTCCTTCACGAGTGTCCTTTGGTTGTGGAGGTTTGGAGACTTCTAGGTCTTGATCAGTTAATTATCTCCTCTTCGATTTATCCCCATTATAATTGGATTTTCCCGTTCCTTGACCACAAGAAGAGCTTTTTTTTGGTTGCACGTTCTAGGCGTTGTAAAAGGCAAGGAATGACCTCATTTTTAATGGAATCCATACTTTGGTTTCGATAGTGGCGTTTCGGATTGGAACCTGGGTTTCTATTGTGGAGGAAGCACTTGTTAGGGATCGTCACCTGGGATAGGTTGCTCAACGGAAACAGAGGGAGATACTTTGGAAGTCGGGGCCGTCTGATTGGTTGACTCTCAATACCGATGGATCGGTTTCCCAACCTTTTAAGAAAGCAGCTGTTGGTGGCATTATCTGAGATAACTGAGGATTTTTCCTTATGACTTTCACCTCCAATTTAGGGACGTTTTCTATAACTCGAGCAGAACTTCGGGGGATTCTTGTGGGCCTTAATTTGGCTTGGAATCCAGACTACAAAAAGATCTTTGTTCAAACTGACTCCTAAGCATCAGTTTCGTTACTCACAAATGAAGGAGAATCGTATCATCACCACGCTCTTGAGGTAATCCTGTTTAGAGAGCTTCAATCTAGAGGCTGGAGATTCAGATTCATCATATTTTTAGAGAGGGTAATCATGTTGTAGATTTCCTGGTAAAATTGGGGCACCATAAGCAGGTTGACACCCATTTGATTTCTACTTTAGACCGTAGGGTATCATCTTTTTTATGATGTGATGGAGATCTCGGAACCCCGGATCGTACGTTTTGATTAATTAATTGGTGCTTAGGCACCTTTCTCGACCAAAAAAAAATTAACCAGACAGATTTCATCCTAACAACACCAGTAATTGTAATTTGTATCAATGTATTTGTCTCTAGGAAGATATCCTTCTCTGCTTTATATGAATAAATAAATGGGTTGGTTAAATTAACAGTCATCGACCTTTGGTCAAATAACCTAGATATCACCTACCTTTAAAAAATTTCTCACTCATTATTGAGCTTTGGACGATTATCCTAGAGGTCACCACTGTCTATGAACATCCAATTTTCCGTCCATCCGCCTATGTGGCGATGACAAGTCAGTTGCCACATCATTAAAATGATGTGGTAGCCTAAGTTGGTAGCTCCACATAGGCGGATGGAACGAAAAATTGGATGTTTGTAGACGATGGTGACCTCTAGAATAATCAGTCAAAGCTCAGTAATGGATGAAAAAAAATTTAAAGGTCGGTGATCTCCGGGTTATTTGACCAAAGGTCGGTGACTGTTTGTGTAACGTAAACCAACCCATAAATAAATAAATGTGACGACGTCGTACAGTATATCTGTATTTCCTTACACCCACAACTTTTTCTCTCCCTCCTCTGTTTCCCTTCTTTATTAGCTTCTGTTGCTTCTTCTGCCACGCTATTATGTGAAGTTGTTGGTTGGCCCTTCTTACTTCCTTCCTTCCTTCCTTCCTTCTTCTTCTTCTTCAGGAAAGTGTTATGATATGAGCTGAAAACTCCACTGCATTTTAGTTGGGTTTCTGGAGATCAAAACCAAAAATGGAGATTAAAGGTAGACTAATTGCAGGCTCTCACAACAGAAATGAGTTCGTTCTCATCAATGCTGATGAGGGTTCCAGAGTAATTCCCCTCTTCCTTCTCCTTCTTCTTCATTTGACATGCTCTGTTTTCTCTCGTTTCCTGCAATTTTTCGGCCAGATAAAAGTTTGTTTGCTTTCTGTCGTTGTTTTGTTGTTGTTGTTGCTGAATTTGAGTCTGTTTCTATTGTTATTTTGGTGGGCGGCTGGGCTGGCCATCTCTCCTTTTTGGCTCTGCAGGCTGCACCAGCCGTTTCCTGTTTTTGGCCAAAACCTTGATTTCTGGTCAAACAAAACCCCTTACTACTCTACTCACATTATTAGTACTAGTTTTCCTTCAGCTGATTTGTTCTTAGTGTTTGGTTTTTTATTGCTAATTACTGGATTAGATTAAACATGACAATAATTATTCTCATAACTAACTGTTGGCAATTACTGACAGTAATAACAGGTGTGGAATTCCGAGAGTCCATCACTCCTATATTGCATGCTTATGTTGCTTTCCTTTCTCAATATAGTTTAGTTTAGTTTTACCATAATTTTAATTTAATTTCAACATAATAAAATAAAGCACTCATATTTAGAACAGATGTATGTACTGATCATAACTCAAATGGGTATGGAGAATTATACTAAAATAACAGTTGTCAGCAGTTGTTATACTAACGAATAATGGGGGGTTTCAAAAAGGCTATAAATTAAACCCATATGGATATTTTCCAATTGGTATGCTGAAGAAAGGAGAAAAATGGGCACAGGTGACATCAGTTAGGGATTTAAGCGGGCAGAAATGTCAAATATGTGGTGATGAGTTACAAGTAGCTGAAACTGGTGAGCCATTTGTTGCTTGCAATGAATGTGCTTTCCCAGTGTGTAGGCCTTGCTACGAGTACGAACGGAGGGAAGGAAATCAAGTGTGCCCTCAGTGCAAAACCAGATACAAACGCCTCAAAGGGAGTCCAAGAGTTGAAGGTGATGATGACGAGGAAGGTGTTGATGATCTCGAGAATGAGTTCCACGTTACAAGTCATGTTAATGGTAGTAGAGACCCTAACAGCATTGCAGAAGTTATGCTGTCTTCTCGCCTTAACTTCGGCCGATATCAGCAGTATAGTGATTCTGGGTTTGGTATGCCATTGGAGAGGGACACTGCTACTGCTCAGTTTCCTCTCCTCACTAATGGAGAAGAGGTAATCATTTACCATCTCATTCTCAGTCACCCAATTTGTTTGTTTGTTTTGCTATAATGTTGATATTTGCAGGATTCTGGGATTTCATCTGATAAACATGCACTGATTATCCCACCTTTTGGTGGTGGGAAACGGATTCATCCCATGCCTTCTCTTGATTCTGCTTGTAAGATGCTTCCTTTATTTACTTGCATAAATGAACTGACTGATGAAGTCATAGTTCTTTGTTATGCTTAGTTAGTTTTATTTGACTGCAGCTCAACCAAGACCAATGGATCCCAACAAGGATCTGGCAGTTTATGGTTATGGAACAGTTGCTTGGAAGGAGAAAATGGAGGAATGGAGGAGAAAACAGAAAGAAAGACTGCAGATTGTTAAGCACCAAGGAGAGCACGATGATGATGGAGATGATGCTAACTTTGATGATTCTGATTTGCCCATGTAACTTCTGTTTATGATTTCGACGTATCTTCCTCATGTTTTACTTGCCCGGATTCGAGAGGCTGATTTTCATGTCTCGACTTTTGTTAGGATGGATGAAGGGAGGCAGCCTCTATCAAGGAAGTTACCCATTTCATCGAGCAGGATAAATCCATACAGGATCACCATCATTCTCCGACTTGTGATTCTTGGCCTCTTTTTCCACTACAGAATCCTCCACCCAGTTAATGATGCCTTTGGACTCTGGCTAACATCAGTCATCTGTGAAATATGGTTTGCTGTCTCGTGGATATTGGACCAGTTCCCCAAATGGTGTCCTATTGAACGAGAAACGTATCTCGATCGCTTGTCTTTGAGGTACGAGAAAGAAGGAAAGCCATCAGAGCTAGCAGCTGTGGACATATTTGTGAGTACAGTTGATCCATTGAAGGAACCTCCACTCATCACTGCAAACACTGTTCTGTCCATTCTGGCTGTCGATTATCCGGTCGACAAAGTCGCATGCTATGTCTCAGATGATGGTGCTGCCATGCTTACTTTCGAGGCCCTCTCCGAGACATCTGAGTTTGCAAGAAAGTGGGTACCTTTCTGCAAGAAGTTCAGCATTGAACCACGTGCACCAGAATGGTACTTCTCAATGAAGCTTGACTACTTGAAGGATAAAGTCGACCCAGCATTCATCAAGGAACGTCGAGCCATGAAGGTCTGTCGGATTATTATGTCATTGCTGCTGCTGTGTTTTTCTTTTTTTTCTTCTCATAGAAGAGGCTCAAAGGCAGGATTTCACTCACATTGTTCTGCGCTGATAATTTGAACAGAGAGAATATGAAGAGTTCAAAGTCCGAATCAACAGCTTGGTTTCAATGGCACAGAAGGTTCCTGAGGAGGGCTGGACGATGCAGGATGGAACTCCATGGCCCGGGAACAATGTTAGAGATCACCCTGGAATGATTCAGGCAAGAAAGCTTACTTTCACATGATCTAATGCTGCTAACAGTCTGTGTTGAAGATCATTACTAATTTCTAAAAGAAGACATCTTTTGTTACCTTCAGGTTTTCCTTGGTCAGAATGGTGTTCGTGATCTCAAGGGAAACGAATTGCCTCGTCTGATCTATGTATCCCGTGAGAAGAGACCAGGATTCGAGCATCACAAGAAAGCCGGAGCCATGAATGCTTTGGTGAGGGTGTCAGCAATCATATCAAACGCTCCATACATTCTCAATGTCGATTGTGATCACTATATAAACAACAGTAAGGCGATTCGCGAAGCCATGTCCTTCCTGATGGATCCAATATCCGGGAAGAAGATCTGCTACGTCCAGTTTCCTCAAAGATTTGATGGCATTGATCGTCATGATAGATACTCCAACCGCAATGTTGTGTTCTTTGATGTATGTTGTTGGCCACCGCGTCCCTCATCTCCTCTATAGCTTGCTTGTACATTCATCCACATTTTAATGTCACTTAAGCCAGTTTCTATTGACTGCAGATCAATATGAAAGGACTTGATGGCATCCAAGGACCAATTTACGTGGGAACCCGGGTGTGTATTCAGACGACAAGCACTATATGGGTACGATGCTCCTGTTAAAAAGAAACCTCCAGGAAAAACATGTAATTGCTGGCCAAGATGGTTGTTATCCTGCTGCTGCTTTTGCTGTAAATCTGGAAGGAAGAAGAACACAAAGAAGATAAAAACCTCAAAGTCAAATGACAAGAAGAACAAGGAAGGTTCAAAACAGATACATGCTTTGGAAAACATTGAAGAGGGTAAACTGAATAATGTTGAAGGCAAATTTAACTGTTTCTGCCTCTGCCTTAGCTAATCTATTTACTTGCATCTTTGTAGGAAATGGTGATGAGAAATCGGTGGTGAAATCTCAAACCAAACTTGAGAAAAGATTTGGACAATCACCGGTGTTCATAATAGCAGCTACAGTGATGGAGAATGGTGGAGTTCCAAGAGGGGCAAACTCTGCTTCACTTTTGAAAGAAGCCATTCATGTCATCAGCTGTGGCTATGAAGACAAAACTGAATGGGGCAAAGAGGTAACATTAAAACTACTACCCTACATTGTATTTATACCATCTCTGCAATTCCAATCCAATGACACTGTAGTTTCACTTCACTATACACAGGTTGGGTGGATATATGGGTCAGTGACAGAAGACATACTAACAGGATTCAAGATGCACTGCCATGGGTGGAGGTCAGTTTACTGCATACCGAGACGGCCGGCGTTCAAGGGTTCAGCTCCGATCAATCTGTCGGATCGTCTAAACCAAGTCCTCCGATGGGCATTAGGATCAGTGGAGATATTGCTGAGCAGACATTGCCCCATATGGTACGGATACGGGTGCGGATTGAAATGGTTGGAGAGGTTCTCTTACATCAACTCCGTCGTCTATCCTTTAACTTCCATCCCTTTGATCGTCTACTGTACTTTGCCCGCCGTTTGCCTTCTCACCGGAAAATTCATCGTCCCCTCGGTAAGCTCCATACACGGATTGGAGTTCGATGATTCAAGTTCCTCGCAGAGAATCCTATGAATCTTTAACTTATATTTTGTTGCAGATAAGCAACTACGCAAGCATACTATTCATGGCGCTATTCATCTCAATCGCGGCGACAAGCATAATCGAGATGCAATGGGGGAAAGTCGGGATCCACGACTGGTGGAGAAACGAGCAATTTTGGGTGATCGGGGGAACATCAGCACACCTGTTCGCCCTGTTCCAAGGCCTGCTAAAAGTCCTAGCCGGAGTGAACACCAATTTCACGGTGACATCGAAAACAGGGGACGAAGGAGGGGACTTCGCAGAGCTGTACCTGTTCAAGTGGACGTCGCTGCTTGTAGCTCCGACGACGCTGCTGATACTGAACATAATAGGGATCGCAGTGGGGGTGTCGGACGCAATAAACAACGGGTACGAGTCATGGGGGCCGTTGTTTGGGAGGCTGTTCTTCGCTCTGTGGGTGATACTGCATCTGTACCCATTTCTGAAGGGATTGATGGGGAGGCAGGATAGGGTTCCGACGATAATAATAGTGTGGGCGATACTCTTAGCGTCGTTGCTTTCGTTGCTGTGGGTGAGGGTTAATCCTTTCGTGGCTAGAGGTGGCCTTGTCTTGGAGATCTGTGGCTTGAACTGCGACTGACTGCTTTCTTCTTTTTTATTGTTTATTATTTATTAGTTTTGTTATTGTCATTTAAAAGGTGTGGAGAGAAATGTGAATATAGGAATTTGGAATGAAGGAAATGCTATTTGTCATTAATCTAGCAAAATCTTTCGAGAATACGTTAATTCTAGTATGTTTTTTTAGGTAAAATCGTCACGAATTTTATTAATTGATAAGATCTGTACAAATATCGTTCAACACGCTAACCAAACAAGAAGGAGAATGGAACCCAATGTGTGAGAAACAGAAGAGGCCGAGTGACGCGTCAAATAGTGCGCAACTTGGTTCCTATTTCTTCGAACAATGCTAATAGAAAAATCTTTACTGTATGAAAATAACAAAATGATTAGTTGAATCTAATTAAAAAAATTAAACAATTAGCTCTTCCTATCCGAATTAATATGATTGAGTCTATTAAGTTTATTAGGTTTTCTTCAAAATACAAAATTTTTAAAAACATAATTCATTTTCAAGTCGTCAAATTAATATAACAATGGGCCGGATTAAAAATTGCATAGAGTCGGATTTGAAAAAATCACAGAGGTATACTCAATTTCAACTATTGGAACAGAAAGTTGGGTGAGCCGGGGCTCGGCCCGATTCCCCTTAGTTCCGCCCTGGTTACGGGTGAGACTTTGTCGCATAGATTAATAATGATATATGTTAGTTGATTGATCCATTAAAAATATGCAAAACTCTTAATTGATAGCTGACCAACTTGGTATCAATTTGACTAATTGACTGACGTTAACTTTGATCAAATAATTACATAATTTACACCTAACATGCCGCCAATAGGCGGAAAAAGGGGAGCGCAGTGGGTGACAAAGGGGAACCTTTGTATCCTCTACAAAGTTCGTTTACAGCCATCAGATCTCCTCAATTAGATCTAACAGGTTGATATTACTAGTATATAATGAGGGCTAAATTACTATTTTTATTTTTATTTTTTACCAGCAGACCCACAACCTAGGTAATTTCGCTGCAGCCCCCCACTACTCTGAACCCGAATTTCCCAGTCGGCGCCTCTTTCCCGACGACAAGCTCTCCCGGACGGCAATCTCCATCCGGACGGCAGGCTTTGTCCAGTCCGGCGCCTATATCCCGTGCAGCGGCAGTCTCCGGTGCATCGCCGCTATATCCCATTCGGCGACATCTTTTGGAGCGCCTCTGCTCTTTCCCCTGCCGTCGGCTGACTCCCGGTGGTATTTGACGGCGCCGGCGTGACTCTATCATCCTCATCGCCACCCACTCCTCTGAACCGAAAAAATCGATTCAACGCTCTCTCCGGACAGAAGAAGGTTTTTTTACTTGGGAACTCAAACCGGGTTCATCCATTATAAAACTAGAACTTGAACTTGGGGGTGGATTTTTTAATGATTAGGGACTGATTTGTTAAAAAAATGATGCAGAAATTTTCTTTTTAATGGCGTGATTAGCATATGAAGAAGAAGATTATGATTATCTAAAATTGTTAAGAGAATATTTTCAAGCATTTTTTAAGGAGAAGATAATTGAAAAATAAATATAATAATAAACAATAATTAAAAGGGGCGGCGGTTATGGAAGTCAAGGGTTGCAGCCGAATATTTTTTATTTAAATTATACACTTTATTTAAATAACATTATTAAATTGTTTTAAATTATTAATTAAGATATGGATATGAGATCAAGGGTCCAGATTAAACTTTGTATAGATGACAAAGTTTAGACTTTGTCACCGAAAAAAATCCCGGAGAGAGATGTGCTTCTTATTAGTGTGTATCAAGGTTACAATATATAACTCTATTTATAGGCTCAAAGATTAATAACCTATACAATACTACATAAATAGGAAATAAATACAATCAATTACAATTAATCCAATGATCAGTTCAATATTATAGTGGTTTCTCTGTCATAAACTAAATTCTCCTTGTAGAGTTTTTTTTTTTTGGCTAAGAGGTAACTTCAATAGGAGACAGATGGATAACCATACGTTCACCTAAATATTCACTCAAATCGAGTGATTCACCAGTCCTCGGCTTGTAAGACATCGAAGAACTTGTCATGCCACATAATGGGCAGCTCTGTTTACCGAACCCGAAATTGTTAGTAGGCGGATGGATATAGAGGACTAAAGAAACCACCAATTGTCAGCGACGACTGATCCACTGTAGTGAGAATGAAAATCTTGATCTCCAACCATTGCATGTACTAACGTAGCATCTCCCTCAATGTCCACTTCCTGCCAGACACGATGAAAACACAAGGCACAAGCATCCCTGCAAGCAAGCAGTTATAATACTAGAGAATCATAAATAGCAGGATAAGAAATATCTATTGCGAAAAGAGCTGCAGCGGAGGAGTCCTTACGACCAATCCAATTGTCCCTCCATTCAGGGCTGCCGACGCGCCATCTACATTTATCCACTACAAAAAAACACGTTTTAGCGTCGGTCGTATGCGCGAAATGGCGTCGGTCACCGACCGACGCTAATTTGAATAGCGTCGGTCGGCAAAACCGACGCTGAAAGTGGTGACGCTAAATTTTAGCGTCAGTTTTTGGTTGACCGACGCTATTAGACATAACGACCGACGCTAAATCTACTGGAAAATCACAAAAAAAGCAGCTGCATCTGCAGCCGCTTCTTCTTCTTCTTCTCATCCGTCGCTGCTGCCGACCGCTGGAGAAGACGAAAGTTCCACCACCGCCACTTCCTCCCACCGCCGCCGATGTAGAAGACTCCCTCCCACCACCGTGCTAGAGAAGACTCCCTCCCACCGCCGCCGCTGGAGAAGACTCCCTCCCACCTTCGCCCAACCGACGCCAAAACGCTCTTTTTTGTAGTGTATCTTCAGTCGGTAGAGGGATGGGGGTCCATAGAGATTGCTAGTTGGGCGGAGGTGGAGACGGAGGAGGAAAATTCGAGGAAGGGGTAGGGGAAGGAAAGACGGTTCATTCCAACCATGAAAGAAATGTCTATGGAGAACAAAAATTAAAAATTGAAATCGTTAAAAAACAACCCAAATGAGCAATTTCCAAATTCTCCAAAAAGGCAAGTAAGCAAATGTTTACAAAATTAAAATGGAAAATTGTATGTTTGCCCTCTCTCCTTTTTTGGTCGGAAAGCGGAGCAACGCGCCTAATCATTAATAGAAATCATCCGGTGTTCGGAAATACCCAAACATTCATAGCGTAAATGGTACCCGAGATTACAATCTGAAATAAGAAACATGTGACTCCCAAGAGGGTAGTCATAGCCGATGTTGGCAAGGAAATCAGCTACTTTGTTTCCTTCCCTGTAGGTATGTTTGATGACCAACTCCCAGCTTCTCCGCTTGAGTTCTTGAAATTCGATAACCTCCATTCCATGGTTATGGTTGACGCTACTATTATCAAGGAGGATAGAAATGGCCGCCTGTGAATCCATCTGCAAAATCACATTTCTATATCCAGCTTCCCAGGTTCGCTGTAAGCCTTCCAAGGCTCCTCGTATTTCCGCTCGGGTAATCGAACAATAGCCAAGGTTCATAGTAAAAGCAAGCAAGCCCCTGCCCTCGTGGTCTCGCACAATTCCGCCTTCTGCAGCTTTCCGATGATTCTGATTGACAGAACCGTCGGTGTTTAGAGAAACCCATCCAATGGGTCCTGGCTCCCAGGCAATATTGGCCTCAACCCGAACTTTATCACCCCCCGGTACAATCCGAGTAGCCTTGAGTGCCATAGTGACCGAGGATGACCAGCTAGCCGCCCGAGTAGCCACCTCTGCTGTCTAAGGCCTTTTATCTGTGAAAATTCTCTCATTTCTAGCCTTCCATAGGAACCAACAGATAATACCAAAGAACACTCCATTCGCTGACATAATCTGGGAGCTAATCCAGCTTGCAGCCGGCTCCTGCCATTGTGGAACAGATAAGTCGAACAAACCAATCTGGTTCCAGACCTCCGATGCAAATGAGCAATCTCTCAAGACATGGAGAGTGGTTTCGTCTTCAATGTTGCAGAAAGTGCAGGTGGCTGAGGCGGTCATGTGTCTATGCATTCTGCTGCTGTTGGTAAGGAGCTTTCCTTGGACCGCTAACCAGAGGAAGAAACGAATTCGATTAGGGCCCTTCCACCGCCAGACAGAGGTCCAAGGAAGACTGGGATCTCGGCGTCGGTTCTCCAGATCAGATTATACGCTGATTTAATCGAGAATCTACCATTCTCTTCTTCGCCCCAAACCCAAATGTCTTCACCCTGATCTGCTCTCGGTGGAGTTAGCCCCACAACCAAATTCACAGCCTCATTTGGAAGAACAAGCTGGAGCTTCTCAACGTCCCATTGACCAGACGGCTCGACAAAGTCAGCGACAACAGCCTCCAAGTCCGGGCTTGAAGTCCCATCCTCAACCAAGTCAATTAGTTTAACATCAGTATCAACCCAACGAGCTGTCCAAAAAGGGGTGTCACGACCATCTCGAATCCCTTTCCATAAACCTGATTTTGACCGAAGGCTACGAAGCACGATGCCTTCCTCTGTTTCTTTAAAATATTTGCTCTGTAGAATCTTGACCCACAGCCTCTCGGGTTCTTGGAAGAAGGTGAAAGCCAACTTCGTCATATAGGCACGATTAAGCTCGCGAGCCGACTTCAACCCTAAGCCTCCATTCTTCTTCGGGGCACAAATTCTCCCAAGCAACCAAGTGGACTTTGCGAGCTTCGTCAGAGGAGCCCCAAACGAAATTGCGAATTTTCCGATCAATAGCCTCACACGTGGTTGCTGGGAGCACCGCAGTTTGCATTGCGTAAGCCGGGATTGCCGCCAACACCGCTTGAGCAAGAGTGACGCGTCCAGCAAGAGACAGAGACTTAATTTTCCAGCAGAGAGCTTAGAATCCATCCTATCAAGGATCTCTTGATAAGTAGCGGACGAGACACGCTCATGTAAAATTGGCACTCCCAGGTATTTACCCAAGTTCTGCGTCAAGGTGAAGCCAAGGGTCACGGCGATAGCGCTCGAGACAGATCTTGGGGTATTTGGAGAACAGAAACAGGAGGACTTATCTTTGTTAACAGCAAGACCCGCCGCCTCACAAAATTCATCGAGGCACCCCATCACGACCCTTGCCTGTTCAACTGAAGCGTCGGAGAACAAAATCAAGTCATCAACATAAAATAAATGAGAGAGGAAAGGGCCACCTTGAACTAGCGAGATCGGCTTCCAAGACTGCTCCGCAACCTTTTTATCAATAAGATGACTAAGGCGCTCCATACACAACGTAAAAAGGAAAGGTGAAAGGGGGCAGTCCTGTCTAATTCCTCTCTGCGGAAGAAACTGATCCGTCAAACCGTCATTCCAGAGAACCTTGAATTTGGCAGAAGAGACACAAGTCATGATAAGCTCCATCAAGCCCTCATTGAAACCCGCGCATCTGAGAGTATCCTTAAGAAAAGACCACCGGATACGATCATATGCCTTAGCCAAATCAATTTTCATTACCATGCGCTTAGCACGACCTTTACATCTTTCCATCGTGTGCCTGGAGGATGATAATGTTGTCTGAAATCTACCTTGCCGGGACAAAGCTGGCTTGTGTACTCATGATCAGAGATTTCATAAGGGGGCGGAGGCGTGTGGCAATACACTTTGTGATGATTTTATACACCACGTTACAGAGGCTGATTGGCCAGAGCTGGCTCAAGGATTCAGGTCTGCTGACTTTAGGGATAAGAACGATAATAGTGTCATTGATATCTGTCACACGGCGTGGATCTCGAAAGCAGGACTGAATCAGCTCAGAAACAGCAGTTCCCACTATCTCCCATTGCTTCTAAAAAAACACAGGTTGGAACCCATCGACTCCTGGAGCTGTTAATCCTTTCATAGCCGAAACTGCCTCCTTAATTTCAGAACAACTCGAGACCGATGACACAACAGTAGCTAAGGAAGAACTGATCTGTTCGAAACCATTCCAGAAAGGAGTGAAGGAGCTCCCTTCATCCGAGAACAACCTTGTGAAATGAGCAACAACCATAGCCTCCAGCGCAGCAGGGTTATCCTCCCAAGTTCCATCCGCACGGCGAAGGACGGAAATCTTGTTGAAAGCGCGGCGATGGATGGTCGCTTGATGAAAGTATTAGTGTTGCGATCACCATCATTAATCCAAGCCACGCGGGATTTCTGAGCCCACAGTAGCGCTTCTTCCCAGAGAGTCGATTGCAGCAAGTTACGAGTGGAGGCTTCGGCTGTAAGGACCGCCTCAGTTGGGTTGATCTCGACTTCCCTCTCGAGGGTCGATAGGTGCTGTGAAATTGCCTCTTTGTGATGGAAAATGTTTCCATAGACATCCCTATTCCAAGCACGAAGGTGGGAGGCGAGAGCTTTGAGGTTCTTCGGGGCATCGAAGTCCGATTTCCACGCCGAAGAGAGAAGACGAGAAAAATCAAGATGCAACATCCAAGGCACAGTGAATCGGAAGGGACGCCTAACCCTGCACGGAATTTCCAGCCCAAAGAAATTAACCAATTGCCCTCTCTCCTTTGTCAAGTTAACAAAGGGTTGGTTACATAAATAGTCACCGAACTTTGGCCAAATAACCCGGAAGTCACTAAACAAAAAAAATTGCTATTGACATCACCAGACTTTGAGCCATTTTTCGAAGAGGTCACTGTTAGCTACGGACATCCATTTTCCGTCCATCTGCCTATGTGAACTTGCCAACTAGACTGCCACGTCATTTAAAATCCACATCAGCTCCTATTAACCCCAAACCAAACCTAATACATCCAATTCGAAATTTCAACCAATTCTTGAACCGAACCCAAATCTCCACCGTTCTGTCTCCTTTCTCCCTTCTCCGACTTCCTCTTCCTCACCGTCGACACTATCATCCTCCACCCCCCTCCGACGGCGGCGGCGAATCGGAACGACGGCAGGCTTCCTCTTTCCTCCTTCCTCCTTCCCTTCTTCTTTCCTCACCCAACTCTCCGACATGGACCCGTACCTTGTTGGGAACCCAAATAGGATACCATCGGCCTCAACCAAATCTGCCACCTCCGTAATATCCTGGATCGAAGGGTCCTTCGGCGGCGCTTTCATCTTCTCCAAAACCTCGCTAGACAGAGTCTCCGGAACCCGATACAGCACGGCTTCAACTCCCTCTACTCCGTCCACTCCCTTCTTCATCCTCCGAGCCAACAACTCCACATGGCCGTAAATCGAGTAGAACACGATGAAAACCTTGAAATTCACGGCGGCATCGGATCGAATTTGGGCCTCAGCTGTGGGATTGTTGTTGTTGGTGGTGGCGATGTGGTCCTCGGAAGGTTCTGGTGATGTCAATAGACCAAGTCGCCCCCAATCCAAACCCTAGGAAATGGGAATTGGACAGAAGATGGCGGAAGAGATTGAAATTTGGGGGAAGCGCAGAGTGCTGTTGGGGATGTGGAATGGAAGTTGGTGGTGGACAAAGAAGAGTGGCGTCGGAGAGTTGGGTGAGGAAAGAAGAAGGGAAGGAGGAAGGAGGAAAGAGGAAGCCTGCCGCCGTTCCGATTCGCCGCCGCCATCGGAGGGTGGTGGAGGATGATAGTGTCGACGGTGAGGAAGAGGAAGAGGAAGCCGGAGAAGGGAGAAAGGAGACAGGGCGGTGGAGATTTGGGTTCGGTTCAAGAATTGGTTGAAATTTCGAATTGGATGTATTAGGTTTGGTTTGGGGTTAATGGGAGCTAATGTGGATTTTAAATGACGTGACAGTCTAGTTGGCAAGTCCACATAGGCAGATGGACGAAAAATGGATGTTCGTAGCTAACAGTGACCTCTTCGAAAAATGGCTCAAAGTCTGGTGATGTCAATAGCAATTTTTTTTGTTTAGTGACTTCCGGGTTATTTGGCCAAAGTTCGGTGACTATTTATGTAACCAACCCAGTTAACAAACATCCCTTTATACTATAAAATGCTCAATTTATGGGGTCCGACTTGGGATCAAGGAAAGTGACTTCCTTGATCCCATCAAGGAAGGGCATTTTGGGGATTTTCAAAAAGCTGTTCAGCCCTCCACCGCCACCGGCCTTGGCCGCCGCCGCCGGTCATCCGCCGTCGCCCTCAATAAAATTAATTTTTTTTTAAATGTTGTTGATGTGATTCAAAATAATGACCTATTTTGCTAAATACTAAACTCCTACCACTATGCTACCAAGCACTTATTGATATTATATAATAATAAAATTATCTTGTTAAATAGATGCACATGGGTTGTAAAAAAATGTGTACACAAGTACGAAATATGTGTACACTAGTATATAAAAATAGGTGTGCAAGTGTACAAATATGCGTTCACATGTACACACAGTAGATTATTAAGTAGTGTGCTCATGATTTATACAAAATATGTACACACTAGTATGAAGCATGTGTACACTAGTGTAAAAAATAAGTGTGCACGTGGACGAATAGGTGCACACATTTATACATGTGTACCAAGATAAGTGCACGTGTATAAAAAATGTAAGTACATAAATGTGTACGTGTATAAAATATGTACACATGTATAAAACGTGTACACATGATTTATACAAAATATGTGTACACTAGTGTAAAAAATAAGTGTGCACGTGTACGAATAGGTGCACACGTGTATAAAATGTGTGTACACGTGTACATAAACAAAATGTAAGATATTGTGTGCACGTGTACAAAGAGTGTGTGCACGTGTGCAAAAATGTAAGTACATAAACGTGTGCGCGTATAAAATGTGTACAAAACATGTATAGAAACATGTACACATGTATAACACGTGTACGAAAAAATCTTTGCAAATGAGTACACAGTTTATGTACAAAAAAGTGCACGTACACATGTACAAAAATGTGTACACATTTTAAAAACGAGTACGAAGCGTCACTGAAAAAAATTTCCAGAAAAATAGGCCGGACGACGGTGGTCCGGTGGCCGAATTTTTTTTTGAAATTGGAGCTTCGATCGTCTGGAAAATTCATCGAAGAAGTTGTCGGAGCTCCGGTCGCCGGAGTTCTGGTCGCCTGAGTTCCGGTAGTCGGCTGTTTCAACTTAAATTAAAAAAAAAACTAAAAAAGTTTAAATTAAATTAAATGGTGAAATGACCTTTTTACCCTTTTAATTTAAACTATTAGATCTGAAAAATGAATTAATGGTTGAGATTGTTCCTTGACATCATCAAGGAAGCCAAATTTGTAACCTAACTCCAATTTATGTCATTTTACTTGAGTCAAGTTAACAAGTAGGTACTTTCATTATTAAATCCGTTAAAATATGATAGATCTTTTTTTTTTTGAAAAAGAAGTTCACATTTATTCATCTCGAAAAGAACGGTGAAACCGTGAATCCCCAGCGGGGATTTGAGAAGACAAAAGCTCTTGTAACCAATCTGACTGTAGTCTATTTTGTCGAGCCTCGCGGGCGACCAAGTCGGCTAAGAAGTTTTCCTTCCTTGGGATGAAGCGGACCGTGGTGGAAGGGGACGAAGAGAGGATGTCAGTGATCCTTCCCACCAGTCCATAGCATTCCCAAGGCCATTTGCATTTCTGGGCCTTGATGCTTGCAACGAGGGTGAGACAATTCGAGAAAATGGTACAACAAGCTCCAGAAAGGGACGCTAAAGTCACGGCTTCAAGGAGAGCTCTGGCTTCCGATACAATTGGAGATGAACAAAAGAACCGGCCCGCTCGTCCGTCACAAACTTGACCCCCGGCATTCATAACGATGATGTCGTAAGCCGTCTGAAGGGATCATTCTGGAACGATCCATCGCAATATACCTTTACGGAAGAGGTAATAGGCGGGGGGAATAAGTTGTGGACGGGGTGGGAGGGGCTGGGCCGGGCGAGAGGAGTTGCAAGGGCCAAGAGTAGCTGTAATCCAAAGAGCAACGTCAGAGCTGGCTCCTTCGGCAGTCATGTTTGCCACCGGGGTAATCCCTCGGAACACGAGGCTGTTGCGAGCCTTCCAAATGTTCCAGCAGATAGCTGTGATTTGGCAAATAACTCTGTCATTCATCTGATCGTGGAGGGAGAACACCCACGCCACCACTGGGGTATCTAGTGGGGGAAGGCTGACCGATGGGGCAGCTATAGACCACATTGCCAGAGCGTGAGGGCACTGGAAGAGACAGTGGGAGACGGATTCTTCTTGGACCCTACAGAGCTGATAGAGAGGAGACGGGGAGCATCGCCTGACCCACAAATTTTTTGAAGTTGCTAGAGCTTCGTGGACGCATCTCCACAGCAAAAAGGAGATCTTTGGGGGCAGGGAAAGGTTCCACAACCATTTCCAGTACCCTTCGTGGTGGTTCCTCAGATGGGTTGGGAGATGCGTATAGGGAGCTAAGGAGGTCTGGGCTGCGTGGTACGCGAATTTAGCAGTGAACTTCCCGTTTTTTGTGAATTTCCATCTCCATGCATCATCCAGGGAGGGTAGGCCCACAAACACCTGGCTAATATTTTGTTGTTGCTCTCATCGCAATACCCTCTGATGGTATTGAAATCCCAGCCCCGGTCAACCTGTAGGATCCAATCTGAGACTGGGCCCGTGGGATGGTGTTCTCCGGACAGTTGTATGCGGTGGTTTGGGAAACTGGGGATCCAGGGGTCCTTCATCAAGTCAGAGTTATTACCATTCCCTATGACCCGAATAGTGCCTAGGTTCAATACCTTTTTAGCTTCACATAAGCTGGACCAAATCCAGGAGGGCCTGTACCCCTTCCTTGCTTCAAGGAGGGAAGTCTTTGGGAAGTAACGGCTCTTTAACAATCTAGCCCACAGCGGGGCGTTAGCTTTGTCTTCTGCTTCCAGTAGTTTCCATGCTTGTTTTGAAAGGAGGGCAAGGTTAAAGGTGTGGAAGTTGCGGAATCCTAACCCTCCTTCACTTTTAGGTTTACACAGAGTGTCTCCGTTACTCCAATGGATGGATTTTTTGGTCATGGAACCGGACCAGAAGAAGCGTTTGAGCACTGCATCCATCTTCTTTGTGGTAACTTTTGGGAGAAGGAAGAGACTCATGATGTACGAGGGTACCGCTTGTATCACAGATTTCAGTAGCGTTTCCTTCCCGGCATGGGACAGCAGGGAGCTCTTCCAGGACTGAGCGACCGAGAACATGCGGTCGTGGAGGAAGGCGAATGTCTCCCTTCTTGATCTTCCCCATTCTGTAGGAACACCTAGGTATCGCGAATGACCTGTCTGGCAGCCTACTAGGTCAAGGATATTCTGTCTGCAAGTTGCTTCCACATTCTTGCTGAAGAATATAGAATATTTAGAGGGTTAACTTCTTGACCCGTTAGACGTCCGTAACCATTGATGATGGAGAGGATGTTACTAGCTTCCTGAGTTGTCGCTTTCCTGAAAATGATAGTATCATCTGCGAACAGGCAGTGGGAGAGGCGAGGACCTCGGAGGTTGAGTTTGATTCCACTTAGGTGACCATTCCTAATATCCCTCTCAACCATGAACGAGAGGGCATTTGTCATGAGTATGAAGAGGAAAGGCGAGATCGGATCTCCCTGTCTGATTCCTCTAGAAGGAGAGAAGAACTCTGTGGGCTTGCCATTGAACAGGATAGAAAATTTTACCGTTTGAGGCAGCTGCTGATCCATTGGCACCATTTATCTGAGAAACCGTACGATCTAAGGAGGTTGTCCTACAATCCCAGTCCACCAAATCGTATGCTTTCCTCATATCCAACTTGAAACACATATCCTTTCTTCTGCTTCGAGTCCTATTTTTGAAGCAGTGGAGGACCTCATGCATGATGATGATGTTATCTTGGATAGCTCTCCCCCCTGTAAATGCCGTTTGGGCTTCAGACACAATGGTGTCAATCCAGGTCTTGAGCCGGGTTGCGAGTATTTTTGAGATCACTTTGTATATGAAGTTACAGCAACTAATTGGTCTGAAATGGCCATGCTGACTGGGTTCTTCATCTTTGGAATAAGGACGATGTGCGTGTCATTCCACTCTTCTGGCATAACTCCCGATGTGAAGAATTCCTTGATTTCTGTACTAAATTTTTCTCCTAATAGATTCCAGTACCTTCTGAAGAAGTGACCGGGGTACCCATCAGGACCGGGCGATTGTTTCGCGCCTAGGTTGAACACGGCAGCACGGATCTCATCATTGGTGATATCCCTACAAATATCTTGGTTCATTTCATCTGTCACAATGGTTGGCATTTGGAAGAGGGAGTTACCATCTGTCGTCGAGTTCTCTTTGTTGAAATATCTTTGAAGTAATTTGTTGCCATGTTTTTCATCCTGGCATCATCAGTGGTCCACTCTCCGTTCTCATCTTGAAGTCTAGAGATTTGGTTCCTTTGTCGCCTATAAATGGTCGTTGCGTGGAAGAACCTGGTGTTTCTGTCTCCTTCATTTAGCCATCTCACGTTTGCTTTTTGACTCCACTCCATCTCTTTCGCTTTCCAAAGGTCTTCTAGTTCCATTTGAGGGCCTTTTCTTCTTCCCTGATCGTCTCTGACTTGTGAATATTTTGGATCTGGAGGATTCTGTTTTTTATCTCTCTCTCCCTCCTAAAGTTGTCCTTGTTTTTATCTTTCGACCAACTTTGAAGCTCACTTCCACACTCCCTGAAGAATGTACTACAGTTAGTTCTCTCGGGTTCCAGTGCTTGAGGATAATTTCATTGCATTCCTCCTCAGAGCTCCATCTCGCGTCGAATCTGAAAGGGAAAGGGTCAGCCGTTCTTCTTCTCTCCAGCTGGACAAGGAGCGGACAATGATCGGACCCAATCCTAGGCTCGTGGAATACGATAGCCTGGTCGAAAAAGGTGCACCAATTAGCTGTGGAGAGGGCTCTGTCAATGCGCTGTTTGATCTCTTCGGACCCTTGCTTTCCGTTTGTCCAGGTGAATGGATCTCCTTGGTATCCTAGGTCCATGAGGTTGTTTTGTGCAATGAAATTCCTGAAAGCATTGGTCGAGGAGTACGAAAAATCATTACCTCCATTCTTCTGAAAAGCATAACAGATGGCGTTGAGATCGCCTACAACTAACCAGGGCTCATTCACGTCCCTATTGAGGTTACTAACCTCATTCCAAAAGCTATTTATATCTCCTATAGTACAAGGAGCATGCATGAAGGTACAATAAAAGCTACACCCTAATTCAATCTTGGTGTGGATTAGGTTCTTTGTTAAGTTAATGATACGAATAGGGATATCATTTACCCACCAAAGAGCCAATCCTCCCGCAAGATGAATTGGGTTTACATAAAAACTATTCGCAAAATTCAAAATAGTCCGTTTCCTCTCTATATAAGGAGTTTGTTATTTGGTTTCCATGAGGAAAACTATGGACGGGCGTGTGTTGCGGTTTAGGTTCCGCAAATGATCAACTGTAAGGCGACGCCCTGCACCCCTACAGTTCCAGCTCAGAATACTCATGGACCCCGAGGTGGCTCTTCAGTAGCCACCGCTTCACTGTTAAGATCGAAGCCCCCTATACCATTTCCGCCATTCGTGGGTGAGTCACCACCTCTCTTGTCGCCAATGGCCTTTCGTCACATTTGAAAAGGCTTCTTGCTGCCTTATTTTTCTTGATATTCACCTTCTTTCTCCCTTTCTGTTTGGAGGAAGACCCCATGGTAGGGGGCAGTTCAGCATTTGATGAGCAGCTCCAATTTTTCGTTTCTTGGCTGGAGGCGTGCCATCAAGAGGGTCATTGGGTGGGCCACTTCTTGAACATAGATTGGGTTACTTAGGTTGTTAGAGGCCCCTTTTTCAGAAGAAAGACTCAAAAAGAAGGCATTAGGGCTTTGGAACGGCCCATCCAAGTTGGGGAGGATGAAGGGGAGAGTTGTGGGCTAGGGGTGAAATGTAGGTTTAGTGGGTTGTTATGTTCCATTGAGGGGGTTTGGAAGAAAGGGAAAACTGGGCTTGGTGTGTTATGCGAGTTGAGAGGGTAGTAGGTTGGCCCAGCGGGTTGGAGTAGGCAGGTTGTCCAAAATCGAACCCTAAAGAGAAGGGTCTGGATGGGGAATTGGTTAGGAAGTTGGTTGGGGTTGGATTTTGTCTTAAAGGCACAAACCCAGGGGGTACGGATGTAGTTCTTCCTTTGATAGAGGGGTAGGGGTATTTTGCAGCTCTAAGTTCTTGGTTCCTTGGGGAGAGAGGTTTGTAGAGGCGTTGGTAGGATTGAAGAGCCTGAGCGTTTTCACTGCTGGTCGGTGCTCCTGTGGTGTCTGAGAAAGGTTGATTGATTTGTTTGAGGGATTTGGGGAATTGGACGGGAACAGGTCATGGTAGGAGATTGAATAACAGCTCTTTGATGTGTCAGTTTCTCTTTCATGGTGATGTTGATCTGTTACCGTTGGGGGGTACGGCTTGCAAGCTGTTGTTGGGTATTGTGTCTGCTGTTCCAATCAGCTCCGATTGAGGCCGTCGGGGTTGAAAGTCGCGTTCCGGTTACGGTCTCCGGCGGGGATTGGTTGTGCTAGAGATGTTGAGTGTCGACTCTCCCAATACCTAGCCTTTGAACCTCGTTGCTTCTGTTTTCCTCAGTTGGTCTCGTTGCTTCTGTTTTGGATGGTGTAGGGTTGTTTTTCCCAAGCCAAACTTCTCTGTGCTTCATTCTGAACAGTTATGACAAAGAACCTTGGGTGGAGTTGGAGCTGTTGGACGTTTATTTGGCCCAGGTGGTTCCATGCTCTGTTTGTAGCACCTATCACAGCTCCCTTGCTCATCTCGTTTGAGCCAATGCATTTTCCTACAAGGAGGCAAGGAGCATTAAGGAAATGGAGCCGGAATTGAGCCTATAAATCCGTTGGAATTGGGCCGCTATAATATGCGTGGCCTTATATCTCGAATATCATGATATTATAGGTTTACTATGACAAACGGGCTCTATATAGGTTGGCCAAAGACTGCATTCAAAATAGTCTACGACAATTTCAAACGGTTCGTCATTCAACGCCCTGTTTCATCTCACTCAACTCCTTAGTTGATTCACTATCTAGTGTTATAAACCATTAAATTCCAATAACTTGTGTTGTTGTGAAAAAATTCTGAATAGTACTCTCGAGTCTCTAACAAATAATAATATTCCCATAACTTTAGACTTGTACAATGAAACAAGTGTTATCTAAATTTAGAGTGAATCAGATTTCAGAGAACATGAATAGATTATGACCAGAGAGCCAAAGCTGATTTACATTTTGGAAAAGGAATAATAAATAAATTGATATTAATTTTTTGAATATCAAATCGATAAGGTTACACAACTCAATTGTTTGAATCGAATCGAAATGTGATTAATGATTGATTTCGCGTTGATAGCGCAAAAAATCACGTAACAACGTGGTCACCTAACTATGCTTTGTAACAGCGTGGTCACCTAAGTTTGTAAATCATAACTGACAGGCATCTCCGACGATTTTTCACTGTGAATTTACTAGCTCAGAGGGCCACATCATCCAAAAAAAAATATTGTTAATATGGATAATATGGAATAAAAATATTTTGTTCCTTATGTGACCCTCTGAGTTGGTAAATTCACTGGAGATTCGATAAAAAAAATCGACGGAGATGCTTGTTTCGGTTACTGATGGCCCCGGCCCAAGGAGAGGCCTCAAAGCCCACAAAGGCCGCACCTAGGCACATAGGCGGCGTCAGAGCGCCCACGCCCTGACGCACGGCAACCGCCCCGGTCAAATTCAGCCTATCAATCCGTCCCATCCCTGACACTGCCCACGCCGTTGACAGGACAGGCGCCATCCTCGCTTGCGGCCCACTAGAACGGCGACACGTGGCACTAGGGGCCTTGCCAACTTCGACCTATAAATAGGAGGTTCCCCACACAATGAACGACACGACACTCTCAGACCATACGCCTGATACTGCACGCTCATACGCTGCACGCTAAAGGCTGTGGTCCTCCGCCCTTTTACAGGGCGCACACCCGGTACTTCTCTGTTATCCTTTTCCCCTTCTCTACCATATCCATCCTCACTTTCACTCCCCTTACGCCTGCTCATACGCCTTGGAAGGTACCCCTACCGGAACAAGGCGATCTCAGGTAAAATCAGTTCGGTCACTCCCCAAGGTCGAACCTCCTCAGTATTGACCACCCATCAGGGCGGATCAATTGGCGCGCCAGATAGGGGTGCAAACTGACTCATCAACACGAAGAGCGATATGCAGAACCCCTCTAAACGACGAGTGAAAGCGCCACGAAATGACTACTATCCAGTAGAATATTATCCATTTTAAGTTATTTCTAATTTTTCATAGGCTAACCAATATCGAAATGGCCAAAAACTGAAAAGTGCAGTATTATGGCTTAAATATCTAGATTTTTGACAAATTTTGTGGTTGAACATGGTTGGACATATATTTCAGATATTTTACTACCATCCATAAGAGTATTAGCCATTTTGAGATTTTCCCCAAATTTTCATAGGCTAACCATCACTGAAATGGCAAAAAAACTGAAAAGTGTATATTGTGGCTTAAATGCCTATATTTTTTTCAAATTTCGAGGTGAGGCATGGTTGGGCATCTATTTCAGACAGTTTCCTCACATATAGGTGATTATTATCTGTTTTGAGTATTTTCCAATTTTCCATAGGCTAACCATCACCGAATTGACCAATGCCGATTCGGTTTCCATGGCTTCTTTCTCGATGCCGATTCAGCTACCGTTAGACTACATGATGTCGAGATTCATTTTCCATGGCTTGTTTATCGCAATCAATTCGATTCAGGTACACCACACCATCATACTGCAAGACTTATAGATCTTACATAGTTTTATTAGAATTTCTTAGCTACTTCCCCTTACAAGCCCTAACTAATTAGGGTTCTTATTCAGACTTTATTGATAACATAAATTAAACAAACATAGGTAAAAACTTAAATAGATTCTTTATTCCATGGGGAAGAACTGTTGATGTTGCTGTTTCGCCGCGATTATGCGCTCCCGGTCGAGTCACAACCCCTCTTCCTCCGAATCTCCGGCCTCCTCCTTCATCACCATGTCCCCTTCACTGCCGATTCGATCCTGGCCACCATTGTTTCCCTCTCCAGACGGCCCTGTTACAAGTTCCGAGATTAGTTACCGGGGTTTTCAAATTAATCGAAGTCGTTTAGGGTTAAGCCGATAAAATTCTTACCCTCATTCAAGACACTTTTCCCTTTGTCCTCTCCGTCGAGCTTGGAACGTCGTTCCCTGAGCGCCTTAATCCTCTCTGCTAACAGATACTCGAGCGTGCACACTTCGTGCATGTCGAGATCATTCACCCCATTCCCGGAGTTAACCTTGTTCATCAGGATCTCGAACTCCATCTTCTTAGTCCTTTCCAGTTGAGCAGCCAGCTCTTCTTCAGCCTGTAAAGAGAGATTTATCATTGTTATAAGGGGAGGAAATAACACATAAATGATTTTAGGTCAAAAAATTATATCGAGTTCGAACCGAACCTTGTCAATCTTGTTGATCAAATAGCTCTCTGTCGGTGTCTCGTTTTCCGTCTGCTCGACCAGAGACATCTCCTTGTACTTCTTTATTATCTTGGTTGGATCCTTGGGCCAGACTGCCGCAGGCTCCTTGTCTTCGGGGCTATTATAGATGACGCACATGGCGTCAACCCCGCAGAGGATAGATAGTTCTTTGGTTTTTTGGATGAGCGCTTCTTGGCGCTTCTTAGTGGAGAGGGCCTCAGTTTTCCTTGCATCTTTGTGTTTCTCTTGATTCGCATTTTTTTGCTTCAGATGATGTGTAATCAGGGTTTATTTTCACGTTATTTATAGGCATAGCGCGCAGTATAATTATGGAAGATAATTTAATATATAATTTCACCGACTCGCAACAATTTTGGAAAATTTATAAATATTGAATATATGTTTTTATTAAATTTGAAGAAAATATTTGTTTAATGTGTAATAAAAAGTAGATTTAGTTTTTAAGTATTAGATTTGGTTTCCATAAAAAAAGTAGTCTAAGTGACTGAGAGATAAGGAAATATCGTTAATAAATATATTTGATAGGCCCACCGGGTCAGGCTCAGACCGTCACTGAACCACGTGGATTTTTTAAGGAACAAAGTTATATTCAAGAAAAAACGTGGTCGTTTCATCTCTAGAACAATTGAGAACATAACTATGGAGTCGTTTCTCGAACCATATGGGTCATATGGGTCCGTAACTAGGTCTTCATGGGACCAAATGCAAGAAAGAAGAAGCCAATTAGGGTTCTTCACGGGGAGCATTTCTTAACGGTCAAGATAACTCTTAACAATTCTAGCAAATCTGGGCGTGTCACGCGAAGACCGAACCCTATCCTCGTTGCCCTATAGATTGAAAGACTCCACACATGCAAAGCAAAAGCCCCAAATCTCATGCATTTTCTTATCCTGACCAATTCAAATGTTCAAACCGATACCGATTTAGTTTAGAAAATCTGTTCAAAGAATTGTTTAACCGGATCTACCGTTCTTAACTATCTAGTTCAACTAGCACTATCAACATTTTCGATTCGTCTAGTAGGCTTTCGAAACGATTTTTTATGGTTTTGATTGATCTGGTGACTATTCACCCAATTTTCACGGTTGGACCGATTGGTCGGGTTGGTTTTATAACCACAATGATAAACAACATCACATTTGTTAATGTGGGATGGATCAGCATTTACGGGCTTTCCCTGATCCAACCCATATAAGTCATGATTGAAAAGCCCAAAACCATGCCTTGACCAACTAAGCCCACTACTTTTGGGCTTGAATGAAAACAGGAGCTCTATCTCGATCAACAATGGCGGAAGAGAGATTCCGCTCTCATATTTCGTTCCCGCTTTCTTCCTCATTTCCAATCCTTCGATGGCGCTGAAACCCTAGCTCTCCGTTCTTCACTTAATCCATGTATACAGTTCAGATTTCCCCCGAACCACAATCCTTTACTATGAATTCATCAGTAAGCTTACAACGCATTCAAAATTTTGCTGTAGAAACTGAGGATCACAGTGATCCAAATGACAGATTACAGATCAGTTGAATCAACCACAACCATCCTATGAAGAACAAGGTACTAGTCCTGATATATTATTTTCTCTAATCTTCCACGAGGTATCCTGTGGTCCGTTTGTAGTTGAGGATAGTGTCTAAGCAGCTGGTCTGCTTCTCGCTCTGCTAGGGTTCTTAGTCCTGTATCCAGTGCTGGAGCTGCATTGATCTTGACGTTTATGCTTTACTTACATGAACTGTAGAGAGCTTATCATTGTAGATTGGTAGTAGTGAAAGTTCTAGCAATTTAGCCTCACTTAGATGAGTGGTGGTTTCTTGCTATTGATACCGAATGGCGAAATTCGACGAAAATGAAGGCATTGTATCACATTCAATCTTATTCTTGTGTATAATTTGTACGAAGTTCTTAGTGATTCCCATTATAGAAGAGGGAAAGTAGTGTGTTTGAGCAATTGACCATTACTCTGATGGCGATGGACTCTCTGTGTTGCTGCCAAATGCAATGTTCGGCGATAATGGAGTCGATTTCTAGCACTTCTGCGGATTCATGTGCATAGTTCTGTAAAGGATTTGATGGATTTGAGTGATTGATCCCGTTCTGAAATGTGTTAACAGTGGCAATTAAACCCTTACTTGGATGATTTCAACTGGGAAATTTATATGAGAATCTGTTTCAATTGTTCCCTTTTCGTGTTTGCAGGTTTCTACCATGATCCGAACAGGAACACGAAGCGAACGTGTTTAATTCATTTTAAATGTTTTTTGTTGACTCTAGTCGGTCTGGTGATTATTGATTAGTCATGGGTTTTCATGGTTGGACTAGTTTGTCTGGTTCGTTTGTTTACAACCGTGATGTGAAACTCGTATTAATGTTTTAATACGTGTTTTTATTCAGTCTTAAAAGTATTAATGAAATTAGTAGTGTATCAAGTATCAAAATGGTGTAACAATAAATACGTATTTAATCATAAAAATACATATGGATTGGGCTTTCACTGATTCGGCCCATGAGCCATGAGTGAGAGACCAAATGCTGCATTGACCAAATAAGCCCATTAGTATTGGGCCAACTTCTAAAGCCTCGTTGCCAAGTGTAAACCCGATGAGCCCGCCAGCCTAACCCGCTCATTTGACAGCTCTCATTACCCGATTTCTAAAAAAAAATTGACGTAGATAGCTCCGGGAGAAGAATCAAGGCAGTAAGCATTAAAAATTAACTACAATCTACCTAGGGAGTGAGGACTACCGGCAACACCCCTGGGAGATATCTAAGAGCCAAGCGTGCCACAGAATGGGCGACCTTGTTTGCTGAGCGGCGAACCGTGAGCAACTTGAAGCTTGCACTAGTGGCCAATAACCGGATGACCTCTTGGACAATGAATCCACCCCTGGCTCGAGAGCTCTCCTTGCTTCGAATCGCCCTTGAAACCAGTTCCGCATCCCCCTCAAAATCCACATGAAAAATACCCGAAGAGACACACCAGAAAACTGGGGATTTTTTCTGTGACAAAAACCCATCTTTTGTCACCGGACAAAATTCAATTTGGACCCTTGATCTCATCTTATCTTATCTTATCTAATTAAATAATTTATTTAACTGACCCCACACTCCTACTTCGGTTGCTTCCATAACCGTCACATTTTTTTGATTTTCCTAATTTAATGTTTAATTATTGTTGTTATATTTTTTAAATACTCCATCCTTAAAATATGGATATAAAATATTGTTATATCCTTCTTCTTCTGTATATAATTATTTTTGGCTGGCATATTGACGTGTGAACTTCAACTCACAACATTCAAGGTCATATTCCACGGGGTCCTCTCATAAACCAATACTCACACTTCTCATAGACGGTCTAGACATTTGAAATTATTTTGGTTTGAAAAGAAATTCAGAAACAAAAACAAAGATTCACAATACTAACAAAGATTAAACAAAAGAGAAAGGTGGTTCAAATCAAAGACAAAGGGGGTTCTCTTGGTGGGCAGTTTCATCATGCTGAAGAGGACTAATTGAACAAACAAGCCAATCAAGATAGAGTTTGCATTCGGATGACCATGCATTTCACTTCTATAGACTCAATGCACTCTCGTAGCACCAAATTCCTATCCTAATACCACTCAACTTAGGCTCTCGCTCTCAAGCTAACTGAAAAAGGATGCATTCTAAGTGTTTGATGAAAACTCTATGACCACAAGGCTAGGCACAACACTCTCATATCAATGACCTAACACTAAGAGATTCACCAAAAAGCCTTTTCAAAACTCAATTGAATGAAAATCCACATGCACACCAAGTGTTCGATAAAATGCCCAAGAGAGAAATCAAGTGAAAATGGTTGAAACAAGATGATCTAATCTCTTAGAACACACTCACTTCAATTCCTAGACCTACAATCTATGCAATCCAAGCACTCTCATACATCAAATCACATTGAATGGACCAAATCAAGCAAACATGGCATAAAATGGCATTAAGAACAAGTCTAGAAATCATCCTCATACAACCAAGATTAATCATGGCAAGTCTATACAATCATGCCTCTATCATGGCACAACTAATCTACCCATCCAAGAATGAACCCTAGAAACTCAGCCACACATGGCCAAGGGAGTAAAGAGAAAAGAAGGAAGAATGGTCACCAAGAACACCATGGATGAATCCTTGTGATGATCTTCACTTCTCCACTTGTAAGCACTTCTCCCAAGGTTTGTTGGCTTTAATCCTAGCTCCAATGGCTTCAAATTGCTCCAAAAATGTGTTCTAGGGTTTGAGGGTTCGTGGGTATATGTTTGGGGTTCAAGAGAGATCAAAGAATGCCTCAAAAGAGTAAAATACGTGGGTATTTATAGTGCAGGGGGAAGTGCACGGCGTGCACCCCTGCACTCTACATAAATCCTGAACTTGCAACAGCCATAGCTCCCTCGTCTAGACTCCAATTGACCTCCCGTTTTCTCCTATGTGCTCCTTGTCATCCGTACTTCGATGCCATAACCTGAAAATGCACAGAAGTAACTCCAATAGACCACGAATTTGGCTCCAAAGTGGCAACCGGACAACAAATAGACACTTTGCGCAAAATATCAATAAAAGCATATACAGTATGACATCTCACGATCAAACACGGGCATTTCATAGGTCAATCATAGGCTCAAAATGCACTAAATAAAGTCACATCAAATTCCCCTACGACTAAGCTTTGCTTGTCCTCAAGCAAATGAATTAGAAAACATCCAAGTTCACAAATGACAAGATCGGTCACATTGAGATTCAAGCAATAACAATTTTGCTTAGACTGTTCCACGAACAAACTTAAACTACACAAGTAAGAACGTCAACCAAACAAGTCTAAATCTCACTATTTTCTGCACAATTCAAGTAATTGATCCAGAAAGTTCGACCACGACAACACCAACTCTAATCAAAAGGTCTAAAACTCGGGAAATGATGCGGTTTAGGTGAAGGTATGAAGTATTTAGGAATTGGTGAGTAAACGTATCAACTCGACTTCATCCGCCTCTAGATCTGCACTTCACAAGCTCTAGCTAGGATCACTATAGCAAGGGCCACTTTTAAGAACTCTTTTTTTTTTTTTTTTCTTTTTTCTACTGCATACTAGTGCTCGATCCAACACTTCACTTAGGTGTTGGACCTACCTAGCTCACAGCCTTTGCCTATGCTAGTGCTCAACCCGACACTTCACTTAGGTGCTGAGCTTGCCTAGCTTTTCTTTCGGCACTTCAAGAACTTCAGTAACTTGAACACTTTCTTTTGAACACTTTCTTTTGAACACTTTCTTCTCACCTAAGCCTTTCTTCACACATTAGCCACTTAATTTCAACTAGCTATAACTTCCACAAGAGACTTCGAATTGGATTTCCGTCTAATCTCAAGCCACAATCACGGGTGATGAAAAAAAATATGGAGTAGAGCTGAAAATGTGTACAATCCAACAAACAGGCCAAGGCTCAACGGTTATCCTACAGGAAACTGATTTGGGTAGGCTTTTTGGCTGAATGTGGTGAAACACTAGTTGCCTTTGTCATCTTAGAACGGTGTTATCGAGGAACTTTAATTAATTCAAATTACAAGAGTGATCCAATCTCTGTTCTGGTCTAAACTCATTTGATATTAGTGCCAACATGCTGGTTATAGGTTCTAAGTGGAACAACCTAAACGTCATTGCGAAAGCTTGAAGTCAATTAAACACCAAAAGTCAAGAACTAAATGATTCTACGATAGAGGAATTTGGAATTCAATCAAAATCATGCACATCATCAAAGCATAGCATTAGACTTCTACCGACAAACAATCACACCAAACCTCAAATCCCCCTATGACTAGCATGAGCATTGTCCTCAATGATCAAGAGAGAGAGGGTAAGGTGGAACGAATATACCGTGTGGTGAAGAAGAGAAGCCAGAGATGAAACACCGGGTCAAGTAACATGTTCAGGTCGAGGACCTGAATCAGGGGTACCTGTAGAAAACAAGAGAGGGCACACCACACAAACACAACCCATAGTCGACAATATGAGAGTACGGATGAGATGCGAGATCCATAGTCAAAAACAAGTGCAAAGACCGAAATGAAAAGAGAAAGTCAGAAGTCAAACACAACACAACATGCAGTCATAAACAGAAATAAAATAAAGGAAAACACAAAGTCCTGAGAAGTGTAGGGCCTTGTGGCACTCAGTATGGGTGTGGCTCCTAGTGGAAAGGTCACCGAGGTCTCTCACCACACATGAGTACTAGAATGACACCTCCTGTAAAAACAGCAAATGGAAAACCACAATGTGCGGAGCAAGGCATACACTGAGCGCACTATTAGATCAAGAACAAGCCAAATTTTCATGGGCAAACCGTCATGAACAAATACCACATGAAATACCAATGAAAAACCAAATCATAATCACCCCAATACCTCATTAACACCCCCAAACGAATCAAACAGTGAAAAAAATTGTGGAAAAAAATTGCAGGGGGGTGCACGGCGTGCACCTGGGTACTGAAAAAAATTTCAAATTCTCCTAGACAGCACGTGCACCAACCGTGCACGGCGTGCACCTCTCCAGCACAAAATCAATTTTTCATCATCTTGAAAAATGATCAAAACATCGTCAAATCAACCCAAAGCGGACCCCGAACTTCAGAATTTCAACACCTATGAGATCACAAAGGATACCACAACAACTCAAGGACCTTGAACACCACAAAAACACACAATCATGCCATCAAAACAAGAAGAAAAGGAATGAAAAACACTCGGGTTACCTCCCGAGAAGCGCTTGGTTAACGTCTTAAGCTCGACGAAGCACAAGGACAAGCTAAGTAAAACCATCCCAACTCATTACCTCCTTAAAGTCGAATTCATTACCTTCATGTGGCAAAAGGAACTTGAATTGGATCTTACCAACATTAGAAGGTATGAGCCCGGGTCTTCCGCATGATGAGGAGGGAGCGATGGAGAAGGGGCCAAACCATTTGGGGTGGCTCCTCTCATCGGGTGGCTTCTTAGATTTGCTATTCTCACCAACCGGTGCGGCTTCCTTGCCCTTCTCGGGTGACTTCTTCACACCTTTCTTCTTAGCCTTAAATGGCGACTTTGGAAGCACGAAAGGTGGAACCTCCTTTACTTCATCCTTTGTCTCCTGCACATCATTAAGTGCAAACAACTCCGCAAGACTATGACGGACAAGGTTAGTGCTATTAGTAGCCGAAGTAAGCTCATGCGGATTCTTAGGATCATGGTGACTAGCATAAGACAAAGTAAACTCCATGCCATTTGAACGGTCAAAGATCATGCATTCATTGTCGACCCTAAGTGTAAGTTTACCACCATAGACATCAATTAAAGCACGAGAGGTCGCCAAGAAGGGTCGTCCTAGAATCAAAGGCACATCGGTACCACCCATAGCATCTAGAATAACAAAATCCACAAGGAATTCAAAAGTACCGACCTTAACCAACACATCTTCAACAATACCACGAGGGGATGTCACAGATTTATCAGCTAATTGAACATTCATTTGAGTCGGTTTTAGTTCCCCTAGGCCTAGCTTCTTAAACATGCAATATGGCATAACATTGATACTAGCACCCAAATCGGCTAAGCCTCTACTTATTGCATGTTCACCAATAGTGCAAGGAATAGTAAAGCTACCTGGATCCTTAAGCTTTTCCGGTGGTCGCTTAGAGAGAATGGCGGAGCATTGTTCATTAAGCTTTGCCGAAGTAACATCCGTTAACTTGCGTTTGTTGGTGAAGATCTCTTTCATGAACTTCGCATATTGAGGCATCTTAGTGATTGCTTCCCCAAAAGGCATTGTGAATTGTACTTTGTCAAGAAGCTCAACAAACCGTTTGAAATCCTTCTCCATGGAATCCGATTTCAAACGAGAAGCGTAAGGTGGCTTAGGCTTGTACGGAGGCACAACCGGTGCGGGAGGAGAGACCGGAGTAGCACTCATCGTAGTCTCTTGAGAACCAACCTTATTGGTAGTCTTAGGAACTTCATTAGCCTTGGCTCCTTTATCTTTAACTTAAATTTTATCGTGTCATCATCGGAGTCAACATCTTCCACCAAAACAAAATCATCATCTTGAGCTCTTACAGCTTTAGGTGTGGAATCTTGCACTTGCTTACCACTCCTCAAAGTTATCATCATAAGCTCCTCGAGGCCCTTGGTATTAACCTCGGTGTTGGCGGGTAGACTACCTTTAGGTCTCTCCGAGAGTGCCTTGGCAACATGACCCAATTGAGTTGTTAAGTTGGAGATGGAAGCTTGTTGATTCTTAAAGAGTTGGAAAATAGCCGCATTGGTGTCCTCTTGGGATGTTGGAGATCCACCTTCCTTGTTTTGAGGGGGTTTGTTGAAACCGGGTGGTCCATTACCCTTATGGTTATACATTCCCGGTGGATTAGAACCTTGCTCACCACCTTGGTTACCTTGATTTTGATTACCACCTTGAGTCCATTGGTTTCCTCCTTGGTTTCCTCGACTTTGATTTCCCCCTTGGTTCCATTGGTTGCCTTGGTTGTACCCTTTATAACCTTGGAATCCTCCTTGATTAGGCTTGTTGTAACCACCTTCTTGGTTCCAAGGACGGTTGTAGTTACCACCTTGGTAATTCCCTTGAGGGTTGAAGTTTCCATAGAATCATTGGCCTTGCACAAATCTTACTTCCTCAATGCTTTCACCTTGGTTAGGCTTTGGAAGTAGCGGAAGGACAAACATTAGCATCATGGCCTTGGCCTCCACAACACTCACAACAAAGCACCGAGGCAACCGGTGGATTACTCAAATGAGATGATGAAGCCTTAGAGGGATGCTTAGGCATACTAAGATTGCTTACTTGAGAGGCCATGGCATCAATCTTGGACATAAGGAGAGCGATCATGGGATCATCTTCATCTCGGTGCCCCGGTAACTTAGGCTTCTTCCCATAGCTAGACAAATCATTTGGTGCATCAACACTTACGGCCGGAGAATCATAGTGTGTGTCACTTCCATACTTAGACTTAGGAGGTTGTTGTCGAGACCAACTCCTTGTCTTGTTGGCCATCTCCGCGAAGAGTTCTAGACATCTCCGGGACTGAGCATCCTTAAATCACCTCCGGCGGCTTGGTTGATCATCCTTGTATTCTCAAAATCAAGGGACCTAGCAAAGATGTCGGCCAAGCTCCATTCGGCGAAGTTGTGATGAGGACAAGACCGAAGAAGGGCTTGGAACCTATTCCAAGTCTCATGGAAGAGCTCTCCCTTGTGTTGTGTGAAGTGGTTGATATGATCTCGGATTGCATCCGTCATATAAGGAGGAAAGAACTCTTCGAGGAAAGCTTCGGCTAGGCCCTCCCATGTGGTGAAAGCTCTACTCGGTTGGTTCTCCAACCATGACTTGGCTCTACCTTTGAGTGAGAAGGGAAAGAGCCGGAGTCTCACACAATCCGGGTGCACTTGGTCAATCTTCACCGTATCGCATATCTCCAAGAAGTCCTTGAGATGCCTAGATGGGCATTCTCCGTCAATGCCATTGAACACCACTCCATTTTCCACCATTTGGATCATATTAGGCTTGAGCTCAAAGTTCCTAGCATTGACGGGTCTTCGAACAATGCTAGAGGCGGCCCCTTCGAGAGTAGGGCGAGCATAGTCCGCTAAGGTGCATCTTTCACCTCTTTGTGAGTGGTTATCTTCATTGGTATGGTGAGAATGCTCTGAATGGTTGTCTTCATCTTCATGGTGAGACATGTTGTTGCGTGTGGCGCTATGAACCAAATGAGAGGGAGAGAAGGTTGGTGGCTCAATCACTTGCGCAAGACCTTGAAGTCGTGCTTGAAGACGAGTGAGTCGCCTCATGCACTAGTACAAGATACCTACAAACAAGCACAACAAAAACACCCAAGTAATACGACAATGCGGAATAACAAAACCAAACAACAAGTAAAAAGGAAGCAAAAACTAAATTGGAAGGAAGTGAATAGATCGGTCCACTACTAAGTGCTTTCAAAGGAATGAGAGAGTCCCCGACAACGGCGCCAAAAACTTGACGTGTGAATTTCAACTCACAACATTCAAGGTCGTATTCCACGGGGTCCTCTCATAAACCAATACTCACACTTCTCATAGACGGTCTAGACATTTGAAATTGGTTTGGTTTGAAAAGAAATTCAGAAACAAAAACAAAGATTCGCAATACTAACAAAGATTAAACAAGAGAGAAAGGCGGTTCAAATCAAAGACAAAGGGGGTTCTCTTGGTGGGTAGTTTCATCATGCTCAAGAGGACTAATTGAACAAACAAGCCAATCAAGATCGAGATTGCATTCGGATGACCATGCTTTTCACTTCTATAGACTCAATGCACTCTCGTAGCACCAAATTCCTATCCTAATACCACTCAACTTAGGCTCTCGCTCTCAAGCTAAGTGAAAAGGGATGCATTCTAAGTGTTTGATGAAATGCCAAGACACAAGACCCTCTCTTAAGACTCTATGACCACAAGGCTAGGCACAACACTCTTATATCAATGCCATAACACTAAGAGATTCACCAAAAAGCCTTTTCAAAACTCAATTGAATGAAAATCCACATGCACACCAAGTGTTTAATAAAATTCTCAAGAGAGAAATCAAGTGAAAATGGTTGAAACAATATGATCTAATCTCTTAGAACACACTCACTTCAATCCCTAGACCTACAATCTATGCAATCCAAGCACTTTCATGCATCAAATCACATTGAATGGACCAAATCAAGCAAACATGGCATAAAATGGCATTAAGAACACGTCTAGAAATCATCCTAATTCAATCAAGATTAATCATGGCAAGTCTATACAATCATGCCTCTATCATGGCACAACTAATCTACCCATCCAAGAATGAACCCTAGAAACTCAGCCACACATGGCCAAGGGAGTAAAGAGAAAAGAAGGAAGAATGGTCACCAAGAACACCATGGATGAATCCTTGTGATGATCTTCACTTCTCCACTTGTAAGCACTTCTCCCAAGGTTTGTTGGCTTCAATCCTAGCTCCAATGGCTTCAAATTGCTCCAAAAATGTGTTCTAGGGTTTGAGGGGTCGTGGGTATGTGTTTGGGGTTCAAGAGAGATCAAAGAATCCTCAAAAGAGTAAAAAATGTGGGTATTTATAGTACAGGGGGGCAGTGCACGACATGCACCCCTGCACGGCGTGCACCCCTGCACTCTGCATAAATCCTGAACTTGCAACGGCCATAGCTTCCTCGTCCGGACTCCAATTGACCTCCCGTTTTCTCCTATGTGCTCCTTGTCATCTGTACTTCGATACCATAACCTGAAAATGCACAGAAGTAACTCCAATAGACCACGAATTTGGTTCCAAAGTGGCAACCGGACAACAAATGGGCACTTTGCGCAAAATATGAATAAAAGCATATACAGCATGGCATCTCACGATCAAACACAGGCATTTCATAGGTCAATCATAGGCTCAAAATGCACTAAATAAAGTCACATCACATATACTCAAATATAAATTGATGGCATATACTCAAATATAAAGTTCCATTTAACCAAATATTGGCTGGAAAACGTGTTAATGGTGCATTACTAATCGTAATTTTTTGCCTATCGTATATGAAAATTAATCTAATTAGTGGAGCAATGAGAATGATACAGTTGCACCAAAAATGAAGTAATACCAGTACTGCTCGAAATACTAGTATAATAATTACTGCAATGATGCTCTGATAAATACTATTATAAGTCAACAATGTATATACTAGTACTAATTCAATACATGCAATGGTTTGTTTATAATACTCAAAATTGATGAAGTCACAGATTAAAGCATCGAAGCGATATGATTCAGAGTAAAGCTAAGAGATCCAACAATTATGACTTTGTCAGCTGAAGACACTGATGCTCCTTCAGCTCCTGTAAACATACCGACCAAAGATCAGAAACAAGATTGTTCCAATCAAAACAATATGCGCACTAACAAACAAGCAGCTTGAACATAAACTCATACATGACAATTAATTCAACGCATACTAGTACTACGAATATACAAGTAATGTGAATATACTAGTATTGAATGTACCACAATTCTCAATAATTGCCATATTCAAACATACAAGTATTGTACTTAAATTAAAGGAAGAGGAAGATGAGGGAGAAGGCATAGCAAGCTCTAGAATAGCCATAAGCCCCCCCACTGCAACAACACTTGCAGAGGTAGATAAAGGAAAGGGCTAACTCAAATACAATAACAAACCTATCTATATATATTCCTAAAAGAAAAACAGATTAAAGAAAAAGCAGATGTTTGTAGAACTACCTATATTTATGTCACACAAACCAATTGACGAACCAAACTTAATTAGCCAATTTCATGGTTCGAATAGAACGACCAATGACACAGTAAAACAAACCAAATGATTCAGATGTGCATTACTTGGAAGACAAACACTTCTTCATATGTGCATAACCTAATTAAACTATCTTTGATAAATCAGGCCAACTTTTGTGTATATAGTATACTAGTATTACGAAAATACAAGTATTGAATGCTCACAAGTACTGAATGCACCACGATATATACATAGTAATCTCAATCTCATACCTATTCACAACCCCACGAACAAACCGACAAACAAGTAGTAATCAAACAGTTACAATCATCATAATCAAAATCATAGTCTACCACTTCTCAATAGTTTGAAAACTGACCTAGATTGCAAATCAATAGCAGGAGCAGAGCATTTTAATCAGAATTCTTGAGTTTCATCATCGGCATAGGAGCTTGACGACGGCAGAGATCGAATCAGAGAAATCAGATAAATTAGCATCAGAGAGTGACATGCAATGGCGTGAGTGGCTTACCAAATTGTGTCTTCGTCGGCAGAGAAGATTGGTTTCTTCCCCTCGCTGATCGACGGTAGAGGCTGCTCGACGGCAGAGGCTGCTTCCCCTCGTAGTTTGAGCCGGAACCCTAGATGATCGAAGGTAGAGGAGGGAAACAGATGCGGAGGCTGTGGAGGAATCGGAAGACCGACAGCGGTTGCGGAGGCTGCGGGGGAAGCAATGAAGGGAGGAAAGCCCGGTGGAGTTGTAACACCCCAACCAGACGAGAACATAATCAAATACAGCGAAACACTAACAAGGGTGTTACGATGCACGAATACCACAAGAAACTGATTTTTCGTCATATCTCAAGTAAATCTCTTTAAGAGTTTTGAAACAACTCGTAATGATCTGAAAACTTATACCTTCATTTAAACATGATCCAACAGAAGTTTCTCATGAACACATAACAGAGGAGGAGTCACATGCTCCACGGATACCACAAGCGTTTCACTTCTTCCATACAGTTCAACAAGTATTTCTCATATACTTAGTCACACTGACATCATATGGTACATAACAGGCTACAGAACGTAGACATATACACATTATGTGACTAACCCTGACATATGCATATGACAAGGTAGTGTATCTCAAAACGTGTGAAAACTTTAAATCAGAGGACGAGGATCAAGACACATTCTTCTGATTCTACCTGGCCTCATCGCCACGCTCGCCAACCCAAATAGCTCTCCTAGGTGGCATGTTGCTTTTGTAGAATCAAGTGTACACCTGCACAGACTACTGACGGTCTGGGGGGAAACAAATAAGGGTCAGTGCTACTTCACTGAGTGAGGGCCTTGAGCCCTGGGTCAAACTAAGGTGCAAACAAGTCACGCAACAAGTACGGCAACATGTATCACATATGGTCACCCTGTAAACCTAACTTGTTAGCTCATATTTTAATTGGGATCCCGGCTCACGTATGCTAGTAGACTCCCGGGCAGAACAGGCAGTACCCAACCGGTACTTCATAAACATACAGCTCTCCGCGGTAAGAGCCTCGAAAAACCGTTCAGTCAATAGGTTCATCCGTCCTAATGACCTACTCCTAGCAGAATTGACCGTACATGGTTTTCTGCAACATATCATACATATAGTCTCCAGCATACGGGCCCTATCTACGTGATCAAGCAATTCTAGATTATTCTCCTTGAATCATCAATCTAAGTGAGTTGTTATCACAATCAGATCACAACAGAACACGAATATCATATCAGGTATAATTCCAAGTAAGCAGAACGAGTACAATAACAGATTCATGTATACATATCAATAACAGCCATAGGCGGAGCCACTTGGGAGGTAGTGGGGTCCTGGGACCCCACTTGGAAAAAAAGTTCACTTAATTAATATGGGCTTGTCACCACATGGATTCGAACACTCAACCCCTTGTATGGGAGTCAATGTCCACAACCATCAGACTACACAAACATTTGTAATAATATAATACACGTACATATACTTCAAGCTAAATAGAAACAGAAACAGAAACATTAAATATTCCAAATAGAGTCCCTACAACTGCAATCCTAAATTTCTTTCTTCGAAAGCTTCTCTCTGTCCGTCGACAGTCCTCGAGCCTCAAACCACAAGCTCCATTTTCCAGCTCTTTCTTCTCAATCGACTCTTCCTTCTTCAACCTTCAATCCTCCATCATCGCTCTTTCTTCTCCATCTAAATCTTCTTTCTTCAACGATACTTTGAGCAATGAATGTATTTTAGAGTACTTCCAAATAGGGGTGTTGACGAACCGAACCGAGCCGAGCCGAACTTCACTGTGCTCAAGCTTGGCTCGTTGCTTTTTGGACGAGCTCGAGCTCGAACTCGAGCTAGATTTTTTAAGCTCGTGACGAGCTCAAGCCTACTCGAGTCTGGCTCGTTAACTACACTTAACGAGCCAAACTCGAGTTCAAGTCCAACTTAGGTCATTAAAATTACTTGATGCGTCCAATTTTAGCCCAATTTGAAGTTTGTACAACAAAAAACATCAACGAGTCAAGGTAAAAAACAAGTTATCCTAAAATTTACAAGTTTTTATTGAATATGACAAACCACATGTTTCATTATTGAGTTTATAATAAGTCATATAGTGGAGCCAGCTCGCGAGCCTATCGAGTCGAACATGTCATGGCTCAAGCTTGGCTCGTTTAAAATCGAGCCGAGTCACGAACGATCTTTTCTCGAGCCGTATGCCGAGCGGATCGCGAGCGGCCTGATTTGTCAACAGCCCTACTTCAATAATATGAAAACCCGACGTGGATTGCTATAAAAAATAATAATAGATTATTTTTCAGATTTTTTTACATTATATTTTTTATTGGATTGCTATAAAAAAATAATAATAGCTTATTTTTCAGATTTTTTTACATTATATTTTTTATTTGCCTCATTAGTTTTCTAACGGGACCCCACTTAGATTAATTCCTGGCTCCGCCAATGATAACAGCAATTCACATACGGCCCTAGGGTTGTAGGCCACTATCCTAACATGCATATAATTCTTAATAATTAAAAGACACATAAAGGAACGTCTAACCCGGTAGGATACGCAGGAGACCCTCACCAGAACGAGCAATAAAGCCTTGATACTAGCTTTCGGGTTCACACCCTAACTCTGACTACCTTCGAATCACGATTCGGATGAATTACTACGCACTAATTTTTCCAACAATCCTCTAAGCATTTCCCCCTTCTCTCCTCTATTCTAATTTAAACAAGCCCATTACTTATATAATTGCGGAAACTGATTCTACCACCCCTTCATTAATAACTTAATCATGAAGTAAAGTTGCTTAGCTTTAGTAAAGATAATAAGATAATGATAACATGGGAATAGACACGTTGACATGAGGTGGAATTGGCTTGTTTGTCAAATTCTCATGTGTTCTCTAACTTTCCAAACCAACTTCCTTAATTATTAAGTAAATTTTAAGGATAATGATAAGATGTAAGTGGATAATTCCTTCTCCCATTCCCACGTTTTCAATTCAATAATTATCATCACTTCTTTTTACTACCTCTATATGACATTAATATTATGAAAGTATGATAACTGAAACTATATTAATCACTTAAATAAATTTTGATTGGGATAAAATGGGATGTTACAGGAGTGGTCTCTGGCGCCGTCAACAGCCAAATCACGATGGAGAGGGGTTGGGCGGTTGAAAATACGTAGGTATGGGGGTAAGGCGGCTGCTGAGAAATTGTAACAAATAAAATAGTCACAATAAAAACACCCTTATAAATACTAGTAACTAGGACTGTTAGATGTAAATCTACTAGATCTAATGGTTGTGAGTTAATTTTGTATGGGGGACAAAGTCAAAACTCTACTCCGCGGGGACATCAGTAATGGTCTCTATCGCTTACCATCACCATCAACCACACACAAAGCTTTCTCCAGTGTTCGTACGTCTCTCGAAGGATGACATCGTCAGTTAGGGCATCCTCACGAGTCATTAAGGATCAAGGAGAGAGAATCAAGGAGAAAGCTTAAAACTTGATAAATGCTGACGTTCAAGTGCAAAAAGAGATTTCTCCTTTAATGTATTTATAGATGGGAATTGAACCCGACGTGAATCGAACACGCAACTTCTGATCTAGAGTAGCAGGAGAGAGAATCAAGAAGAAGGCTTAAAACTAAAAAAAATGTTGTTGTTCAAGTGCAAAAAGGATTTTTCCTTTATTGTATTTATAGATTTTGATAATTAACTTGTACAAATTGTCACAAATTGGTCATTAATCTGTAATTTGTAATTTAATTGTCACTAATCTATTTACAGTTGTAATATTGTGGTCATTCTGTCAATTCTTCTTCCAAAATCTACATTAAGTGTTAATATAATCAAGCCAACTCATCAATTTTGTCCACCTCATCCAATGCCATGCCACCTAGTTCACCTTAGACTCAACTCAACTAACCAATCAAACTCAATCTAACTAACAAGGAGAAGAGGTAAGCATGGCATGGTTGTGGGTCTAGGATTGAATTAGTTAGTTGGGTTTGAGTATCAGATGAATTAGGTGACATGAAGATGGATAAAGTGGACAAAATTGATGAGTTGGCTTAATGATATCAACACTTGATGGAGATTTTAGAAAAAGAGTTAACGTAATGACCACAATGTTATAATTGCAAATAGATTAGTAACAACTAGATTAGAGGCCAAAAGGTTAATGACCACTTTGTTATAACCTATAGGTTAATGGCCAAAGTGGATATTAATCCCCAAAATGGCTGTCGATTTGTGCTGGTTAATTAATTATTATTAATTTAAATATCAGGCCTTTTGGTATCCGTGTCCGTGTCAAATTGTAATTAGATATATGCCGCCGTCCACAGAGAGACCGAAAGATTTTTCTTAAGGGTAAAATACTTAAAACATCCCGAAACTATGGGGCGTGTTACAAACTCGTTCTAAAAGTTTAATCCTTTATAAAGTGATTATATTACTATGAATTGGGTTACAGAGTAGTCCTAATGATGTCACTGGTGTACTTTTCAAGCCGTTTTACCACGTCAACATTGACATGTCATCAAAAATATAATTTAAAATTCATCTTAAGCTGATTCAAATTTAAAATTAAATCAATCTAACTCACTAGATTTTATAAGTTAGATTAGTTTAGATTTAGATTTGAATCAGATTGTTGAATTTTAAATTATATTTTCGTTGACATGGCAAAATGGATTGAAATCTGTAACGGATTAAAGTTTAAGGACGATTTGTAACACGCCCCATAATTTCAGGACGTTTTAAGTATTTGACCCATTTTTTAATATATAAATTCGTATTTAGTTTAAAATTTGTATGATTCTTCTTAACCGACTTTGATCAAACCAAAACAACTGGCCCGATCGGAGGTTGATCTAGGGGTGGGCAACGGTGCGGTTTGAACCGAACCGCACCGTATTGATGAAAATCCGCAGGAACCCGCACCGCATACATTGCGGTTCAAACCGCACCGCATTCATATTCGGTTCGGTTTAAACCGCACCGCAATATTTGCGGTTTCGGTGCGGTTTAAACCACAAACCGCAAAAACAAAAATAATAATAATTATAGAGGTTAATCACAAATCCTTAAATCCACAAATCACATAATCCTACGTGCCAAAACAAACCAGATTGTTTAACCTCATCAATATCACATCACTTTCTAGCTTCAATCATCCGTCTGACTGTTCATAACTACGATACATATCCTACGTGACAGTTCATTAAACATCACTTGTGTTCATTGAGCAAACCAGACCACTCTTGTAACATTCATATACCCACTAGCAGCTATAGCTCCAAACAAACTCATCTTACATTATAGATGTCTCAAAACGTGATTTAAGACTATATGATCAAATGGGTTCTTCTTCCTTCTTGCACATCACATACATCTGTTATATGAACACGAAAATTCCCATTCTTGAAGCAAAACACCTGCAATTCTCAGTTGTCTAGCTATCTGCATATACCACTTACAATTCGGACCTGCAACAAACCAATTACAAGCTGATTAAGAGCAGATCATAATCCATCCTCAACACCTAATAGATAACAAGTTGGGACAGTAAGTCTTTTAATACAGAGCTACATGGATGAGCTTATGCATGCAATGCAGGGCAACGAGTTCCATCAATATATACAGAGCTCTTCACCATCAATGATGTTTATTTAACATAGTGTTTCTTTCTGGCCTTTCAGCACCCTACCAACAAAAAGACCAGAGGGCTTTACACAAAGGAAGCCCCAAAGCTAATCTGGGAAGGCACACTAAAACATTCAAGAGACCAATTTGGCAAATTGCTGAAACTAACCATACTTAAATGTACACAGATAAAAGAAGGAGCATCAGAGAGCCTGAATGTTAACTTTTATGATATCAGTAATGTTGAAATGTAGCAACCTAAGGAGATACCGAAGTCCGACCATACATATAACATGTGAATAGTTTTAAATCAAGTTGCAATGTTAAACCATGTATAACAAGTAAACACAATGACACCATTACTTTGCTATCCAATACCAATACAAGTAAGGAAATCCAGCTATCCAGTACCATTACACTAATGGAATACTGCCCTTTCTTTTGAGTTTCGTGGCGCCTGATAAGAACAGTCCAGAACAACCAGACTCTCATCCCACCTGTGGCACTCTACCATAAGGATGTGACTAAAACGATAACCTTATTCCTCTAGTCACAAATGATATTCAGAAAAAACTCAAAAAAGGCATCGAAGCAAGCACAGTTACAGAGATTGGAAGCAATGCAGCATCATGAACAGAACCCACAATATTGAATGAGAGACGAGAGATAATCACAAAAGTATTGAATGAGAGACGAGAGATAGCGATTTTTTACCTAAGTGAACTCCGGCACAAGTGTGGAAGTCTCACCATTTGCTCCTACACAAGAACTAGGAGTAAAATGATCATGAGGAAGTGAGATGTCACTAATCCCAATTGTTCTCAACACCTTGCTCAATTTGAAGTTCACAAGAAATAAAAAGAACAATTAGTACTCTCAAGTCAGAATAATTGGAGCATTCTGAATAATTTGAAAGCTTACCTTCATCAATTTTATCGATATCCAACTGATCTTCTTCAATTGAAGGAGCACGAGAGTCTGCACGAAGCCAATCTTGAGTGCAAATTAAGGCCTCCACAATCCTAGGAGTCAACGAGCTCCTAAATGCATCAAGCACTCTCCCTTCGGTGCTAAAGGCAGACTCTGATGATACTGTCGAAATAGGGACAGCCAACACATCTCTAGCCATCTGAGAAAGGAATGTTAGATGGAGAACCCATTTGAGCAATTTGCAATCAAACACTTATAAGAATCAATACGTTATTAAACAATTAGATGAACATTCAATGCATCAAGAATTCAAATGTAGGAACCAGAGTTATCCATAACAGCTTTTCACTATTATGAAGATTCTTCAAACAACCACTAAACAAGAAGATTCAGGCCTCACTCAGAGACAGTGCCCTTTACAGATTACATTTGCTTCCACACAATCAACAATTTCATTGCTACTACCAACACATATAATAAGCACCCAAACCAAATCCCCATTCGCAGATTCAATTACATGGCCCTAACAGACGAAATACAGAGAATCATGCCTACAGAAGCCGATAGATTAGCTGGAACGCCATTAGCATACAAAGAAGCTGTGCTGTTGAACAAAGGCGGCGTCGACGACAAGTACGAATACAATATGGATCAGAAGGATCTGAAGATCAAAGGTTGGATCTCCGACACTGCTAATGTTGGAAATCAAAGAAGGGAAGAGAGTCTACCTCCCGAGACTGGAAATCCCGTCGCGAAATCAGGATCCGGGTCGACGGGCGATGGAGAGAAGCGGAAGCCGGAGGAGGAGGAAGCAGTGCTGATGCTGCAGTGCCGATGCAGCGATGCTGCAGCAAGAGAGAGAAGCAGGCAGTTGGGCTTAATTGGGCTCAAATCAAATCCCTACTGTAGAGTTTAGCCCATTGATTGAATGGTTTTGATTATGATTTGCGGTTTGCGGTTTGAACCATTAAATCGCGGTTACGACTCAACCGAACCGCAGACTACGAGCAGGAAAATAAAACCGCACCGCGTATTATTCGTAATGCGGTTCGGTGCGGTGCGGATAAAAAAAATTGCGGTTCGGTGCGGTGCGAGGCGGATGAGTGCCCACCCCTAGGTTGATCTGATAAACCGATAAACTGGGAAACGAGCCTGATCATGTAAACTTTGGACAGGTTAATCCAAACTTTGGTTTGCCCAATTGCTAATTTGGTCAATAAAAATGTTGACCACTGGATCCAACGGTTCAAAATTCAGTTTCAAATAGTTTGAAATCCTTTTTGATTGGACAAAGCCAAACTAAACCCGGCCAAACCGATTGGTTACATCCAAATTAATTATTTCGTCTCGGATGTTATATCTATAAATATATATATGCAGAAATGAGATTCAGAAGTTGACACCTCAGCAATTTTAACATTTGTCTCTCTTCTCCTTCATCTTTGAATTCACCAATAACTGCTATTAAAAAAAAACAGCACTTTTTTAATAAAACAATGAAGAGGGAGGAACATGTGGTAGTTTGGGTTGGGAAATGGGCCTTTAAAGGGCCAATGGGCAAATGACATCTCTTTTGTTCTTCTCTTTTTCATTTTATTGTTTGTTATTTATACAATAACTAGGGGTGTTGACGAGCCGAGCTTTTTAGGCTCGTTAAAGCTCGTGGAAGGTTTTTTGGTATTTTCCCTTTTTTTGTAATTGAGTTTTTGGTCTTTTCCATAGCTCTAGTGGGCTCTGATACCAATTAAATTTTACGCAATTGCAAACTCTTATTCCTTGTTTGTTTGTACGATTTTGATTTCCTTTCTTCAAAAATTTATTTATTGAATTTGTCGTTATTAGTTTTCCCTCTAGATTAGGTTGTCAATATGCCCTTTAAACAAGGGTGTCTAATTTTGACTTTCTTGCTTCATGATTTTTATTAATAACATACCACTTATTATTGTACATACTATTATTTTAATGTAGATTTTTATATTATAGTCTTTGTAAAATGTCTCTTCGTTAAAACCGATGTTTAATTTATCGGGTTGATTCTCCTCCCTTTCTATTATTTTCCATCTACTTTGCTTTATTTTCCTAACACTTCGAAATGGTCTTCTACTCATACTTTATTCTAATAAGTTTTCGCTATATTGACCTATAGCATTTTTCTCAATTAACTCGATCAGATCTGTTATTAGTTGATCTTCTTGAATGAATAGGGCCTTCATTTCGGTCATTCCTCTTATTTCTATGTTTTCATTTTTCATGTCTTCTTTATATTCTAAAAGTTCCTTTTTAATATCTTTCCAGGATTCCGGATTTCTCCTTATTCTTGCGTCTATTTTAGTTATTAAATTATCGAAGTAATAGATTATTTTATTCAAATCTTCTTCCATTCTTATATTTTATTACTTAAATCGGTAATCATTTGTTTTAGTGTTTCTATTTCACTATTTTCTTGATTTTGATGTATTATTGTAATTTTTTTTATGTCTTCTGTTTCCTGATTCTGGTCATCCGATTCTTCTAGTTGGACTCTTTCTGATTGAGTTATTCTTTCTGGTTGGGCTTTTCCTATTTTCCTAGGATCTTGTTGTATAGATCGTTTACTTGATTCGGCCTTTACTATTTTTAATGGTGCTTCTAAGTGAATTATTGGTTTGAATAAGTCTTCTATTGTGATAACTTCTTTATCCTTAAATGTTAAGCTGTGATGACTATTTGTTAAGGCATAGTTTATCTGATATGTTACTGAGAATGGTTTACTGTTTTCTTTCATAAGATCGTTTCTTTTTAGTTCATATTTTATTACTATTGATGAGTCTAAGTTTTCATCAGTTAGGCTTATCCCTTGTTGCAAATTTATATCAAATTTTATTATTCCACAGCTTAGATTTCCTGATCCCTTAGCGATGATACTCTCTTCTTGGTTTAATATCCTATCATCTCTAATTTCTAATTCTATAGGAGCGTTGATTCCTAACTTCATGGTGGATTTAATTATGATTTGAATAGTGCTAATATGTATGTACGCTATTTTTGCTCGTTCTTCCGGTTTTACTTTACTCAATCTTTTCCTGATTTGTTCCTTATTAATGATTTGTACTAAGAAATTTCCATTTGTTTGGTTAAATGGAATTGTTACCTCCCCTATCATTTTTCCGTATTTTATAATGTTTTCTCTATCAAAAAGTTTTGATAAAAAGGATTTTGTTACAAAATTCTGTGTTTCTGATAACGTAAAATTCGTTCTTTCCTTAATTTTTTTAACGTCTATTAATCCATCTAGAAAATAACTATCCTCTTCTTTTCTTTGTAAGTAATCAAACATGCTATCGTTATCTTCTGCCATTTATTAAAAAGAAACTCTTATGTTTATGAATTTTATACCTGAATGGATCTCCTGATGATTGACTTAAGGTTGCCTCTTTGCTTGGTAGTGCAGATCGTTGTAGCTTCTTTGATGGTTGGTTGAATGGGTATGATTGTATATTTTTGGTGGATATTTAGTGTTTAGTAAGACTCCAGGAACCTAGGTTCCAATCTTACTTGGGCCTCCAGAAACAATAAGTTTCAAGCCAACGAGAGGAGATGAGAGAATTCTTTTCTCAGTTAACTCACTCTGAATTTTATTTATGCTTCATACCCCCTTATATAGATGGAGATTGGACGTTTAAAACGTCATTGATTACATCATAATAGAAAAAGACATAAAGATAAAGGTGCTTATTTGCACAAAGGAAAAAGACATAAAGTAAAGATACATTATTTTGCTTGCACAACTTTATTTTCGGGGAAGTTGGCCACCCCTTTCTTTTTCTTCTTCTACTTCATTCTTTTTCAATGGAGGTATTATTGTTTTGATGACTTTTGCTTCCGACACCTTTTGTTCCCTTGTTTTTTCTTCTTTGATAATGGAGTTTTAGTGGGACTCCATTATTTATTTCCTGATGATGACATTTCACTTGCCATCTTTTCATGTTTGTTGTTTTCTTAGTTGTTTTCTTCCGTGCTTTCTCCGCACCATTCACAAAAATGGTCATCATAATTAATCAATAGTCTGCAAAGTTGTTTCTTGATTGGTACAGGTAATCCCGCGAGGGTTCCACTTATTTCAGTGAAGTCCTTGGTCATTCTGTTGACTGCTTCAAATTCTTCGGCAATTAACTTTGTTCTTGATCTGCTGATAATGATGATATCCGTGCTACTATAATTAACTTTCGTTTGACTTTCTGGTTCTATGTTGGTTAATGCTCTGCATACTGTGAATAATCCTTTTACCAGATGATCTGGTTTTCGCTCATAGTTCTTGAGATTATCCCTGGTCGGATAATCATTATTTGATACTCCCATTAGGATTACTGCCTTTGTTCCTAATAGAAGTTTTTCCTCCTCATTAAAAATTGGGTAGCTGCTGGTGTACTTGAGGAAGATTTCTCTTCCCTTTGCAAATGCTTCCAGATACCTCCGAATGATGAACTTCATTTTTTGAGGATAATACTCAAATATCTTCATGGTGGTTGTATAAATGGTATCTATAAGACCATACTGATGTAGGTCAAATAGTAATTCTGGTGTTGATTCTTCGGTAACCACGGCCTTTGGTCCTCCTTTGTTGACAGGATAAAAACCATCGTTGTATTTTGCTCCAATTTGTCCTCATAATTTACTATCATATTCCAATGGGTCACGAACCCTTGGAATGTTGGTTTTCTTGCCTCCTCCTTTTCCTGAGTTGTTGGTATGCTTTTTACAGTAGGTATCTTCATTACAATTTTTTGTTGTACTTGTGGTCCTGATGGTCCTTTCAAGGCCATCGCCTTGTATGATTGTTGAAGGGCTATTTCTGCTTCTTCCTTTGTTTTGTAAGATTAATGCTGGACCGGCTTTCCCATGATATGTTGAGATGCGATTGCCCAGTTGTTGTATAGTCCTCTGAATGGTCCGTTAAAGATAACGTACCATTTACTGTTTTTCCTCTCGTCCTCTTCATAATTTTCCTTTTCTTTTTCTTCCTTTTCCACCATGTCGGCCCATCGTGTAGTTTTGCTACTAGTGGCTTGTTGTTGCCGTTGAATCTCTTTGGTGCTATTACCAGGTTGTTTTTGTTCTTCTGTGGATTTATTTTGTTGTTGTTGTTGTTTCTGTAGGATAGTGATGGTATTTTCTAGTTCCTCTTCCTCCCCCTGCAGAGAAGTACTTGTGTTTCGAGTGCTTGGAGACGCTCTCGTTTTTGCATCAGCTGATTCATTAGTGCCTTGATTACTCCTTCCATTCCCTTGTCAGAGTGTCCGTGAAAGGATTGTTGCTTGACTTGATGTACTTCAAATATGGATTGTAATAATGAAGTTGTTGCTGCCACCGGATCAACCGTCCTTTGTTGAAGTCCGCTTGTAGCTTGTATCTCCAAAAACCTGTTACATATTTTGAATCGGTTTGAAGCTCAAACCTTGTTGATAATAATTCTAGTTTCCATTTTTTTAATGTTCTGAGACAGGCCAATGTCTCTAATTCATGTATTGGATAATTCTGTTCAGTAGTAGTAAATGTTCCAGAAATATATTTGCATAATTTCTTAGAATATTTATCACTATTGAACGGAATTGATGATACCCGAGAATCCGAAGATTCAATAATTCTGTCCGAAGACTGATAGTCTTTAGGCTTTTCGCCAGAGATATTAACCTCATTTTGCTTCATGATATTACCAAAATTATCCATTCGTAATAATTCCTTGCCATTTTGAATGGCTAACATACATCCAACCCATGTATCTTTAGAGGCATCGATTTGTATTATTAAAAAGTCTTTTCACATGGATTATATAATTTTGGTAAGTACTGACATTTTTGCTTCATTAATAGAACTATTTTTGTATCCTGATCGTTCCACGACCAGGGTGTTTTTTCTGAAATCTTTTTCTGCAAATGCTTTCTTTCTTTTGCAAGATCCTTAAGAAATCCTTGTTCACTTATATAATTCAAACATCCAAGAAAACGTTGAATCTGTTTTCTATTTTCAAGTTGATTGGGAAATTTGTCAATTTTCTCTTTAGTATTAGGTGATAGTTCAATTTCTCCGAAATTATTTATCTTCATTCCTAGATACTCAATTTCTTCCTGAATGAGCTTTGATTTCTTTTTTGAAATGATTAAACCTTTTTCTTTAATTCGATTTAAAACTGTTAAAAGTTTTTCACAATGATCTTCCTTAGTTTGATTAGTAAAAATAATTATATCATCAATATAAGCAAGGCAAAAATCTTGTAATCCTTCTAGATTGTGATCCATAAAACGTTGATAAATTGCTGGTGCTTGTTTTAATCCAAAAGGTAAAACATTCCATTCATAATGTTTTTGTGGCGGACATGAAAAAGCTGTTAGTGGTTTAGTGTTTTCATGTAATCTTAACTGCCAATATCCTGATTTAGCATCTAGACTACTAAACCATGTTTGTCCTTTAAGTCTTTCCAAGATGTAATCTTTTCGTGGTAGTTTATAACTATCTCCGATGGTATTTTCATTTAGTTTTTTATAATTAATGACCATTCGTCTCTTCCCTCTTTTTATTTCATTATTATTTTCGACATAGAATGCAGGTGCACTATGTGGACTTATACTTTTTCTAATGATTCCTTTATCTAGAAGTTCTTTGCATTCATTCTGAAATTCTTCAACATCTCTTTGAGTATATTGGATTTTATTAGGTACATTAACTTCTATTGTTGGGTCTTTTAATTTTATTTCTATTAATTCGATATTTTTATTTTTTTCTAAGTCCAGAGGGTGTTCACTACATACTTCATCTAGGGTTTCTACAATGATTCCATGGCTTATTTGAATATATTCAAGCCTATTTTTTATATTTTGTAAAACAATTTTTAAAGCTTCATTCTTCGTTATTATTTTTGTTGTAATCATTCTAGATTCTTGATTTTTCATTCTTGGAGCCCTTAGACTAATACTTCTTATTCTTTGAATAAAAGGTTGATATAGTTTAAGAAAATTGTTTCCTATAATAAGATCTAATCCAGAATCATGTTGATATATGGTTTTTGCAGTAAAAGTGTATTGTTCTATAATAATTGGAATATAAGTTTTTGCATACCATATTTCATGTATTGATTTATCCGCAACTATGATTTTTAAAGGTTTTTCTAATTTTTCCCAACTTTTAATAGTTGTTTTCTTAGCAAAACAGAGGGTTGCCCCTGTATCAATATATGCTAAGTAATTTCTATTTTCTATGGTTATTTTTATGAATGTTGCATTTGGATTTCCTTTAGATAAAGTTCTATTCGGACTCATCTGTTGATGATGATTCTGAATAAAATTCGACTATTTCGATATCCGATAATTCACAATCTGAATCTTCTATTGGTTCAAAACCATAATCATAGGCTAATCTTAATACTTCTTGCTTTTTATCATTTTTATTTTTCTTTGGACATTTATTAGCATAATGTCCTTCCTCATTGCATAACCAACATCGACAGTTGGTTTTTCCCTTTGGGCAATATTCTGGTTTTTCTTTTTGTTTATATTGTTCTAAAATATCTGCTAGGTTTTTTATATTGATTTCTTTTGTATTCTTTATAAGGTACTCTTCTAATTTTCCTATATTTTATGTGTTTCTTTTTATAATGTTTTATTTTATTATTATCCTCACATCCGTATTTTCCTACTCTGTCTATGCTTTGTTCACAGCACAATTTTATTTTAGCTTGTTTTTTAAGTTTTTCTTTATTACATGCTTGTTTATGCCATTCTTGAAGAATTAAAATTCTTCCTCCTAGTGTATTTGGGATACTTTCTTTTCTTAGTTCTTCTTCGAAAGTTGCTTCTACCTTAGATGCTACTATGGGTGGTAATTTTGCGTATATTAGCTTATCCAAGTCTTTCCTAGCAGGTTCTACAACCTGGTAATAATATTTTCTAAATTCACATATAAAGGATTCTAAGTAACACATGTTACATATTCTAAGGTTAGTTAGGTGCCAAATGGCTTGTTGACTTAATGTTGTATTTTGTTTTGTTTCTTGAGGAAATCTTCCTAGAAATTCATGGGTTATAACTTGTATAATTTTTTCGAACGTTTTTAACGCATCATCCCCATATATAAGGGTTTTGCTAGGAATATCCATGGTACTTAAGTAATGATAAACTATTCCAGTTGTTTTGTAAATTATAAAATTAAATATCTCTGCTGATGCTAGATTTTTTAAATCTTCGTTGGTTTGTATTAGTATTCCTATCCTATTTTTCCAATCTTCCATATCTCTTAGTGGATCTGTGCTACAATCTAAATCTAATACATCAGGGTTATTGGCATTTGAATACTTTGGTATATAGGATTGAGGTATTTTATTCCACCCTCCATTTCTTCGTGGAGTATATGAATTCTTGTATAAATATTCGTCAAAAGAAATTTATCCATCTGAATAATTATTAAAATCACGTTTTCTAGAGCCTTCTGGTTTCTCGGTTTTTACATAATTTGTATAGGGATTTTCATCACTACTATAATCTAAAACTATTTTGTCATTTTCGATATTATCTTCTGGTTCTGACTCAATAGAAATGGCTGCTAATAAATCGTTTAATTTATTGATTTGCTCGTCTATGTTTGTCATGTTAACCTATAGGGTGCTCTTATTGTTAACCTTTTTGTAGTGTTAATTCTATGGTTTTTTAGGTCCTCGATAGTAATATATCTCTTATTTTCGACTTTAACTATTATTTCTTGTAGTTTGGTTATTATTTCATCGAACCTAATTTCTTCTTCGAGCTCTTCTTTGCTTTTCCCATTTTTACTCTTGGTTTTAATCACTTTACTTATTATGGTTCTTGCTATTTCTAATTCAGAGTATAACTCTATTTGTTTTTCATTATTTTGATGATTTAATATATCTTTTAAAATTTTATTATTTTCCTCTAATACGTTTGCCACACCTAGATGAAGGTCATCTAGTTGTTTTTCCAAATTTTGACTCTGTTTGTTAAAGTTCCTTCTGTCATGGATTGGTTTGTAAAATAGAATAAGTTGAAGTCTTTAAAAGTTATTTATGAAAATATCCATGGTGGTCCTTTTCCCATGGTTAGTAACCATTCATGGGCTATTTTTCCTGGGACCGGCCCAATATATATTAAATTCATGGTTGTTATTGTTTGGGAAACTTTGGGCCAAATATGGGTCATTGTTTCACCCGGGTTGTATAAACGAATAATAAGTTTCGGTTTCAATACTTTGGTCGAGCGAATTGCCTAGTTGGTTCTCTAGATTTGACCTTGTTAGATGAAATGATTGTCTAAAACCGTTGCATCCAATAACTCTGTGTGGTTTGAGCACAGTTTCAGTAAGATTTGTGCAACAGGCTATGTTTCAGTAACACTTGTGCAATAGACCGGGACCATGGAGGCTTCAATAAACCTTTACACAGATTGGTGGTTACCGGGATTTGAAACCTTGACTTTTTGATGGTCAAAGGATCTAATACCACGTCAAGAACGGTTGCACCCCAATAACTCGAATTGTTGGGAAAGAGTTCTAAATGAATATCATATTGTTTACTAACAATGATGCATGGTAGAAGCTCAGAAATGATGTAAGATAGTGATAGAGAATAAAAAAAATCTATAGCATACTGAGAGAATGGTTTTTGTCAATGTCAGTCTATTTGAGCTTTGCGGCCAACGCCGCATTTATAGCATCGAATCTAAGCGTGAAAGACACTTCTTATAAGATTCATGTGATCTTAACCACATAGCAAAGGGAGGTCTGCTCAAATCACGCCACGTGGATCGCAACTCCTATAAGAGCGAGTTTACGCCTTCTAGGCTCCCAGAGCTGGTTACGTGACCCAATAGCATAACCAAATCAACGAATTATCAAGTTTTAAGTTTAAACTAGATTTCACCCGCACGTTGTAGCGGGGAGCATTGATTAGAATAACACAACACTACAACAGTTATATTTCAAATGGAGAAAAAGTAATTTTTTCTGGGTAACTTATTATACCAATTAAGATGCATAGTAAAATAGAAGTTAATTCTTTGATAGAGTGAAAAAGGGGTTGAAGGTGGGTGAAGTTCGCTGATTTCATGGGAGTCGTACAGTAAAAAGTAAGGAGATGGTAAGGAAATATTTTTAAAATGCAAAGGTGCATTTTGAAACCATGTGAACTCATGCACAAAAGAATTTTTTCCCTTAATTAATAGTAGCAAGCCCACACGGTTTATATAATATAATAATAATGTTGTATATAATCTTTTATTTTGAGAATTTTAAATAGAATTTCATTGGTTTAGTATACTCGGGATCTTAGACAGCAGTCTAAGTTGAATTCCCACCTGGCCCAAGCGGTCGATCACATATTTACTAGATGGGGTTGAGCACCAACTGATCTAAACCGAATAAAGTCACCAACCCATAACCCGAATCCATTACCTCAAATGAACACATCGTAACAGAATTTTTGTAACGTCCCGAGCCTTAAAACCATTGAAAATAACTTTTATTGTTCAAAAGTAGGAGAAAACACAATACCAGAGTCGTTGACAAATGTTTAATGACAAAAACACAAGGCGGGCCCCAAAACACGGGCAAAACCAACACATGAGTTGTAATTATTACAAACCAAACACACAATTTCAAATCATACTCCACATAAATAGAAACACTCGACCAACATCCTCGACCACTCACTGAGAGTCTCCCGACATGATTTCCGAGGCTCCTTATGCACCGCTTACTCCTGATTAGCTGCGAAATGACCTGGTGGGTGGTTCAAGGGTCACTCCTTAACATTCAAGTATAAACGAATGTTAAAAGTAAAAGAGGAGCATATGACAGAAATTGGCATGGTCCTCAATTTCATGGTCGAACTGTGGGAAAAATCTTATAACCGGTAGTTCACCAAACGATTTCAACATTAAAACAAACAACTAACATCGAATAAAGCGTCCCCTCTTCCCGCCTAGCTATCCTCCCGCCATCATATATAAGCCATACTCACCGAGCCTGTAATAGGGACTTCTCAACAGTCGTTATTCTTCCCAACTACCATGAATCGATTGAGGCTAACCAACTCCTATCATTCGGTTGAGGCTATCCGTACCCAACTACCATGAATTGATTGGGCTATCAATACCCAACTTTCATCACCCAGTAGGAACTCTTATCCATCGATGTTCCGACGGAGGACTAAAATGGGACTCCAACTTTTCCCCATAGGAAGGAATGCTCAGTCTTCATTAAACAGTGAACAGCACAGCACAAATGAAATGGATAACAAATAAAATAAAGTAAAAATTCATTATCCCAATCCATTGTAGCCGTTAATGTGCTTACTACTAGTTTGGCTAATTACAGAACACAGTGATAAAACAAACGGCATGAGATGTGGCCCTAATAATATCATTATAGAATAGAATTGAGCAGCCAGCCAGCCTACAACTCACTCCCTTGTTCCTATATCTTGAAGAGGAAGTCGTTTACCACAAATGATTTCGCCGGAGCACTCATTTTCCCCACATTTTCTTTCATCATATTCTCCTTTGCTGCAAACATTTTCCCTGTTGTTCTCTGCATCATCATCAACTTACCTTTATTAGTATTGCCTTTCCTTGTCGTCACTGAACAACTCAACTTTGTTCCCTCTTTCTCTGCGCTTCTTCCTCCACCATTCTTCATATGTGATGGAGATGACAACTCTGGATACTTACCCTCTTCCATTGGACCAGATTTTGCATCTACACAAATGGAGTAAGAGTTCAACAGTTTAAACCTATGCATCAAAGAGCCATGAAAGCACAAGGTCAAGTCTTTGCCAACTATATGATGTACCTTGAACAACAAGAGCAATGTGGTCCGATATTGATGCACTATGCTGCTGCTTGTCCGCGGACTCCTCCATTGCTTCTTCCATGCCATCATCATCATCTATAGCAAGGTTAGCGATCATCTCTTCCTCAATAACAGCTTCATAAACTGCATTCTCCTCTATGGAAGCAGCATTATTGATCATCTCCTGATCGCTTGGGCCTTCACACATACCAGCTATCATGTTTTCGATGGGTACTTTTGTGCTAATCTGTGGTGAAGAAGAGGTTTCTTTGCTCATCTTCTCGCTTGCCCAACCCAATTGGTCTGCCTCTGATGTATCTGCTTCTCCATCTTGTCCCTCAAAAAGGAGATCCAACCCCATGGACTCCTCCACTTCTGTCACCCACAAGGAAAACCAGTCAGAACAGTTCCAAAAGCAAAGCTGAAGAAAAAACAGTGAATTTTAGGCATGAAGCACTTACCATCAACTGTAGACGGGTCATTGGAAGCAAGATGAGTGCTATCAACAGTTTCACCCAACTTTGATTTGGTCCTATTCACAATGACTTCAGTCTCCTCAGGTTCCCAACGGTTTGCAGCCAACTCTTCCTCCGAGTTGGTTGGGGTGCACATCTTTCCAAGGTTGAACGAGTCGACAACAGCTAGGTTGGTTGCATTCTCCTTGAAAATGGTTAGGTCATCTGGGACTTCCATCTCATCTTTCATTTTTCGTGTGTTTTCTTCTGTAATCTGTGGTAAAGAAGAGGCTTTTTCGCTCATCTCATCACTTACCAAAGCCTGCGCTGTATCTTCCATCTCATCTACGGTGCTGATACTAAAGTTCACAATTTTCGCTTCCATGCAGCACTCTTTTCCAGGGTTGAATAAATCAGTAACACCTTCATTAGCGGCATTCTGCTCAATAGAAGCAGCAGTATTGATAATGGTCAGGTCCTCGCGGATTTTCGCTTGCTTGTCTTGGGCTGCAGAGACACCATCTTTCATTTCACCAATCTGTGCTTCTGTGGTGATCAGTGGTGATGATGATGCTCGTTTGCTCATTTCATCACTTTCCAAAGCCAATTTGTCAGCCTCTGCTACATCTGCTTCTCCATCTTGTCCCTCAAAAAGTAGATGCAACCCCATGGATTCTACTTCTGTCAGTCACCCCATGGATAGCCAATCAGAACAGATTCAAACAAAAGCAATGCTGACAAACAAATAAGAGGCATATGAAGCACGTACCTTGAACAAAAGAAGAGCCATTTGAAACAAGATTAGAGCTATCGACAATTGCCTTTGCACTTGACTGGGTGCTGCTGTCCAAGACTTCAGTTTCAGGTTCCTGACGGGCATTGCATGAACTAGAGGCATTGTCCGAAGTAGTAATTGGCGAGTCATCCTCCAGTTCAAAACCATTGATGTCATTTTCAAAGGATTGATGGTTTAGCCCGTCAGTGCCAGTTAAGGAATCTTCTTCAGTTCTGCCTCTTGTAGCTTGTTTGGCAGCTCTTTAGAAGATCCTTCAGAAACATCTATGCTTCCAGTTTCGGTAGTAGCCTCCTGATGCTCCTCCATGTCTACTAATTTATCACATTCAGAATCTGCAGGAAGCCGAACAACCTCTCTAACATTGGTCCCTGCATGGATAATACGTTAGAAGAAAAATAATACAACTGGCATATGCAACATTGCTGCTTCGTTAAAAGGTTTTGTAGATAACCATATGCACAAATGTTAAGACAATGAGTTGGAGAAGACTGACATAGTGAGACACCTTTGTCCATATCAGGAATTTGAGATTTTCCTTCCAGTTTATTCATGGTCTCCCAATCTGATTCTACTGCTTCATGTTGGCTTTCATTTCCTCGAATCAAATGATCTCCCATTCTGTGAACACTGTAGATCCAGCATCAATATCTGTCAAGTAGCACAACAGTATTTAGTAACCGGTATCAACTGTCATATAAAATGGAGAAGAGGGGGAATCGAAATACTGAAACAACTATGCAATAAAGCTTAAACAGTTCTTCGATATAACAAAAATACCTAGAGTTACATACCTTCCTCAGAAGCAAATGTCTTCCCATTTTTTTGGCTGCTTATATCATTGTGGTAAGCGCCATTAGCTTCCATGGAATTGTTTCCAGGCTCATATAACGTTGAACTGGGCACCACTAAACTTTTTACGACTGAAGTCTCTCCTGTTTGCACTTTATTGAGTTCTGAACTACTACAGTCTTTTCCTTTCTCATTATCCTCCAGAGAGAAGTCGCGATCTTCATTAGTATCAAGCACTTTTGCAGAATCCTTAACCATCAAGACCTCACCCTCCTTTGAAAGCCTTTGGCCCCAAGAATCTTCCAATCCGGAAATTGTTCCCCCCTGGTTCAATACTGCCATAGTATTATTCATGGGTACAGACTCATCAATCATCAGCTCTGTTTTCTCCCTAACAAAAGTTACACTCTCAGGGGGTAGGATCTGAGTAACATTTATCTTTGAATCCTGATTCATGCTTACAGCAACATCCTTTGCTAGAGGTAGAGGATAACACATTCCATCAAAAGCTTCTGCTACATTAAGAGTCTCCACATGCGCCATAGTCGGCTCACTGCTTTCTTTGTCAGTGACAAATATAGCTTCTTCGTTCACATCAGTAAGGCTCTTTGAAGTAACAAGGTCACACCTCTCAAGTAGCAACTCCATCTCTTCTGTGATTTCTTGGTGCTCACCCAAATTTCCTTCCGGCATAAGATTGTTACATACATCTGTGCTTTCAAAACCATCATTGAGAACCCTGGAAACTGATCCAATATCTGCATCATAAGGTTTCACGGATTCATCTTGTGAATATGCAAGAACTTTATCTGTTTCATATGAGTTCATTTGAACGGTTTCATTTATTTTCAAATTAACCTTCTCCTGCTCGAAAGTTTCACTTTCTGTAAAGATTAACTTAGTTGAAGTTTCAGCAGCAGACTCACTTGCATCGTTTGCAGGCTCCAGCTTTCTATCACCATAGTTCCGAGGCTCACTCAACAATAGTGATTTGTCTATTTCCTCGACCACAATATGATAATCACAATGCCTCGTGTCTTGCTCTCCTGTTTTGCTGGCACTATCAAAACTCGCATGATGTGTTGCAGATGACTCACTGCAAGGAACTGTCTCCATTTCAACTGCTTTCACCTCAAAGAGACCACCCTCGGTAACTGATGATATATGGTGATTTTCTTCGTCAACCACCCCTGTAAAAAGAGATTAATATTACACCAAGGCCACGTCACAGAACTGGATGTTCTCAAAAATGTTGTCTGTGTAGAAACTAAATCCAAACAAAGTGTACAAACTCACTTTGGCATTGCTTGCTGGCGTCGAAGGAAAACAGGCTAGCATCACCAGAACAAATGACTGCAGGAAAGTAACAATTCTAGAAATTAATCAACCAATATATATCCTAGTAGCAGAAGTTTACAACAAAAATACAAAATTACAATATTTAGTGAGATTGAACAGCAGACTGACTGGAAAAGAATAACATTTCCCAACAAAACTACTAGGTTAGTACCTCGTGGATGCTTCTTTCCACTGTACGAACAAGTGGTACCAGTAGCTGCAAGCATAAGAAAATCACACTTAGTAAATGACAATAATACAATGAACAAACTCAAATTCCAGGGCGCAACTGGTGAAGGAGTCAGTTATGTGGTCTCACATTTTAAATCCGTATAGGAAGTAGAATGGCCAGCATCCCTGGTTATGTCCTTGCTTCCAGAACCAGTAGAATGGATAACAAACAATGTATTCGCAGGATTCTCTTTTGTTAACTGAGGAACATCGCCAGAGTTCTGTTTTAGAGTAACTACTCTTTCAGCAGCAATGCAGGTTGTGGTATCAAGGTCAACTAAAGGATGAACCGTTTCATCCATCTGCAAGTTTCTTTCAGTTCTCCCAGTGAGAAACTCAGCTTCTAAATCTACTGATAGTTTTGCAGTATTGGATGCCTCTTCATTTTTTTGCTTTGGTATTGGAGTCCAGTGACCAAGTCTTTCAGCACTCTGGTCGGCAATAGCTTTTCTGCTGACTCCGGTTGAATGATCTTCATTACAATGCTGAACCTCGGTCATCAGCTCTTCCCTTTCGGGTCCTTCATTCAACTCTAGAGGACTTGAGAATTCACCTGTGTATTCATAATCACATTGTAAATAAACTACTAAAGTATTACGATTTAGTTCGGTTAATGATAGACCAGACATACCTACTAATGGCAACTGATTTTCAGACGATAAGTTATTTACATCAGAGGCTCCCGGCTCAAGGCCTAAATTGCCATGGTTAAGCTCTTTAGTAGTTTCCAAACTTCGAAATATTTGTCCAACTTCATAACCGTCGGTAGCAATACCTTGGGCTGCTACTTGATCACAATCGTTACCAGAAGGATTGGTCTCCACGTTCATGGATGCAGGCTTGCTTGAACTCCACGTTGTTTCTTTGTCCACAGAAGATTCCACTGGCTTAAATACTACTGAACCTGAGATTTCCTTCATACTTTCAGAAGTTGTTCCACTATGATAGTTTTTGAAACATTTCGTCTCAGAACGTAAAATATCTTCCATGCTGCAACGTGAATAACGCCCACCCCCTGTATCTTCTAGTACAGTCAACCCTCTGTTAACATCATCCGTTGTTGGTCCTTTAGAGGATGAGACATCAATATTAACCGTAGTTTCCTCTTCTGCAATGGGTAGTTCAGATATGCTAGCTTCCGTATACTCAGAAACTGGAACAAAAGAAAAAAAGTCTCACCTTAGCTATTTGCTTTAAACAAGAAATAAAATGATTTCAAAGATTACAAAGAGAAATCAAATTAAGTAAAGTATGGGAACCCTCACATTTGGAAGCTGAAATAGGGCTGATATTAGCATCCTTCCTTTCTAGGGAACCCGGCTTACTCGTCCAGTTGAATCTAATTCTAGCTTCTCTTCTAACAAGGCAGGCACAAAATCAGCATTGCTTTCCTTGGCAGTTTCGGCAAGAATCTTTTCATTGATAGCAGACTCACTTGGTAGTCCCTGATGTGTGGCAGAACCTACCAACTTGGAGGGTGCTACAGATTGAGTTCCCTCCAGCTTCCCCTGAATATCAACATCAACTTCATACAGCACAAATCCAGATGGACTCAATAGTACAGCTTCAACTTGCGACTCTTCAATAGCTACCATGTCATTAGTTGACGTGTTATCGTCCATTGTTGAAACTGATAAGCAGTCTGTAGGTTTCTCCTAGTTGGTTTAGCTAAAGATGATGATCCAGCATTGCTAATCTTCGACTCAAGACCTGTTGAATGTATAGCCTTACCAGCCATTGATCCCCTCTTAATCACTGGAGACATATCACGATCTCGCTTCCTTCTTTGGCTATGTGGCACCACCGGATCAACAACATCAGTTGTTTCTCTCCTTTCACTAGAACTATTCCTAGATAACTTTCCGGGTTGCCCCTGAGATTCATCAATTGGTTGGACATCAGTTCCTATAACTTGTTCACTAAACTGGGATAGCGTTCCACCAGCTTTGAGAGTCTCCGCTACACTATCCGGAGTAAGAGAGCTGAACATTACAGTCTTCCGCCTAGACCTTCGAAGTTGGCCAGTCGTAATGGAAGCCTTCTGGAGATCAATATTCTCTTCAAATTCTGCCGAAGTCTCAACTTCCATAATCACTTCCAACTTGGAGTTGTTTACAAGCTCGGTGGCTTTGTGTTTCAACTCTTTTACATTATTTCTGTTCCGACCAGAGAAATTCCCCTTGATAACTTTGTCTTCCACTTCAACAACCTCACCTTCTTTATTTTCATCAATGACGGTATTTGTTCCTGACAGTGGTAACGCAATACGTTTCCTGCTGGACCTTCTGAGATTTCCAACAGGCGCAGATACTTTCTGCACGACAGTATCTCCTCCGAGATCAATAGATGCTTCAACGTCCTTTATTACTTCCAGTTGGGAGTTGCTTGACACCTTACTAGCTTTTCCTTTCGGCCCTTTTTCTGCACCTTCGAACTTAACCTTCTGGAGAATCCTAGATTTTTGCCTGGAGGGGTTTCTCTTCAGTTGCTTTGGAATCTCTCCCAACTCCATTGTTTCATCATCTCCCACTTGATCAACACCAGCAATAGTATCAGAAACAACAGTCTTCCGCCTGGACCATCTCATATTCGGTGCTAAAGTCTTTTGGAAATTATCTTCTTTAAGATCTGCTAAAGCTTCAGCAACTATCTTCACTTCGGAATTAGAGTTTCTGGAACAGTTGGCAGTTTCACCTTTGAGATCTTGTTGACTACTTTTGAATGTAACGGTCTTGGACGCTACAGATTTCCGTCTAGAGGGGTATCTGTTTGAGCCCTCAGCAGTTTCTATGACAGCAATGACCTCATTGCATTCTTTGTGGAGCACATCAGACTTAGCTTCTTTGTTGACTGCTGAAGTATTACAAGTGGACTGGCTTCTGACTCTGAGCCTTGTGATCCTCCCACCATCTTCACATGAACTGGATCCTTGAGTCAACATGGGTTCAGAAGCTATGCTAATGGACATGTTTCTTTTTGCTCGTCTCCTTGACTTTTCAGGTTCATCACAATCTTGAACGAGCTTTTTTCTTCCTTTCCTCAATGGCTGAGGAGATTTCTTCTTATAAGCTGTAGGCTCATATTCACGCGTTTCTACATCAGGACTAAACCTGACTCGCTTTGGTTGACGGACAAATTCCGTCTCATCCTCCTCTTCCATTATTTCTCCTTCACCGACATTCCGTGAGCTGGGAGGTTCATTCACCTAGCACAAAATAACACATTAGAAAAAGTTAAAAATTACAAAATTCATTGTACCTGAAACTCGGAAACGGAAACAGTTAACTGGGAACACAAAAAATTTCATAGGAAAGAAATGTTGGGAGTCAGATTCATAGAATTGAGTCCTAGATATAAAGGAAACGCCATGAAACCCTAATTTTGATCAAGAACGGCCAGAAAGTTAAGGCGTGCTGCCCTGACCTTAAGAGCAGAAGCCAAGAGATTCGCCATCTCCCGGTTGGTCTTGTTGGCCGGAATGCCGTGCTTCTTGCATAGAGCTTGAAGCTGCTTCCTCTTCATGTCATGAAAATCCATCTCAGCCTCCACCATGAGCCGAGCAGCACATTCGATTTGATTTTGTCAAGAAACAGTGAAGTAAAGAGACACACAACAGAATTTAAATAGATTGAGTAGACACTGGAGAACAGAGAAAAGGTGGAGTACCGATGCAGCAACTCAACAGACTACAGTTTGAATTTTAAAGTGGGGTTCTGATATTTCCCGCTCTTGACACCTTTTTATTTTAATTAATATTTTCTTTTTTTTTCCTTGGATAATGTACTATTATATTTCCAACTCGTCCGGAGTGGGAGCGCGTGCCGGAGCGTACATTGTTTAAGTAATTGACTAATTGTGGTGCAGAACGGCAGAAGTGCATTCGTTCAAAATATTTTTTTTTTAATTAGTCAACATTCATTCTTTGGAAACTACGATGAACATAATTACACCAAAAAAAAGATTAATCCACAAAGAATATGTTTAGAGACTCGGATAGTCGGACTGCCATGATCACATCAAAAAAAAATTTCACATCTTGATACTTTAATCCACAAAGAATATGTTTAAAGACTCGGATAATGGTTGAGAACTTTAATCGAACAGATGAAATTGTAAAGATAGAATGACAGTTTAAAAAATTTATCTTACCACTTGTTGGTCAATTTTTGTCGGTAGCCGTTTTCTACCTTCGTTTTGGTTCATCGCTTCTTCAGTAATTCAAAAATAGGTGTACACAAGTACAGACATGTACAAATAAATTTACACATGTACATAAAAAAAAATTTTTGATGAATGATACTAGATATATATATAAAGGTATTCACAAAAAGGATACAAGCAGTAGGACAAAAATGACCCACTGCCCCTGTACAACACAAAACCTCAGCCCTCAAAACAAAATCAAACAAACACCCCTGCAACAGAACAGAGCCCCTGTTGCTGCATAGCCCGCTCGACACAAACAGAGCCTCCCCCAAAATCCCACCCCTATAGGACCACTACGTGGATGTAAGTTACCTCATCCAAATCTCGAAATCGTGCTGGGATATAACAGCAAAAACCCTCAGCCAAGACAAACACGAAGACAAAACACGATACACGACCCTAGCACTCGACGCCTTGACATCTCGGAAAATCACCTCGTTCCTCTCAAGCCAAAAAAACCAGCACAAACTATGCAGTAACACCTTGTGCAACGCCTCAAACGGGGTACCACAGTTCAGCCCTTTCCATCCCTTTATGAGATCCTGAACCCCAACCGGTAAAGGTCCCGAGATGGAAAGTCTCGAACTAACCTTCCCCCAAATCCCACTCACAAAAGAGCAATGAATAAAAAGATGATCAATGGATTCTTCCTGCTTCTGACAAAGTGCACACCAGTTGGGAAAGGTGAAACCTCTAATTCTCAAGTTATCCAGCGTAAGGATTTGACCATGAAAGCAACACCATAGGAAGCACTGAATCTTCGTTGGAACCTCTTTCCTCCAAATGATGTCAAACGGAAAAAATCCCATACCTGGAAATTTGACAGCCTCAAGTGATTATTGAGAGACTTGACCGAGAATCCCTTTTCCCGATCCAAATTCCACAAAATCATCGGCGGGCCTTCCATCAACAACTGCCCCCGCTGCTGCTGTCAGGACGCCACGAAACGCGTTGTATTCTCCAAGAGCTCCTCTCCGAAGCACCGTCCGCAAAGGCATTTCCCATCCTTGCCCGACACCCTCTGGGATTACCTGACATAAAAAGGAAGATTGAGAAATGGCAGCAGCTGCCACTCTCGGAAAAGCATCTCTCAAACACACCCCCGAAATCCAAACGTCATCCCAAAAAGATACCCACCCACCCCCCGGATCGACAAAGCTGAAATCCCAAACAAGAGCATTCGCTTTAACCAGTCAACGCCACATCGACAGACCTGCCCCAGTAAAATTCCAAACTGGTCGCCAAGAAGACTTGCCGACACCACACTTGTGAACCATTAACTCCCTCCACCACGATCGTCTTTCCGTCGCGAACCTCCAAGCCCATTTTCCCAACAAAGCCTTGTTATACAAGTCCAGATCCATCACTCCCATCCCACCACATCTCATCGGAGTTTTAACCCAATCCCAATTCACCAAATTCATCCGACTTCTCTCATCTGCACCACTCCATAAGAATCTTCTTTGAATGCTTTCAAGCTTCGCAATGACCGAAGCCGGTGCTCTTAATAGTGAAAAGTAATAGGTAGGGAGTTGGATAGAACGCTCTTGAGCAAAACCAATCTACCCCCCAAGGAAAGCGATCTCGCTTTCCAACCCTCCAATCTTTTCCTAAACACCTCGATCACCGGTTCCCATAAAACGCTAGCTTTCGCTCTTACCCCCAAAGGCAGCCCGAGATAACTAGCTGGGAGACTCTCCACCCCGCATCCAAAGCAATCAACCAGCTCAATGGCCTCCGGAACATTTCCAATTGCGTACATCGCGCTCTTGTGCACATTCACCTTGAGTCCGAAATGCTTTCAAAACAGATCAAGGCAGCGAGAAGAACATGAACTTGCTCCAACTCAGCATCACAAAATACAATCGCGTCGTCGGCGAACAAGATATGACTGACTTCTCCTAAATTCCTCGCTTCATCAACCCTAAAACCAGTGAAGAGGCCAGCCACTTGCAGCTTCTCCAAAATTTTTGTAAGCACCTCCATTACGATGATGAAAAGAAACGGAGACAAGGAATCTCCTTGTCTTAAGCCCCTTGAACTTGGAAAAAACCCAGCTGCTTCTCCATTCACAAGGACCGAGAACGTAGGACTCGTGACACAAACCTTTATCCACCTAACCCACAAATCCGGGAACCCCATCTTCCTCAAGATGTTCAAGAGCGCGTTCCAATTCACGTGATGTACGCCTTTTCGATGTCCAATTTGAACACTAAACCTGGTTTCCCGCTCCGCGCACGCGAATCAATAACCTCGTTTGCGATAAGCGATGCATCTAAAATCTGCCTCTCGCCCACAAAAGCGCATTGGACCTTCGAGATGACCTTCTTCAAAGGCCCTTTCATCCTCTCCATTAACACTTTACTCAGTATCTTGTAGATTCCACTGACAAGACTAATGGGCCTAAGATCCTTTATGTCACTCACGGATTCCTTCTTTGGTAACGGACAGAGAAAGGTGCATCCCACCATATTTGGCAACTCCCCATTCATATGGAACTCTTTGAAGCCATCCAACAACTCACCCTTGATTATGCTCCAAAACTTCTTAAAGAACGACATATGAAAACCGTCCGGGCCGGGGGCCTTGTCTCCCGACGATAAGGAGATAACCCTCCACACTTCTTCCTCACTAAAGGCTTAATTAGGTTCGCAGCCTCCTCTAGCAATAACCTCACAAACTCCACCGCCTGTGGGAACGGCCAGACCAGACTTTCCTCCGAATAAAGGTTCTTGTTAAAATCCGAATCGCCCTCGAGAGCTCCGACTGCCCCTGCACCAGCCGCCCCTCAATCCAGAGTTCCTCCACCCGATTACATCTACGATTATGAGAAGCTACTTTCTGGAAAAAACTTGTATTTCTGTCACCATCAAGCACCCACTTTTCTCTCGACCTTTGTTTCCACATGACGTATTCCTGCTTCCATAACTGAAGAAGCGTACATTTTAATCTGCACCGAAGACTCCTCCCATCCTCCGACAACTCCCTTCTCTCGTCCATCGCATCCAATTTCTCAATTTCCGTCTAGAACTCTAGCAATCTGCACCTCGACCTTCTTAAACACCTCCTGATTCCACTCTGAGAGATCCCCTTTGAGTCGCTTCAACCTAAGAGCCACAACAAGGAGACTAGAATGCCTAGGTAAAGGCTTGACCCAACTCTCGAGCACAACTCTAATGAAATCAACATGAGAGAACCACATGACTTCGAGGCGCCATGGTCGTTTAACAATCATAACCGGCCCACCCTGGATGAGTAAAGGGCAATGGTCTGAGCACATCCTTGCCTTCGCGGTTAAGGAACAAAACGGAAAAAGCCTTTCCCAAGCAGTTGAAAAGAAGACTCTATCGATACGCGAAAAAGCTGGACTGAGACGCCCATTAGACCACGTATAATTTGCTCCCCGTAAAGGCATTTCCAACAATCCCATATCATCCACAAAATTGTTGAAAAAATCCAGCTCCCTTGCATCCCTTGGTAGGCCTATAGCATCCTCCGACCTTCTTATCATGTTGAAGTCTCCTACCAAACAAACTGGAAAATCCCACCATTGAAATACACTCCTCAGTTCCTCCAAACATCTCTGCTTATCCACCCAAATACAAGGTCCATACACATTAATCAACAACCAGCATGCTCCATTCTCCACATTCCTTAATAGCACCACATCACAGAACTCACCAATCCACTGTGCTTCAACCTCGAAAAAATCGGACCTCCAAATCGTAATAATTCCTCCTGCTGACCCAAGAGCTGGTTTGGCCACCCACTGCACCGTCAAATCTCCAACAATACTACGAACAGTTCCTGCATCCACCTCCTCCAGCTTCGATTCTTGAATACAAATAATTGACGGACGAAACTCCTGAAACCTATCTTTTAATTGGAATCTTTTTAACCGTCGACCCCATACCGCGGACATTCCAAGAACACATCCTAATTGACATTCGGAAAAGGAATAGCGCAAGACGATCCATACCTCCGACTTTGCAAACTAGTCTCTGCCACTTTCTCCACCGAACTTCCTAATCGCGCCAACTCCCGTTCCGTCCAAGACTTCTTCTGTCTCATCTTGCGTCGCCGTAGCACCGCCTTCGCGGTCCTCCGAAGCACCACCGCTGCCTCCTCTCGGCTCGGTTCCTCTTGCAAATTCAGCACCGCCGCCACTTTCTCTGTAACTCTAAGAATCTCTTCGGAATCACCTGGATCAACATCCGATTCCTCTTCCGCTGAGTTCGTAACTGAAACCAATTCAGTCTCACTAGCCCCCAAACCCTCAATCTCATCGACTTCCCTTAACCACACTCCTTTACCCCCATCGCGTACAGATTCTAAAACCCCATTTGAACTAGTGGGCCTTTGCAAGCCCAAATTCCTCTTTTCCACCCAAGAGGCATTGAGGGGAAAGTTAAACAACCACTGCCCACCCGGCCCACTCTTTTGGCCGTTAAACTCCCCGAGACCGGGCCCCACTCCTTGATTAGACCACACGCAAATCAGCTCTTTTGCCTTACCTCCCACCCGATCTGACTGCACCACGCACAAACCAACATCCTTCCTTAACACAAACCCTGCATAGCCCCTTTGTAATGAAAAGTTGACAGAAGAGCGGCCTAGGAAGTTGAGCTTTGATCCGTCATTTCCTGACTTCTCAGAGATTTGTGACATTGTACTACACGAACCCCTGACCAAACCTCCGTGTAAAGACCTTTCTTTTCCATTCACCTCCGTACCGTCGCCCGTCCACTGACACCGGAAGCCCTCCATTTTCGGCTGCGAACTCCTTTGAATCGACCCTACTTGCTCCGATGAACTCGGGTCCCGAACAAACTTCCCCGCCGACGAGAACTCGTACTCCTTGGACCTACAACCACCTTCCACACCCACAGTTGACGCTCTCTCTCTTCCCTCCCTCGGTGACGCCGTTAGCACTTCCTTACCTTTCCCCTCACCAACCTCCGCTTTCCTTTCCCATAACCCCATATTTTCCGGGGCAATACGAATCTCAAACACTTCATCCAGGAGCTGCACCTCCACAACGTCCGGCAGATTACGAAGATCCACAACCTTAATGCGTACTGACGACGGGGGCTTCCCTGGGCATCATACTCGACGAACCCGCCACAAAGCTCCCCCACCTTTCTAAAGAGTTCTGGTGATCTAATATGAAGGGGAAAACCATTTGCCACAATCCACCCTGCGTCATGATCCTGTTCGAACCTAGTCCGACCAGCTTCCTTTGTCCAGACATCCCAAAACACTTGTAACGATCCAAACCTACTCCTTTTTAACATCGCCACCCTATCCGCTACCTCCTTCGACTCACACACCAACATCCACAGATCCGCACCTACTCCCACGATCTGAGACTGGCGTGGCACCCCCCAAAAACTATGCTTCCAGACTCGAAACGCTTTCCAATCCACCGCCACCGGCCTGTTAGAAACCACTCGAAAACACACGCAACGTTCCAAATACTTTAGACGATCTGCCACCCCTTCCAGCCCCACTTGAATCCTCCTTCTCGAAATCACCTCACACCTCCCTTCCAGAGAGAGAGTAGGCCCTGCCACCCGCCTCCGCAAAAGACTTCGTCGTGACATCTTTAGGTGGTGGCGCCGGCACCAGCTTAATGACTAACCCAGTCACCATCTTTAGAAGAACCCCCCAGCCTTCTTTATCTGAATCCGCCGGAAAGTTCACAAAAAAGTGCCGACCCCCTCGGCAACTTTCCGCCAGATTCAAGAAAGACCGACCGTGCTTAACAAAGCTTCTCAGCTGAAGCTGACGCCGCTTACCAACAAAAAAACATCCCTGGGGTACTTTCCAGCCCTTTGTCGCCGCTCTTTCTAACGCACTCTTGAACCAAACCACTTCCTCCAAGTCCAGGAACACGAAATGTGAAAGGTTCGCCTCCGAGACGACCACCCTAAAATCAACCAAAGCAAATCTGTTCGAAGCTTCGAAAGCGATCAAGGAGTCTCCAATCCGGTAACTCAAACCTTGCCGATCCGACCTAGAAACCCCTAAACCCCCCAAACCCCTCTCACCGCCCCACCCCTCTTCCTCACCTCTCTCCACTCTCTACCTTTCTTTCTCATCTTTTTCCACATGTACATAAAATTTATAAAAACTTATGTACACACTTATAAATAGATGTGCATATGTGTATAAAGAGTGTGTGCACGTGTACAAAAAATATTTAAAGAACTTGTATACACGTCGACAAATAGGTGAACACATGTACAATATAAGTGTACTCGTGCACAAAATGTGTGTACATGAGTAAAAATGTATGTATAGAAACGTGTACACGTGCACAAGTGTGTAGAAACGTGTAAAACACATCCCGAAAAAAACATAAAAATAGGCCATTAGAGGTGGTCTAGTGGTCGGGGAAAAAATCAAATTCGAAGTTTCGATCAGCGAGAAATGGTTAGAATTCTGATCGTCGGAGCTCCGTACTAGTGGTCGGAGTCTTAATCAAAATCTTTATAAAAAATAATAAAATTGTGAAATAACATTGATATTTTTTAAAATCTAGATCATTGGATCTTACTAAAATCAAATCTTTGTTTTTTTAATGAATAACTAAAATAAATTCTTGACGATCAAGATTTTCATTTTCATTGATAAAAAGCGAAAGCCTAAATTTTACCCAAATTTATTGAAAAGGTGGACAGATAGTAATGAGTAAGACCAACTTGACTAAAATGGAGAGGCACTTTTTCATCATTTATCTTCTCGAAAACACAATCATTTTAATTAGGCCAAAAACAAATTTGTAGTCAAACCTTTACGAGATATGTCAAACGTAGCCAAAGCTATTCATAACCCAAAAAATGGCAATGTTTAGTTTTCCGTTAACTTTTCCGTCTAAGTTAACGGAAATTTAACCCCTAAAATGATGTGTCAGCTGATGTGTATAATCCTTTGCCACGTAATTATTTATAAATTAAAAATTATATAAAAAAACAAAAAAAACATTAAAAACTTTACAATCCTCGCCGTTGCATCTCCCCCCCACCCGCCGCCTGCATCCCCCCCCCCCCCCCGCCTGCCGCCCCCCCTGCCTGCCATCCCCCCACCACTGTATCTCACCCCACCCGTAAGCCTGCTCTGTTCGATTTCCCCCAATTTCAGGTGTGCTGGGAGAAATTCGCTCGATACTTCGAGGTGGAGCGGAAGGAAGTGAAGCTAACAGAAGGATACTACGTGATGGATCCTCAGAAGGCAGTAGACTTGGTCGACGAGAACACAATCTGCGTCGCCGCTATTGTAACATCCCCGCCCAACCAAACGGATTGGAACTCGAGTTTGGATGGTTTAGACATTGGAAACAATGTTCTTGAGGTCCCATCGAAGTTCGGGACGTTCGAATTTGAGTTGGGTCGAGTTAAAACACCTTGGGGGTGCATTTGATGATACGTGGGCCGTGTTTTATGCATTGAGTGTTAAAATTCGGATTTTAGGAGTTTCTTCACTTTTTCATTTTCTCCATCTTCCCCCAAACCCGTGTTTGAAGAACCAAAAACCCATTTGGGTCAATCCTTGATTCCGGGAGTTGTAGAGCTCCGATTGACGATCCGTTTCTTGCTACACGTTCGTGGCGGTGAGAGGAAGAGATCGCTAGTCGTGGTTCTGGCTGGGTCGGAGCAGGCTGCTGTCCGTGGAAGAAGGAAGAGCTACGTTTTTGTGTCTCAGCCAGAAATCTCCAAAACTTCAAACCTCGATTCTGAGAGTTGTAGAGATCCGATTGGCGATCCGTTTCTTGCTATGAGTTCGTTGTGATGAGAGGAAGAGATCGCACCCAGAAGTTCTGGATATTTCGGAGTAAGCTGCTGTCGGTGAAGAGGAGGATAGCTACGTTTTTGGTGTCTGAGAGTTTGGTTGTTCGGGTTTCTTGAAGAGTTTAGAGCCTGTCTTCTTGTCAGGTGAGGGTTTAGCGTACGATAGGTAGTATTGTCAGTGTGAGGAGTTACAATTCAGACTTAGAAAAATGTAGGGCCTTGCATGAAATTGAAAGAGAGTAAAAGGGGAAAATTGTTCTGCAATTGATTGTTCTGTGAAATATGCTGTTTTGATGATTGTTGGATATTTGTTAATTGATGGATTGGTTGATGATTGATGGTTGTTTGTGATGAGTTTTATTGGAGAAACTGATTAACATGGATGATAAATTGATCGGAACTAGTAAAGAGTGATAGGAGGGACGGGTCTGTGAACATGAGAATTGTGTATATTATGCTATTCTCAGTCTGTGGTTGCAGGAGGGTGGTCCTGCCAATGTGGGGTCGCCCTTAATTGATGAACAGGTGGATGGCTCCACCAATGTGTGGTCATCCAATGAAGGACGTACAGGAGGGTAACCCTACGACTCATGACATGGCTTCCCCTGTACTTGCAGGTGGGGGTGGCCGGTGAGCTAGCCGTTTACCCTTAAACTGTTTGTGTCGTGGGAGGCGTTGAATGTCTTGTGATGTGTGGTTATGTGTGATGTGGGATTATTGAATGATTTGATTGTGTGGGTTTACATGATGTTGGGATTGAGATGATGCTAGGTGTTGATGTATGAATTATGCAACATGCCTTTTAGGTAGAATTGATGATGCGTGTGAAGGTGGTTGTTAATGTGTTTAGGGTGGTAGACTATGACTTAGAACTGGCTACTGGAATCGGTAGGGAATGTAGGTATGGAATTGGACAATAGAATCGGTACGTGGAATTGACTTATGGAATTGGTTAAGGGAATTGGTAAATGGAATTGAGTAATGGAATTGGGTGGTGTGATTGCATGAACTAGTTGAACTGGGGTCGTATGATTGATTTGAATGAAATTGATGTTGTGTGTGATGGTGATTGATAGTGTGTCTTTTGGTTATCGTAGTAAGGTTGGAGTCTTGAATGTGGATTGGTAAATGGTAGAGAAGAATGAGGATGTCAGAATTGGTCGAATTGTGGCTAGGAATCGTGTTAGATGAATTATGTAAACTAGATAGATTATGTGGTTTAATCTAGTAATGCTCAATAGGAGAGTTGAAATGGTAAATTGATGCCGTCGTGATTGTTACTGTTATGTGGTGTTGGGTGACTGGTGTGATTGTATGGTTGACTTGTGTGAGTGTATAGTTGACTAGGTGGCTAGAAATGGGAGTGCGGAGTTTAATAGACTTAGAACAGAATTAGGTCTTGCATGAACCTATGAGAGTAAAACTGAATAACTGTCTTGTGATTGACGTATGATGATTGTGCTGATCTATGTGTGACGTGGGGATTGGGATATAAGATGATAGCTAATGTATTTGATCTAGAAATGTGAGATGAGATGGGGTTGGATGTGATGAATTCTATGATTGTATCTATTATTGCCAGTTGTGGTTAGACTAGAATTATGTCCTAGAATTGGAACATAGAATTGGTGTTTGGAACTAGAACGTGGAATTGTGTGGTGGAATCATGGTGTGGATTTGTGATGTGGGTTTGTGTTGTGGTATTGTGATGTGACATTGTGATGTGTAATTTGTGTAGTGGATTTGTAAAGTGGAATTGGGAAGTGGGTTTGTAAAGTGGAATTAATCAAATGGAATTGGGTAAATGGAATTTAAATGATAGAACTGGAAGGAGTCAACGTTACCCCAAATGTGTTTCACCCACCGACGGACTGGTGGTTAGGGCCTACCGACGGACTGGTAGATTAGTCTCCCGACGGGGAGTGGAATTGTGGAATTGTGGAATTATGGAATTGTGGATATGTGACGTGTTCCCCATGCGGTAGGGGAGCACGAGGCCGGCGGGGTAGCGGGGAATAACTCCTTATGGCGCCTAATGAACTCACCTAGATCAATGAATGTGTGGTATGTGTTAGTGATGAGAATGCTTGGTTATGTGCGGTGGTGTATGCGTGTTTGTGAGTGTGTGTGGAATAAGATGCATGTGTGATTCGTGTATGGTATGTGTATTGGAGGTGTTAGTGAGGTGCCTAGTGTTGTGTTGTGAATTATGTTGTTGTGATGAGATGTGAGATAGGAGTTGAATGGTTTAGGATTGATGATGATGATAAGTGTGAATTTGGGTAATGTGGGTGTTGTGGTTAATGTGTGGGTGTTGTGGTTGATGTGTGAGTGGAAGTGTTGTTAGTGATAGTGAGTTGTATTGTGATGTAATGTTGAACTGTGCGCTACATGAGTTGGCTATATCGTGTACTTGTGAATGGATGACTTGGGTTACATTGTTAAGACTGTTAGTTGTGGGCAATGGACTGAGTAGTGCACCTGTGTGATCACCTAGAAAATATGAAGGAGAAATGGAGAGTAAATGTATGTGTGTGAAGGTGAATGTATGAGTATTGATTGAATTGGGGGACGAGTGGTTACATGATTTTGGTTATGTTTGTGCATGTGGTTTTCTCTGTTGCATAATGTGGAGTTGGATGCGGTGTAATGTTGAGCTTATGCATGTTAAACTCTTGTGGATGTTAATTGAGATTTGAGCTTATGTGATCACCTAGTATCATGTTAGGAATTAAAATGAGGATGGTTGTGTCAGATTCCATTGTTGTTTGTGTGCGGAGTTGGGATCGCTCTTAGGCTAGGTTCGGCGCATAGTTAAACCCAGTGGGTTCGCTCAGTTTCATTAGGAAGCTGATCCCCCCCAGTTTCTCTTTTCAGGTGTTCGGTTGAGTTCGGAGGAGTTGCAGGTTGGAGTTGTGAAGTGAAGATTAGGAAGCTATTGTGGAGTGACCACTGTTTTAATTTTAGATTTCAGTTGACACCTTTGGTTGTGAATTTTGTAATCGTTTTGAGATTTGGTTTCGGATTTCAGATTTTATGTAATGAAGGCCTTCAGTTGATTTTGAACTTTTTAATGGAGAGTTGTTTCTGTTTCCGCTGCGTTTTACTCCTTTATTTAAATGCTGTATCTTCGAGTAGCACTCAAACCGGTTCGACCACGGGTAAACCCGGGTCGGTTTGGGACGGGTGTTACAAGTGGTATCAGAGCCTGGTTAGTTGCTGCTGTGTTGGTGATTCGTCTCTTCTTCTAGAGGAGTAATTAACCTCATATGGGGAAAGGATGGAGCATCAGCACAAGACCAACTTTCCAGGAATTTTCAAAGTGTTTTGAAATGGGTGGGAAGTTTTGAAAGGAAAGTGTTTTGAGCTTGAAAGGAGAGTGACTTGAAATGCAATGTGATTTATGAAAATTGATCAACTGAAATGTTTTGTGTCCTCCTGTAGTGAAAAGGGTGTCAGAGTAGTTGGGAGTGGAAGTGGTGGTAGACTAGGAGGTTGGTTGGAAGAGTAGAGCCCTTGTAGAATTTTGTTGAGTTAAGTGGAGTGTTCGAGGAGTGTGAAGTTCTGGTCGGAGGTGTTAGCTGAGAGTTTTCTTGCTTGCTTGTGTTGTGCTTGTGCTCTCGTGTGAGTTGTGTTGGTTGCGTTTTGGTTGTGTTCTTGTGGTGAGTAGTGCCGTCGAGGTTCGGTTGTGCGTGTCTGTTAGGTAGAAGTTCGAAGTAGTGTGGGAGTAGTGCCCTTAGAAGGTGTGTGTTGTTAGAGCCGTTAAAAGGAAGTTTCGGGAGGTAATGTGATCCCTATGTTGCTGCTGCATTTGTTGCTGTGATTTGTGGTTGCGTTGCTAGAGTGAGTTGGGTTGTGATTTCGGGGACGAAATCTCTTGAAGTTGTGGAGACTTGTAACATCCCCGCCCAACCAAACGGATTGGAACTCGAGTTTGGATGGTTTAGACATTGGAAACAATGTTCTTGAGGTCCCATCGAAGTTCGGGACGTTCGAATTTGAGTTGGGTCGAGTTAAAACACCTTGGGGGTGCATTTGATGATACGTGGGCCGTGTTTCATGCATTGAGTGTTAAAATTCGGATTTTAGGAGTTTCTTCACTTTTTCATTTTCTCCATCTTCCCCCAAACCCGTGTTTGAAGAACCAAAAACCCATTTGGGTCAATCCTTGATTCCGGGAGTTGTAGAGCTCCGATTGACGATCCGTTTCTTGCTACACGTTCGTGGCGGTGAGAGGAAGAGATCGCTAGTCATGGTTCTGGCTGGGTCGGAGCAGGCTGCTGTCCGTGGAAGAAGGAAGAGCTACGTTTTTGTGTCTCAGCCAGAAATCTCCAAAACTTCAAACCTCGATTCTGAGAGTTGTAGAGATCCGATTGGCGATCCGTTTCTTGCTATGAGTTCGTTGTGATGAGAGAAAGAGATCGCACCCAGAAGTTCTGGATATTTCGAAGTAAGATGCTGTCGGTGAAGAGGAGGATAGCTACGTTTTTGGTGTCTGAGAGTTTGGTTGTTCGGGTTTCTTGAAGAGTTTAGAGCCTCGTCTTCTTGTCAGGTGAGGGTTTAGCGTACGATAGGTAGTCTTGTCAGTGTGAGGAGTTACAATTCAGACTTAGAAAAATGTAGGACCTTGCATGAAATTGAAAGAGAGTAAAAGGGGAAAATTGTTCTGCAATTGATTATTCTGTGAAATATGCTGTTTTGATGATTGTTGGATATTTGTTAATTGATGGATTGGTTGATGATTGATGGTTGTTTGTGATGAGTTTTATTGGAGAAATTGATTAACATGGATGATAAATTGATCGAAACTAGTAAAGAGTGATAGGAGGGACGGGTCTGTGAACATGAGAATTGTGTATATTATGCTATTCTCAGTTTGTGGTTGCAGGAGGGTGGTCCTGCCAATGTGGGGTCGCCCTTAATTGATGAACAGGTGGATGGCTCCACCAATGTGTGGTCATCCAATGAAGGACGTACAGGAGGGTAACCCTACGACTCATGACATGGCTTCCCCTGTACTTGCAGGTGGGGGTGGCCGGTGAGCTAGCCGTTTACCCTTAAACTGTTTGTGTCGTGGGAGGCGTTGAATGTCTTGTGATGTGTGGTTATGTGTGATGTGGGATTATTGAATGATTTGGATTGTGTGGGTTTACATGATGTTGGGATTGAGATGATGCTAGGTGTTGATGTATGAATTATGCAACGTGCCTTTTAGGTAGAATTGATGATGCGTGTGAAGGTGGTTGTTAATGTGTTTAGGGTGGTAGACTATGACTTAGAACTGGCTACTGGAATCGGTAGGGAATGTAGGTATGGAATTGGACAATAGAATCGGTACATGGAATTGACTTATGGAATTGGTTAAGGGAATTGGTAAATGGAATTGAGTAATGGAATTGGGTGGTGTGATTGCATGAACTAGTTGAACTGGGGTCGTATGATTGATTTGAATGAAATTGATGTTGTGTGTGATGGTGATTGATAGTGTGTCTTTTGGTTATCGTAGTAAGGTTGGAGTCTTGAATGTGGATTGGTAAATGGTAGAGAAGAATGAGGATGTCAGAATTGGTCGAATTGTGGCTAGGAATCGTGTTAGATGAATTATGTAAACTAGATAGATTATGTGGTTTAATCTAGTAATGCTCAATAGGAGAGTTGAAATGGTAAATTGATGCTGTCGTGATTGTTACTGTTATGTGGTGTTGGGTGACTGGTGTGATTGTATGGTTGACTTGTGTGAGTGTATAGTTGACTAGGTGGCTAGAAATGGGAGTGCGGAGTTTAATAGACTTAGAACAGAATTAGGTCTTGCATGAACCTATGAGAGTAAAACTGAATAACTGTCTTGTGATTGACGTATGATGATTGTGCTGATCTATGTGTGACGTGGGGATTGGAATATAAGATGATAGCTAATGTATTTGATCTAGAAATGTGAGATGAGATGGGGTTGGATGCGATGAATTCTATGATTGTATCTATTATTGCCGGTTGTGGTTAGACTAGAATTATGTCCTAGAATTGGTGTTTGGAACTAGAACGTGGAATTGTGTGGTGGAATCATGGTGTGGATTTGTGATGTGGGTTTGTGTTGTGGTATTGTGATGTGGCATTGTGATGTGTAATTTGTGTAGTGGATTTGTAAAGTGGAATTGGGAAGTGGGTTTGTAAAGTGGAATTAATCAAATGGAATTGGGTAAATGGAATTTAAATGATAGAACTGGAAGGAGCCAACGTTACCCCAAATGTGTTTCACCCACCGACGGACTGGTGGTTAGGGCCTACCGACGGACTGGTAGATTAGTCTCCCGACGGGGAGTGGAATTGTAGAATTGTGGAATTATGGAATTGTGGATATGTGACGTGTTCCCCATGCGGTAGGGGAGCACGAGGCCGACGGGGTAGCGGGGGAATAACTCCTTATGGCGCCTAATGAACTCACCTAGATCAATGAATGTGTGGTATGTGTTAGTGATGAGAATGCTTGGTTATGTGCGGTGGTGTATGCGTGTTTGTGAGTGTGTGTGGAATAAGATGCATGTGTGATTCGTGTATGGTATGTGTATTGGAGGTGTTAGTGAGGTGCCTAGTGTTGTGTGTGAATTATGTTGTTGTGACGACATATTCTAAGCTTGGTTACGGCTGCCTACTACAAATTCTAAGTTTAGGGCTTCAAGGGAGGTGTGTGGTGCAAAACTGCATCATAGAGGGGGGTATTTATACTAAAAATTGACGGCTTAGGGGTTTTTCAGTCCCAGCCAGCGCTGCGCCTCCTAGCTAGCGCATAGCTGGCTGGGATTGAGGAAACCCTAACGGTGCTATGACGGTAACATTTTCTGACTGGCAGCCAGAGCTGCGCCAGCTGGGTGGCGCTGCGCTGGCTGGGTGGCGCAGCGCTGGCTGCTAGTCAGATTGTGCTATTTCTGGACATTTTTACGTGTTTGGCTACTGACGGTACATATTTTTTAAAATTATGCTACAAAATTCCAATTCCCCCTTTGATTACTCCCATCTCCATCTCCATCTCCCATTCTTCTTCCCGTACCCACCCAGCCAACTGCCCAAATCCTCACCCAACAACCACCTTTCGACTTCAACTCCCAGAACTACTGACTCCACAACCTTCTTCCTCCAGCCGTTCACCCTCCCCAACACCACCGACCCCCCCAAGCCTCCCCTGTTTTAACTCCTTGCAGCACAACCCCAGCTCGACTCCACACCTTCCCCTCCCCTCAAACCCAGAATCGGCGATTCAGATTTGGAAGAAAGGGCCAATAGAGGTGGTCGATTTCAGATTTGGAAAAAAGGGCTGGCGGAGGTGTGAGTTCGATTTCTAAAACCCACTTCCGCTATCTAGGTCCGCCGCGTGGAAGGGGAATCGACGATCTAGGATTAGATAGAGAGCACCGTTGTCGTCGAAGGGTCCCATAACCTCCGCTCTACCTCCCTTCCTCTCAGATCTCACATCCTGCCTCTCCGACTTCCAAGCTTAACTCCGAGGAGGAAGGGAATTCGGCAATTGATGCGGCGACGACGTCCTAGTCGACGGTTACGAATCGACGCGAGAAGAATGAGGCTCAACCGGCGGCGGGCGGCAATTTCAGATGTGGGTTTCAGTCTAACCCCCCACCATCGCAGACCATACACCCTGCAAAAATAGTTTAATTAATAATTTACTTCATAAGTGGGAACCCATGGTAAATATTAATCCACGTGGATGATTATCTATGGGCCAAAATCCGACGTGGCGTACACGTCAATGGTCAACCATGACAACTAAGTTGCCGTTAGTAACTTCGTGTAAAATGTCGTTAACTTTAACGGTCAACTCGGTCAACTGGTTAGGTTTGGCGTGAAAATGAAAGGTTTTGCATATTAGTGTGACTCAAATAGTTTTGGCTATGTTTGACATTCTTCGGAAAGGTTTGGCTACAAACTTGTTTTTGGCCTATAAATTAGTGTTTCTTACTTAAAAGAGTACATAATGTATGGTTTTCAAAACCGGACCACTAAGAGGTCAAAGCCAAATATGACACCGGCCACCACTACAAGAAAACAGAACATTAGTTATGGTTTTTTAGCATCATTAGTCACGGTAAAAACCGTGACTAAAAATTTTAGTCACGGTTTAGTAAACCGTGACTAAAATGGACATTTTTTGTCACGATTTCTAGTGAAACCGTGACTAAATTTTTTGTCACGGTTTGCTCGTAAATCGTGACTGAATTTAGTCACGGTTTCTTGTGAAACCGTGACAAAAAATGTCCATTTTAGTCACGATTTCTTTTAAAACCGTGACAAATCAGGTGACCAAAGTGTTTTATTGAAATTTTCAGTGACCCATTAGTTAATTTCATGAATTACAAGTCCAGACCTGAACCTTTTCTGTCATGCAAAATGATCCGTAAAATTAAAATGTTAACAAGATGTCCCAATTAATTGCAAACTAGTCACTCAATTTATTTATTGTATCAAAAAAACCAATTACAATTTTAACTAATATAAAAAATGAAAAATTACAAAATAATAAATAGATTCAGTCGGCGCCTTCGATTTCCACAGCCGCAATAACCGCCGCCTCGATTCCCCTTGCCGTGAGCAGCGCCGCCTCGATTCCCCTTGTCGTGAGTAGCGCCACCTCGATTCCCGTCGACCCCGTGCTCCAATGCCCAGCCGCCCCCAGCTTTCTGGCAGATGAATGAGAAGACGTCCACGACAGAGGAAGGAGTCGTCGACGATGGCGACAGAGGAAGGAGTCCTCGACGACGGCGACAAAGGAAGGAGTCGTCGACGGATCTCCAGATTCGGATGACAGCATCGACGGATCTCCAGATCCCTCATCTCCGCCGCCTCGTGATTCTAACCCGTTGCCGCCTCGCGATTTGAACCCATCGCCGCCTCGCAATTTGAACCCATCGCCACCTCGTGATTTGAACCCGCCGCCGCCTCTAATCCGCCGCCGCTCGATTTTAACCCGCCGCCGCCTCTAATCCGCCTCCTGTAAAGTGGAGATGGAGAAGGTGGTGGTCTTGTGTGGGACAGCGGAGGTGATTGAGGAAGGGTGGGTGGTGTCGGTGGGGGAAGTGGTGTAGGGTGGGTGGTGTCGGTGGAGGAAGTGGTGTAGGGTGGGTGGTGTTGGTGGGGGGAATTGGTGTTGTTTGGGGAGAGAAGAAGGTGAGGATGAAGAAAGGAAGTGGTGTTGTCGGCGATAGAAAAATGGAGATGGGAAGAAGATGATGAGATGGGAAGGAGATGATAGAAGAATGGAGATGAGAATGGTGTTGGAAAGATGATAGAAGAATGGAGATAGAAGAAGGGCAGGAAAGAGATGTAAATGGTGTTGGATTGCCAACATGGCATATTATTGCTCAGATATCGAAATACCTCTGTCACGGTTTGTATGAAAACCTTGATAAAATTTGTCACGGTTTTAATAAATCGTGACTAATTTTGTCACGGTTTTCATACAAATCGTGACTAATTAGTCACGGTTTTATAAAACCGTTACTAATTGGTCACGGTTCATAAAAACCGTGACAAATTTTGTCACGATTTTCATTCAAACCGTGACTAATTTGTCACGGTTTTATAAAACCGTGACTAATTAGTCATGGTTACATAAACTGTGACTAAGAAACCGTGACTAATATGCCTTTTTCTTGTAGTGCACCAATCATATGGTGACATGTGGCGACTTGACTCAACTACTAAGAAGTTATAAATAGACCCTAACCTCATGAATAACAGGGCCACACCATATAACTTACATAATCATACCTTCACAGACTCCATTGGTTGTGCGCTTAGCACACATATGCCCAAGGAACCTCCAAACACTTATGGGAACTCTCGATACTTCTCTGTCTCACTCACCACCATTCATATAAAGCTTACCCTGCTTTATCATCCTCTTACTACTATCTGTCTAACGCTCTACGAGGTACAAGCTCGACGTCAGGAGTCAGACGTTTCCATTCTATTGATCTTACACTCGAACCAACTCACTGAACCAACCCAAGAAATTTGGGACGGAACAATATCTAATTACCTTAAGGACTCGTTTGGTATGAAAAAATTACACCGGGATTTTGTAGGAAATACCTCCAGATGGAATTACGGCGAGGGATGATGGATGTCGTTGAACAGGGGTGGGGAATGGTGGAGGGTGCAATTGTGTTCTTAAAAAAATGTCTCCTTAAAGATTGTTGATTGTTTTTAGTGCAAATTAAAATTGTGCCCCATTAGCAAGGAACGACTCGTCCTCAAAGAAGATAGCTAAACTGTGCCCCATTGACAAAGAACGGCTCAACTCTTCTGTCTCTTTACTATATGAAAATAACAAAATAATTGGTTGAATCCAATTAAAAATAATAATAATTAAACAATGGCTCTCATCATAGGTGTTTTTTTTTGGTTAAACTCATCATAGGTGTTACAAGTCATTAAAAAGTACACAAAACTATTTTCTAAACGCTAGATATTGATTCGTTAAGGAAGTTAGCTCTTTGGCCCTTCTAGTTTGCCAACTTAACAGATAGCTCCATATATTATAAATCCCTTTTTTTATCCATGCTACTTCAATTACTTTGTCGTCTGCGTTCTTCCATTTCTAACTTTCGTTTTCATAACGTTAATTGATGCGCATTCAGTACACCATGTTAGCTCCAATAGCCATGCATTAGCTTACTAAAAAAGTTTTAATTGGGAATTTAAATATATGGTGAACACTCCGATGCTCCTAGCTAGGTGGGAGTACCCGGTACTCCCGCCTGCATGTCGCAATCCCATCCATCCATTCAATCAACGGATCTGAAGGCTTTAAATTAATTATGATTTTAATATTTTATTTTATTTATATTTCCCTGAAACTTAATTACAATATGATACCTGATATTAAATAGAAATGCAAGTAAACTATTAAAGTTTTTAGAGAGAATTAAATTGACCCAAAGTTAACTTTAAGTCATCATCTTCAACCTATCCCCCATTCTATCTCCCCTACTATTTTTTAAAGAAGATCCCTGCTATTTAGCTTATGAGTTTTAATTCTCCTGAACAAACCCACCTCACTTGATATCCATCTCCGACTGTCCCCAACAACCCACCTCCATTCGAAATCCGAATAGCCACAACACCGATGGAGGAAAGATTAAATCACCAGCCTAATAGTGATGGAGGGTGGTCGTTGCAACTAATGTAGGCGGTGGAAGAAGGTTCTAACCTCGGCGGTGTCGGCGACCGCCGGCTCTCAACCTCCGTTGGACCGTACATCTCCGATGGAGATGCTGACATTGGGATGTTCAGGTCCGACGTCCTCAATCGGCCCAATCATAACGTCTGATTCAAATATTGGGTTGATAGCCTCCGATGATGTTGCTGGGAGGTTTCGGGTCAGCGTCAGACGATTAACAAACCAATCAGGGTTGGGTTATTTGATCTGACCACTTGCTTGGTTCGAATAATCGTAATATGTTCAACTCAAGTTTTGTTTTCGGGTTGATTGATGGAATTAAATGGGATCGATTTCGTTGATTTCAAATATTTAATAAAATATCCTAATTTCTTTATTTGGTCTTTATCATTAGTTACCGTGATCTTGGTATTACAGTCCATATTTGATTTGACTGATTAGTGATTAGTTAATTCTTATACCAAATTTTACCTATTTTTACGGATTGGTTAATTGTTTTTTAATGAAAACGGATTGGTTAATTGGTATACGCGGCTCCGGATCCGGACCCAACCTTTAAAGGTTGGGCCGTTCCAACCCATTTGACAGGAGGGGTATTCTCGGAATTTCAAAAATATTAATTTAACCCTAATTATCCCTAGCAGCCGCCTCTCCTTCCCTCATTCTTCTCCTCCGTTCCACTCTCGCTCCTTCTTCTTCTCCTCCGTTCCAGTCTCACCTCCGGCCGCTGAAGGAGCTGATCCCCATTTCCAGTGTTTAGATCAATATCCTTTGTTTCTTGTGTTCAATAGATTAGATTTCATCGAAATTGTTTTGGTTCTGCCTGATATTGCAATTCTCTGATCTGATCGGAAAGATTGATAGATGAGCGAGAATCTATCGTCAGGCGAAAGTGAATGTGTTTGCACAGTTGAGAAAATATATTTGACTGCGCCTCTGCCTTTTAGCTCCGACATTCCTCTCCTCAATAGGAATTTGCCGGTGACAAGGTCGATACATAGATTCATTATATTTGTCTGATTCATCTTGATTTTTGTACTTGTTTCGATTGTTGTTGATGAAAGGTAGGAGTGGGGATGATGAAAAAAACCAGAGGGATTCCCACTGAATCTAATAGTGATTATTAACCAGCTACTTCTGACCCACCCTTGTTCATCAACATCTCTACTTGTGCTTTGTTTGTTTCTTTTGTTTTGATTTTGATTTGAAATAAACGAAATTGATTGGGGGAACTGTGAGCTGGTGATATAGATGATAATATTTGCTACTCTTGAGAGTAAACAGTGATGATATTTTTATCCACCAAGATCTTCGAGGCTTACATTTACTTACCCCACTTTCTGTATTGGCTGCTCCATCTTTTGATTAAATGCATTTTGGTTAATTATTTCATTGTGTTGTTTGTTTCGTTGAGTATAATATTATTTGCAGGTTCCTGATTGAAGATGACGTCCATCTCCTCAGACATATTACTGCATCTTGTAACTAGAAATTAGTTATATTTAATTGTTTTATTCCAGTGTACATGTTATGAAGTTGTATGCTTTCTCTTGCTTCAACTATGTAATATGTGCATCTTTCTTATTGTTAGTAGCAAAGATTGTAATTGCAGTGTCATCAAATTATTTGATTATCTAATATCTTCTTTCACATGAGATGTCCACGTTTAGATTAATAGATTAGAAACAAAGGATATTGATCTAAACACTGAAGTGGCAAGAAACAGAGGATGTGGAGAAGCCGAAGGAGCTGAGATGATGGCGGGGAGGTCAAGGGCGTCTGGTAAGAGAGGAATCATGGAGGAGGAGCTGGATGTGACGACTTGCATGTGTTTTGGTGGTGGTATTGGAATTAGGGGTAGTAGCATTGTTCAATCTTTTTGGCTGTTGCATTATTTTTTTGATGATGATGATGTGTAGATGATGATGTTGATTGTTTTCCGCATTTGTTTCGGTTGAATGTCAGTTTTGTTCTTGCTTTTGGTAATGTTGTAGTAGGTGTTTTTTGCCGTTTCTTGTTGAGGCTTTTGCCGACTCATGACTCGTAGTTTATAGTTAGCTTGATAAGTTAACTAGTTAACTCGGTTGGTTAACTAGTTAACAACTTGATAAGTTAACTAGTTAACACGATTGGTTAACTAGTTAACAACTTGATAAGTTAACTAGTTAACACGATTGGTTAACTAGTTAACAACTTGATAACTAGTTAACTCGGTTGGTTAACTAGTTAACTCGGTTGGTTAACTAGTTAACAAAAATAACTGTTATCAAGTAAAAAATTTGTCAACTAGTTAACAACTTGATAAGTTAACTCGGTTGGTTAACTAGTTAACAACTTGATAAGTTAACTAGTTAACACGATTGGTTAACTAGTTAACAACTTGATAACTAGTTAACTCGGTTGGTTAACTAGTTAACAAAAATAAATGTTATCAAGTAAAAAATTTGTTAACTAGTTAACTAGTTACTAATAAAATAACTAGTTAACATCAGAATAACCTGTTAACTAATTTTGATAACAAGTTATCCCCTAAAAAATGTTAACTAGTTAACAACAAAAAATAACATGACTAGTTAGATAACCTGTTAACAAAAAATCTTGTTAAAAATTTGATTATATAATTATTTGTTAACTAGTTATCAGGTTAACTAGTTAAAGGAAAAAAAAAGTTTGAAAAAAAAATTTTTTGAATTTTTTTTTCGCCGGAGCCTCGCCGGTCGCCGGAGACGGCAGCCGATCGTCGGAAAGTTACTGTCCCTGGAAATATTATTTGTTTAATTTAAATATAAAAAATAATATTGTTTATTGAATTTAAATATAAAAAATAATATTGTTTATTGATTTAAATATAAAAAATAAATTATGTGTGTAAAGTCCTAAATACCACTAATAATCTAGATCATTGGATTGGTCAAAATGTCAAAGGGTGATCTAATGGTGAAGAAAAGATTGGAACACTTCCAACCCTTGGAAAGGGTTGGAGTCTGATCCTTTGCATCTTCCATGAAAAATCCATTAAAAAAATTATTATTTTTATTAATATCCTTGTAAGGCTAACTTCAGCACTATGGGCAAAATAGCAATGGCTAAACCCCAATTTGCACATTTAGCCATCTCGAAAACAACAATTGCTCAAACCCTAAATATAGCCAGCAATATAATTTTATGTGTTGATTTTGATAAATCTAATTTATGAATACCAAATTTAATTATTTTTAGTTTAAACTTTTTACGGTTGTTCATGATTATTCGATACGAACAAACCGATAAAATTTGAGTAATTTCCAAGTTAAATTTTTGTAGCTCATTTTTTTGTGTTTTATTTCAATTATGTCATTGATTATTGATAGATCACATCTTCTTTGAATTTTCTCACCACCTCTATTTGTCTACGAAGAAAGAAAGGAAACAAATAAAATGAGCTAGAAGATGATATGTATTTAGGAGGGCTTTTCACTAAAATAAATAAAAAAAATTAACTATTAACCTAAATAAATACGTTTCAAAACTATTTATTTGTGTAAATATAATCGCCCCAGCCATAGGCGATATCGCCCCAGCATAGGCGATATCGCCCCAGCACCGAGGATTGCTGGTCAAACCGATTCTAAACTGCCCAACCAACCGAGTAAATGCTGTCTGGCTGGACACATGGCAATCTCGCCCCAGCCATAGGCGATATCGCCCCAGCCACAGGCGATATCGCCTAGGCTACCGGCGATCTCGCCCGAGGGTTGGAGACCGGGCTATCTCGCCCCAACCCCTATAAATACCCCATTTTTCAACTCATTCTCCCACACTACTCGGTAACCCCCTAAGGCAAAGGTAAGTCTCATTTCTCCTTTTTTTTAAATTACATTATTTAGTTTAGGGTTTTAGGTTAGAGAATTAGTTTAGGGTTTTAGGTTAGAGAATTAGTTTAGGGTTTTAGGTTAGAGAATTAGTTTAGGGTTTTAGGTTAGAGAATTAGTTTAGGGTTATTATGGTAGATAATTAGTTTAGGGTTATTATGGTAGATAATTAGTTTAGGGTTTTAGGTTAGAGAATTAGTTTAGGGTTATTATGGTAGATAATTTTTTCCAAAGTGATTTATTAACACTGTCATATTGACGTTGTAGGATTTTTATAAAACGGAGAGGACCTTTTCTCGCACCATTACACAAGGTACGTAGTACATACATTATTTATTGTTCTTATGTCATTGTGAACCATGTTATTATTTATGGATAGTTTAGAGAATTAGTATGATGTTGAGGTTAGCGAATTAGTATAATATTGAGGTTAGACAATTAGTATAATTTTGAGGTTAGAGAACTAGTATACTTTTGAGAAAGAGAATTAGTATAAAATAGTTTTTCTAACAATTTACTATACAATAGATGTCGAACTATGGATGGGATGAACCGTTGGTGGATCGGATTCCCGAGAGCGTTAGGCCTCAACCTGGTGATTGTTCTCTACTGTGGGGGGAGAACAAACATAGGGCTACTTTAGTGTGGCGTGACCCACATGCGTGCAAGGCGCTGAAGTTGCGACAGCGTAGTTCTTGCTTAGAGTGGAGTTCAGAGTACGAGGCATTCTTGCGAGAGTGTCGACTCCTCCCTGTTGTTCGTTTACTCGGTTTCACACCGTGTAAGGAGCTCGTCACAGCATTGATTGAGAGGTGGCGGCCAGAGACGAACACATTCCACCTGGTACCGGGCGAGGCGACGATCACCTTGGAGGATGTTGAGGTACTTACGGGTCTTCCTATCGATGGAGTTCCTGTTACCGTAGCAGTGGACAGACGTGAGCCGGGTCTCATATGTGAGGAGTTTTTGGGTGCCCGACCCCCAGCTGGGAGTTGTACGGGACAGTCAGTGAAGATCTCGTGGGTGAAGGGCATGTTTGATCGTCTACCGGCTGGTGCTCCAGCAGATGTTGTTCTCCGCTATGCACGAGCCTACACTTGGGTTCTTATTGGCGCCATTCTACTAGCTGACCGGACTGGAGACTTGATACCGGTTCATCTACTCCGGCTTATTGGGGACTCTGCGGTTGCATCCACGTTCAGTTGGGGTAGTGCGGTACTAGCATGGCTGTATAAGGCCATGGGGAGGGCGGCCTTCTTCACGGCTGGGAGTCAGAGGGGTACAGGTGACTTGGGAGGCTTCACCTTGCTGGTCCAGCTCTGGGCCTTGGAGAGATTCCCGAGCATAGCCGAGCGCTACGTAGCAGGTGGTGACCCACCAGATGCTGACACCGTTCCTCGTGGTGTGCGCTGGATGTCTGTCATCCGGCGCCACCAGCATCGCGTGGCTATGAAGCTGGAGGAAATACGCTACGCACTTGATCGGAACACGGAGTTCGTGGTTAGGAATCTTAACCTCATTACATACTCTCTCTGATTTTCTTAATTCTTCCTTACAATATATTTATTAATTCTCCAGTGGATGCCGTACGCCTTTCGAGAGGAGGACTATCAGTTGGAGGACGATGTGTTCTGGCGAGCTGTTTGCCCCATGCTGTGCATAGACTGTGTCTCATGGCACCATCCTGATCGTTGCATGCGTCAGTTCGGACATGGTCAGCGTATCCCACAGGACGCCGAGCCTGCTGCTCGCGTCGAGGAGTTACTAGGCCTAGACTTCAGAGCACCAGTACATGATTGGGGTGCTAGGTACCTACAGTACTTCCGTCTCTGGGAGGAGCGGGATCAGCACATTGCCGAGGGCGAGGTGAGAGCAGATCCATTGAGCCACCACTTCCATGATGAGTACGACGAGTGGTACAGGAGACGGACACGCCTGGCCATATCACACGATGGTGCACAGTTTCAGGGGATGGTTAGTGACCACCTACTTGAGTAACTGTAGGCAATTTAGTATTCCCTTAGGGTACACTAACTTTTATTTTTGTTTTGCCTTTCAGATCGCCTCGTTGGAGCAGGCTACCATTTTGAGTGGTACGAGTGATTCTCACATGAGTCATGTGCTCCGATCTGGATTGGCTATGAGCGGAGCATATGAGCGCCTTCCCGATCGAGGACCACACCGCCCACGTGCAGCATCACGCCTGCCGACATACACTCCCTATGATGGCTATCCCATCCCACAGAGAGGTCACAGTACAGGGTTGGATGATGTCGATTACGGCGGTCTCGCGCACCATGATGTGGGATACGCACCTCCACCCTACTATGTGTGGAACGAGGATTTCGCTGACGGGCGGACTTACAGTTTCGATGACCCTCCTCAGTACCAGGCTACGGCGCCTCAGTACCAGCCGACGGCACCTCATTACCAGCATGCAGGACACCCAGGTGCGTCGAGTAGCCAGCCGTATGGGCCCACCAGCCAGCACGTTGATCAGAGCCATCCGGTCGGCTCCCAGGGTTTCTCGGAGGACAGTGGGTTTGAGGATTGGGCCCATCGACCTGATTTCGTACCGCAGTCCACCCAGACACCACCGTACACTCACATGTTACGTGATCGGACTACATTGCGTCCACCGGATTGCTACACGGACGAGCAGCGACAGAGACGCCAGAGGGGTCGGAGGCATTGACACTCACATTTGTAGTTTTTCGTTTCTGGATTTATGTTATGGTTTACTGTTTGTATTTGTCGTACTATGGTGATCGATTGTACTTGTTTCGGCTGTTGTAGTATTCATTTGTCGTATTATGGTTTCGATTTTACTGATTTGCACTTTCATGTCATTTTCCTGTTAATGTTTTTGCAATGAAATTCAACCATTTCGATCTATATGTGGATGGAACACTACTGCGCCACATTTTATTATAACAAACTTCACTACGAAAATTACATAAACAACAGTTCCAACACGGTTCAGGTCCGAGGGTTTCTCATAATGAAATTCATAAGCTCTTGTTGTTCTTTGATTTTCTGGTTCAGTTGTCGAATCATCTCGTCCTTCTCCCTAACGACCCTTTGGTTCTCCCTCTTAGCTCGATCAAGTTCTTTGTCCTTCGCCCGAATTATATTGTCCTTCTCCCTTCTGATCTTGTCCACAGCCTCCCGAACCACCAATGTTTCAAAATAACCACAACCCTTGTTCTTTAAAAAATGGCAACGAAACATGCGGGTTAGGAAATATTAATGGGATAGGTGACAAATTAAGAAAATCATTCCAGTCTTTATACCTCCCTCTCAAGCGGACACCCAAAATAGGGTTCGAGATCCTTCAGTTGAATGGATCTTGTTGCCCTCAAATCACACCAGCAATTCACCTCACTCAGCTCATACTCGAACAGGTCTTCCTGAGGTTTCTTCATCTTGTAAAGTATACGATCAACTTCTGAAACTACACGACAATAGCAATTGTAATTAGTGCAAAATGTGAAGTAGACGGGGGAAACAAGGCATGTTTTTTACCTTTATCGCGAGCTCTACTTCTTTCCCCATGTGTGAACACCATAGTGTGACCGCGGTGGATGGAAACTGAATTCGAAAATTGGAAGTAGTGGTGTGTGTTTGGAAGCTGGTGATAGGAGGGTTTTATGATGCATACTGCCCCCTGTTGTGGCACAGGCGATATCGCCCGTGACCCAGGCGATCTCGCCCATGTCACAGGCGACATCGCCTATGCCTAGAGTGACTACCATTTTATTAAACAAACCGAGATAAAAACATTACAGATACACTATTTTATTTCACGCTTGATTACTAGAAGACGCCCCAGCACTGTCCCGTCTCCTTCCACATGTCCTTGCATTATGACCCACGCAACCGCATGTCCTGCACTTACTTGGGCGACCCTCCTCACGCCAATCCATCTCGTTTCTGATTCGAGAGTGTCGTGGACGACCCTGTCCACGAAGAAGATGAGGTTGCGGGATCACTGGTAGGCCCGTGTGTGGGATCCAGTCTTTAGGACCCAGTATTGGTTGGAATGACTGAGCATACACTAGCTGGGTCTTGGATACCAGATAGAAGGGGCTGACGTAGTTGTGCCAGTTAGCACCAGCAAATGTGCAACAAGCTACAGCATGGGAGCACGGTACCTTGTACCCCTGGAACTTCCCGCATGTGCAAGTCCCCTTACGATTCGACTGCCTATCGAACCGAACAACGTAGCTATTATTACAGCTACGGTTCTGATTGTTTGGACCAGACTTAACCTCGTAAACCCCGTTAGCCGCATCGTACGGCAGCACGTAGTGTCTGACGGAACTTGACGTAGATTCTTCGGTTAATTTCTGACAGTACTTCGTATACGCGTTCCCTTCTGCCAACATTCCCTGGTATTCCCCACGGCGCCTATGCCAATACTTGACCATACTATGGAATGTGTGCTCGATCACAGAAGACATGGGCAAACGTCGCACGCCCTTAAGTACTCCGTTCACGCATTCTTGCGCGTTGGTCGTCATGGTTCCCCACCGAGCACCGCCTCCCTCAGTGTTGTCATAGGCCAAGCTCCATAAGGGTAGTTCCTCATTCACCCATTTTGGCTCCCGTACGTTTTGTTCATCATGGATCGCCAACCATTCTGCCTTCTTGGCCTCAAACTTCCGCACATTCCCTTCTATTCCTGCGGGTAGCGATGAAGACTTCTATGAATATCTAGTTTGTATGAGAATATTGTATTAGTTAGGTTCAAATATACACCGTAAACAAGTTGACAAATACCTAAGTTCCAAAGGCGAGATTTTAAAGTTTGGTTGCGGTGTTTCTTGTTGAAGTTGCTTACGTAATGGCGTAGACACCACCTCCATACCCACCCTCGATCAATGTTGCGCATTGCCGCTGCTATCCCCTTGTGTCGATCACTGATGATTGTGATGTTGGCCCGATTGGTCACATGTCTCTGTAGATTCTCCATGAACCACTTCCAATTATCGTGATCCTCTTGGTCAACTATGGCGTACGCCAATTGAACAATCGATGTTGCCCATCGAATGTACTAGCCATCAACAACACTTGCTTGTACTTGCCCGTGAGGAATGTGCCGTCAATGATCATGACCCCAGCGCAGTGCTTGAAGGCTTCTATGCATGGCCCAAACGCCCAAAACACCCTCTTGAACATCCTACAGTTACCCGCCGGGTGGGTTATGATCTCGTACCGTGTCCCGGGGTTTGTGAGCCGAATAGCATTCAGGATTGTCTCAATGTTGTTGTATGATGCCACCCAGTCACCGTACAGCTTCTCGACAGCACGTTGCTTGCCAAACCACGCCTTCCGGTACGATATCTTGCGGTGGTACTTCTCCAGAATGCAATCAATAACTGTCTCAACCTTCAACCCCGGCTCTCTGCGCACAATGTGCATGATTGCATCTGAGATCAGCGTGACATCGAGCTGTGGGTGGGGCCCTAGTATCGTTGACCGGTCACAACTGTGGCCGTTGTTGAGTTGTCGTATTATCCAGAATCCATATCTGTTGCTAAGTGTAGAACGCATCCTCCAAGGACACGTCGGGTCGATGCACTTGATGGCCCATTCCTTCGGGTTGGAAGTGATTACCCTGTACTTATAGTTGCGGATGACTGCTTGGCTCTTCGTTAGGGACATCAGTTGACCTTTGGTAGAGAATGTCTGACCCAAGAAGAATTCCATCTCCACCGACCAGTACGCCTTCGCTGGGATCTGGAAGCGCCTGTCCATGGAGTAGGTGTTGGAGATTGTCATAATGTCGTCACAGTCGTCACCCTCGCTCGTGGCATGTTCCAGTGGCACATAAACTTCCACGCTATTTGCTGTGGCTCCCCTTTCTTCATCGTCGTCTTCCTCGTCGGATTGGCCAATGTCATCGTCGACGTTTGGATTCCCTTCGTCCGCCGAGCAATGGCTCCTTTCATCTCCAGAATCGTCAGTGCTGACATATTCATCTCGCGCCAACCCCTCTTGGTCAACCTCCTGGAACTCCGGACCGATATGACTGGTCGCCATGTATTCCCCATCATACGTTTGGCTCTGCTCTGCCATCTGATTTGGAATGACCCCCGAGAAATCGGAGAACTGAGACGGCTCCTCTTCCATCAAGGCGTACAACTCGGCAACTTCGAAAAATGGGTTGACGCGAACTAAGTCGTATATGACTTGTATGCCGTTGTCGTCCGATATCGGCCTAGAAACGAAATGCGACAGATTTCCCTCAGAACTGTATATCGGCATTCTCCAGACAAATGACTGGATTATCTGATCCGCTCCAAGACCCATTTTCCGCCGAAACACGGTAACCACACTATCATAGGTCGCTCGCTTGGTCATCTTCAGACGGACATTATTTCCCCCTTCGTAGGATAAGCCGGTCCAATCCTGGACGATACGGCCCCCCCAGAAAACTTGGATTCGGAATTCTCGTGACAAAGTGTAGTCGGCCATTTTAGAATGTTAGTTCTTTCGATTTGGTGACTAACCCCCGAAACTAACAAGGATTTATAGGGTGCTTAGTGATCCAAGATATAGGCGATATCGCCTATGCATTAGGCGATATCGCCCATGCCCTAGGCAATATCGCCTAATCCCTGGCTATTTTCACACCCGTGACTCAATCGAATCTAATCACGAGTCACGGGTGACAATCCACGGTGCTGGGGCGATATCGCCTATGCCTGGGGCGATATCGCCTATGGCTGGGGCGATTATATTTACACAAATAAATAGTTTTGAAACGTATTTATTTAGGTTAATAGTTAATTTTTTTTATTTATTTTAGTTAAAAGCCCTATTTAGGATTACCCTCGGTCCTGAAAAGATCAAAAGTGGAATCCTTCCATTTTCTGGAGGATGTTGGAACACAAAGACTACAAAGTTGGAAGGGTAACTTCTTATCGCCCGCGGGAATGGAACTTTTATTAAACTCAGTAGTTGCCGCATTGCCTGTGTATGCAATGGGGACCTACATGATTCCAATAACAACTTTAGACAGGATTAATAGTCTTATGGCCAATTTCTGGTGGGGGCGGACTGAGGGTAAAAAGAAAATTCATTGGATTGAATGGAAAAAACTTTGTACACCTAAAGATCAAGGAGGGCTAGGATTTAAAGATTTCAGTAAATTTAACCAAGCTCTGTTGGCAAAACAAGGATGGCGAATCATAAATAATCCAGAATTACTCCTCTCTCGAGTAATCAAAGGAAGATACTTCCACGAATCGGATTTCTTCCAGGAAAAACTAGGATATAGACCGTCTCATGGGTGGAGAAGCATTCTTTACGGAAGAGATGTATTGATACAAGGAATGAGATGGCAAATTGGTAATGGGAGAACCATAAGAATATTTAAGGACCCTTGGATTCCAAACTTCCCGTCTGCGTCTACATATCTCAATATCAGTGACGACCATCCTCTCGCTAATCGTGTTGTGGCAGAATTATTATCCATGAATTTGTGGAACATTCCAAAATTAAAAGAGTTTTTTCCCGTGTCGGACGTGATCGAAATCCTATCAATCCCTCTTCCTCTTTCTGAATGTGAGGACAAAATTTCATGGCAACTATCAAATTCCGGAGCTTATACGGTGGCTATGAACTATTAACACAGGCTCCATCCTTTGAGGAGGAATTTGGGCCGTCTCCAATTGACAGGAACCTAGGAAAAGAAGTTTGGAATCTTGAGATTCAACCAAAACTTAAAGTTTTCCTCTGGAAGATTTTCCATCAGATCCTACCCACTAGGACGATCCTGAAGGAAAAAATACAAGACATCCAGTTTGTTGGGACCATGAAGAATCAATTGAGCACTTGTTAATGTACTGTATCCTGGCGACAAAATTGGCAGATCTGACTAGAATCCCGCTAAGTTCTTTCCGGGGCCCAAATATTATTATTACATGGCGAGAAATATTACGGAAAAAGTTAGTTTCCCCACAAAAGGTGCTGATCCTTTGGTGGCGTATATGGAAGTCAAGGAATGAGGTTGTTTTCAACTTTAAACAAATACATCCAAGGATTCTAAAGGAATGTTTAGGCTCACTTAAAAGAACAAGTTTTAACCAATAATCTGGCAAAAACACAACATTTACGTCAGCTTCCTGTACCCAACAATAATTATGGACTATTACCAGCCACCAATTGGTTCAGTGTTAATGTAGATGGGGCAATCCGGAGTAACCAAGGTGGTGATATAGGCATGGTGATAAGAGATTTCCACGAGAACATCCTTTTTGCAGGGGGTCAATGCTTTTCCTATATTTGTGATCCTTTCACAATTGAAGCCTTGTCAGTTAGAACGGCTCTCCTATGGATAAGAAACTCGACATTACAGAATTTAATAATAGAAGGTGATGCCGAACAAGTTCATGGCCGAGTCATTGATCCAAACAAATCTCATCCACTGGGAGGGATTGTTATCCAGGAAATTCGAACCCTACTCAAAAGAATGCCTGGGGTGATTTATAAAACCATTCAAAGAACAAGAAACTCAACTGCACATGATGTAGCCAAATTTGCGCTTAATTTTATGCAGCATGGTTTCTGTATGCATAATTTTACTCGTTTTGCAGTACAAATTCAGAATTAAGGATTAGCCTTAGGTTTAGGTTTGTCCTTTAAATCAACCCCCCCCCCCCCCCCCCCCCCCCCCTCCTTTTTTCCTCTTCCTTTTTTCTCTTTTTAGTTAGGATGGTGCACGATCTATGGTCCTCCGTAACTAGAGTTGCCACGACAAAAAAAAAAAAGCTATAAAGATAACTTTACATTTTAAAGAAGAACACATGACCCAAACTTTGTAAGGGGACTTACGACATCATCGTCGGACTGGCCACTTGATCGTTTCTCGTTGGCCTTTCTCAGTGCCCCTTTCCATGAGTTGCAAGCTTTCCCTATAGCGTGGAATGGAGACACTATTGAGCCTTGAGTGTAGGATGACCGAATTCCTTGTACATCATCTCGATCCTACCCCAAAAAGTATGACTGTCTTGCTCAACCCCCATGTCTCCATTGCAAGAAATTTTGCAATAAGCACAACACAAGGATCGGTCTTCATCAACGGACCAATGAACTCCTCTTTTGTTCATGACGAATGTGCTAGGGGCCACTTTTGCATATACATATTTATGATCGTTTATAGTCGTTATTTCTATCATTGTACATTTATGGCCGTTATGATTTTTGAAAATATTTATATATGTCAAGTAATCGTCAAATAATCGTCTCATGGGTCGAAACTCACTTAAAATCCTATAGAAGAACGATTAAAGATGGACAAATAATTATGATCATGTGCCTTTTCCATTTGTTTTATTCATTTAGTGGTGGAGTCCCTTCTTTTTTTTATTTATTTAATGGTAGGGTTCACTTTTGCATATGAATATGACCAATGGCGAGTCGGATCAGGAAGAGAATTGGAGGTGCAGAAGAAGCTGGAACCGTACGATTCAGAATCCTAGTTGCTACCTCTCGTTATTTAGCGGAGGTAAGAAAATTCCATAATAGCGATTCTGATTCTTTTATTTCTCCTCTACATTTTAATTGCTCGCATCAGTCATAGTGGAGTCGGAGAAGGAGCGTGACTCTGGAAATTTAGTGGTATGATTCATGTACAGTCTTCGCAAAATTTCTTGTGGGTCACGGTGCTAAAGTCTAATTTGTTTTACTTTTTCATTTAGATATTTTGTTTCTTGTTAGTCCTCATGGTCAGTCTTCGCAGCCTGTTACCATTCATTTCTCATCCAAACATGCCACACACCGAGGGAGGCTGGGAACTTATTAATATCTATCATCTTCCTAAACAGATTTGATTACCAAAGAGATTCTGTTTCCAGCTACTACTTCCCGAGAGTTATGGATCAGCAGCAGACATGGCCATTCTTTTGGGCACTTGCTGCAGCTGTGGCGTTACTTTTCCTTTCGAAAAAGAGGTTCAGAATCTCAAACGGTGCTTCTCCTTCTTCTTCGCAGTCTGATATTCGGGCAGAAAGCCCACTGTCTACCCCTTCCTCCTCTTCCAACTATGCCCTGCCTGTGGAGTATGAGGTTTTTTTGAGCTTCAGAGGACCTGATGTCCGTACAACTTTTGCTGATGTTCTCTATAAGTTCTCGGATCACTCCAAGATCCGAACATTCCTCGATGATGAAGAGCTTCGTAAGGGGGAAATAATTGCTCCATCTCTCGCCGAGGCTATTAAGGAATCCAAGGTATACATCCCAATTATTTCCCCGGGTTATGCTTCTAGCAAATGGTGCTTTCAAGAACTAGCTTTGATGGTGAAGTGGTGTAAGCAAGGAGATGATCGCATCATACTTCCCATTTTCCATATGATGGAGCCTAGATATGTTCGACATCAAGAGGGTTCTTACAAGGAAACATTTCGATTCAACTGTAAGAAATATGACGCAGAAACAATTAAGGAATGGAGGGGAGCTCTGAAGGAATTCTGAGAGAATTCATATTCTGGTGTCATATTGTAAATGAATGTAAACGACCCATTATTGCAACTAGATTTAACTCGCATGTTGTAGCGGGAAACATTGATTAGAATAACAAAACACTACAATAGTTATATTTCTAACTTATTAAACCAATTAAGATGCATAGTAAAATAGAAGTTAATTCTTTGATAGAGTGAAAAGGGGTTGAAGGTGGGTGAAGTTCGCTGATTTCATGGGAGTCGTACAGTAAAAAGTAAGGAGATGGTAAGGAAATATTTTTAAAATGCAAAGGTACATTTTGAAACCATATGAACTCATGTACAAAAGAATTTTCCCCCTTAATGAATAGTAGCAAGCCCACACGGTTTTATAAATTTAACTAGATCCGGCTATTCGGCTCAATTATACCACGGGGAAAACTTATAGTCATTCCCGCCCATTATTACAACTAAAAGCTGAAAACCTAATGAAATATTTTTTCTGGGAGGTGTTAGATTATTTTGTTTTAATATTTTTATTTGACAAAAAAGGGTTAGTTTTTGGCTTAAGATCCGGACCCAACCTTTAAAGGTTGGGCCGGTCCAACCCCAATCAACGGAAGGACAAAATTGGTATTAAGAAAAATAAACTAACCCTAGGTAATCTCCTTCCCTCCTATCTCATTCCAATTGCCGCCGCCTCCTAATGAAATCGGCCGCCGCTTCAACGAGGAAGGAGAGCTATTGTTGTCCGGCAAGATTAAGTGGTTCAACGACCAGAAGGGTACGACTTCATCACCCCCGACGACGGCAGCGAGGATGTCTTCGTTCACCAGTCCTCCATCGAGACCGAGGGCTTCCGCAGCCTCGCCGAGAACGAAGAGGTCGAGTAAGGGTCATCGAAAAGGGCCAAACACCCCGGGCCCAAGTCGATGACATGACGGCCACAGCGGCAACCCCCCCCAAAGGCGGCAGCCTGGAGGCGGGTGGGCAAAACGATTGGCGGTTACGGTGGAGGCGGCCCGGGGGGTTAAACGGGGGAAAAGCACGTTCCAGGGAGATGGCTGCCCAAAAGAAAATGTTAATTTTAGTCACTGAAAAATAAAATTTAAAGTTTTCAGTCACAAAAAATAAAAGTTAACTTTTTTCAATCACTTAAAAATATGTTTTAATAGTTTGATATTTTATTTTATTATTTTGTACAACTTTTAAAATATTGAAATAACCTATAACCCATATAATTGGTTCGCAAAATAACATGTTAACTGTTTAGTTAAAATATTAAAAATCAGAAAAATTGTTAACTAATTTTTTAACTTGTTAACTAATGTTGATAACAAGTTATCACCTAAATCTGTTAACAAGTTATCAAACAAAAAACGTTGTTAACTAGTTTTCAGATAAAAATTTTGTTAACTAGTTATCAATTTTAAAAAAAACGGGTTTAATTTGTTAACAGATAAAATTGTTAACTAGTTAACTAGGTAAAAAAAAACATAACTAGTTAGATAACATATTAAAAAAAAATCTCGTTAAATTTTTTATTATATGATTATTCCCGGTGGTTAACTAGTTAACAACTTGAAACTAGTTAAAAACTTGATAACTAGTTAACTCGGTTAGTTTTAAATAGTTAACAACTTGATAACTAGTTAACTCGGTTGGTTTAAATAGTTAACCCCAAAAAGATAACTAATTAAAAAAAAATAACTGTTTTCGGGTAAAAAAATTTTTAACAAGTTTTTAAAAAATTGATAAGTTTAATAGTTAACAACTTTTTAATTTTAACTCG